>CM060322.1:50353707-50408707 GCA_030674155.1 Stramonita haemastoma | reverse complement strand
TCCTTCCCTTCCTCCTTCTCCTCCACATGATCGTCATCGTCATCATCATCATCATCATCATCACATCATCATCATCCATCATCACATCATCATCATCGTCATCATCGATCATCATCAATCATCATCATCGTCGTCATCTCATCGTCGTCGTCGTCGTCGTCGTCGTCGTCGTCGTCGTCATCCTTCTCCTAACATTGTCATCCTCCTCATCTTCATCATAGTCCTCCTTTTCTCCCTCTCCTCATCCTCGTCGTCGTCATCATCGTCATCACTTTATATTTTGTATAATTTTATGATTATGATGTTCACAGTTACGCAGGGCTGCACTGTGTGGAGGTGAAGGGCCACTCCAAGAGTGTGGGCTATGAACCAGGCATGAGCATCTCCCCGGACTCTTTCCACAACACCTGGAACGCCTGTGCTGGTCGCCGGAGACTGGCGCCTCATTCAGTGCAACTGGGGGGCCAGGTGGGTAGAATTGGTGGTGATGGAGAGGGGAGGGGTGTGGGTGGGGTGGGGTGGGGAGGAGGGGGGGGTGGAAAAGTACAGGTGTGTTGGGATGAAGGTGTGTGTGTAGTGGGGGGGGTGTGTAGTGTGTGTGTGTGTGAGGAGAGAGAGAGAGAGAGAGAGAGAGAGAGAGAGAGAGAGAGAGAGAGAGAGAGAGAGAGAGAGAGAGAGAGAGAGAGAATGTGTGTTTGCTCGCGTGCGTGTGTGTATATGTGTGCGTGCGTGGTGTGTGTCTGTGTGTGTGTGTGTGTGTGTGTGCGCGCGTGCGTGCGTGTGTGTATGTGTGTGCCTCAGTGTATTCGTGCGTGCGCGCGTGTTGCGTGTGTGCGTTCCTTCGTGTGTGCATGTAACTGTGTGTGCTAGACCTCCAAGCTTAATCAGTGGTGAAATTGTTGCATAAACAACAAGGGGGGGGGGGGGGGGGGGGGGGGGCAGTGAAAACTAATGTAGCTTCATTTCGACTTGGGGGTGCATGATTATACTTTAAACTTAATTTGCACTGTTCCATTACATATAGATCTAATAGTCATCCAACTACCTCTGCCATTCAGTATAAACAATGTGCTCATGCTGTGGTTGTGTGTATGTGTGTGTGTGCATGTGCGTGTGTATGTATGTGTCCGTGCGTGTGTGTGTGTGTGTGTATGCTGTGTGTATACAGACACCTGGTGCTAAGCAAGGACCGGGTGGAGGAGAAGGAGAGGAGCAAGGAGCAGATCCGCTACCAGTATGACGAGCACTACTTCCTCACCGACCCCGATGAGTTTGTGCAGGTAGGTTACTGCTCACACCCAGGGACGCTTTAGATGAGAGGATAGGCCCTTTGGCTTCCTTCATCCCCCTGGGTCCATGGAAGTCGTGGGTTTGAATCTCGGTAGTGGCATCTGGTGAATTTTTGACGATAGGGATTTTTTTTTTTACATCTCCATGGTCAACTTTAAAGTAGCAGGGCCCGAATTTCTTCGAATATTGACGCATAAGAAGATTTAAATCAACATAAGTGTTAAAAAAGGTACGGTAAAGGTGTCTAAACCTATTGTAGCTAGGTGAACGGGGTCAGAGACCTCATTCTTCAGGGCAGTATATTGAGGGCGGTGCCTTCTCCTCAGACTCTCTCTTGTGCTTTACGCAAATCGATATACCCAGCATGCTGTCTGTGCTTGGAGAGAGGGGTGGTTCCGCCGAGAGAGTCGTGTTAATGATTAGAGTAACGCCGAGTCATATCCTTGGAGTTTAGGGATGAAAAATATGGGAATAAAGGACAAGTCAATACGTAGCTTTTGTTCAGGCTTCAACTGTTGTCTAGATTCTTGTGCTATGTCTATCTTCTGCTGCTTTATAGAGGGCGACAATGGTCGAGGACATTACGTAATCTCTCTCTGTCTCTCTCTCTGTCTCTCTCTCTGTCTCTCTGTCTCTGTCTCTCTGTCTCTCTGTCTCTCTGTCTCTCTCTCTCTCTCTCTCATCTTCTTCTCTCTCTCTCTCTACTCTCTCTCTCTCTCTCTCTCCCCCCTCCTCCCTCCCTCTCCCTCTCTCCTTCCTCCCTTCTCCTCTTTGCCTTTTATCTCCTTCCATGATTGATGTATGTTGGTAACGGCAATTCAGTACATAACTATGCACACCTCATCATTCTGATAGCACAAAAATCACTCTCCTCTCTCCGTTGGTCCACAGGAGTTCCTACCCTTCGACCCTAGATGGCAGCTGCTGCAGAGGCCGATCCAGATGGCGGAGTTCGAGTCGCTGCCCTTCGTGCGGTCCATCTTCTTCCAGTACGGCATGCACTTCGACGGCCACCACCCCGCCGCCATCGCGCGGACGACAAGGGCAACTGCAAGGTCAGCATCAAGATCCCGAGGAGTACGAGAACGACCTGGTCTTCTACTACCAGCTGCGCTTCGCCGACCGGGGCCGCCACAAGGACGTCTGCTACAACCACGCCAGCCTGGAGGTTCGTCTTCCAGACCATGGTGGAGAACAGCGTGACTTTCAGCGTGCACGTGCCCACGCCTGCCGAGTACTACCTGGAGGTCTTCGCTAATAAGATCGACGACTCGGGCCGTATAGAGGAGAACAACGCCGTCCTGGCTCCTTTCAGGTTGAAATGCGCCTGCAAGTTCAAGATCGTCTGCAAGGAGATGACCGGGAAAACCCACCCTTTGCCCAACTGCGGGGCCGGGGAGTGGGGGCCGAGGAAAGCTCTGAGGCATTTCGGGATCACGCCTATCCTGTCTGAAGGGCAGGCCGGAGACGGGGAGAAGATTGGCTTCATCATGGCGGAGGACAAGTTCCAGTTGAGGTTGAAGATGCCCCGGCCTCTGCAGTTCGTGGCCAAGCTGAAGATGAACCAGGTGGAGGACAAGGTGCTGGACCCTTTCCTGCAGGTGGTGGAGTCCGGCAGCCTGGTGACCATCACCGCCTCCCTGCCGCAGCCCGGCAGTACGGGCTGGACGTGTACGCCAGGCCCAAGGCCGCCGCCAACAAGATCACGCTGGGCCACGCCTGCAAGTTCCTCATCAACTGCCTCAAGGTCACCAAGCCCGTGCCCATCCCGCGCATCCCCGAGCCCCCTGGAAAGAGCAAGTGGGGGCCCACCCCGGCCTTCGAGATGTACGGGCTGGAGCTGGTCTCCCACAAGGATCCCAAGATTCGCATGGGCAGCGGCACCAACGTCTGCACTATACAGCTACACGTGCCTCAAGGGATCCAGCTGTCGTACCAGTTCTTGCGCGAGCCGGACGAGGACAACCGGGACAACGTGTCGGTGATTTCGGACCCCAAGCATCCCCGTTCCGTGCGCTACCAGGTGACCATGCCCAAGCAGGGCAACTACATGCTGTGTCTGTACGCCAGGCGGGAGGACAGTGACGACCGCGCCTTGCCCAACGTCTTCAACTACCTGCTGCAGAACGTGCACGAGCCCAGCGCCGATCCAGACCCTCTTCCCAGCGTCCACAGAAGAGCAGCATCTTGCAGATGTTCTCCAAGAAGGACAAGTCCGCCAAGGAGAAGGACAGGAACAGGGATCGGTATTCGGACAAGTCTTCAGACAAGTCTTCGGAAAGATCCACCTGATTGGAGTGATTTTTTGATTTGGGGTTTTCTGTTTTGTTTTTTGTGTTGTTTGAGCTTGAAACTTGAAATGATGCAGGTGCCTTACCTCAGAGGAGTGTTGTTTTCATTGTCCTATATCATTATGATGAAAGCGAGCAAGTCACAGCATTTAAGAGCTTGGGTATGATTGTTGTCTTGTGCAATTCAGTATCTCTAGCTAGCGTAGCCTATACACTAAGCCATTCCTGTTGCATTGAAACAGACGACATATCTGAAATCTATAGTGGTGGTTTGCAGGTTATTGTGCTACGTTTTAAAAAGCTGTAAATGAGCGCACTGAAGCAAAAAAAAGCACAAAAAAGCAGTCTACTATTAGGCCTACCTCCTGAAGGATATCACAGCAACGCCCCAACGACTTCTCCAGGAGTTAAGGGAAGAGTCAAGTCAAAGTCAGATCAACGCAAAAACTCGCATGTACATAGCAGTCAGCTGTCAAAACATTGTCTGCAGTTACTGGTATTGGGTCATCTGACAACAATGATTTCTGTCCCCCCCCCCCCCCCCCCCCCCACTTCCTATGTCTGATAGGTGATGAATGAACTCGATAATTTTTATCAGATAGGGTTAGAGTCCGGCTGTGTGCTCCTGTGCTCTGTTGCCAGTGTTGTGTAGAAGCACAAAAGAAAATAAACAGACAAGATGTTTATGGAGTGTAAATAACAGCAAAATTAGTTTACAGATGAAATACAGTGACCCCCTCACCCCCACCGCGACCCTCCTCCTCAACTTCTGAATGATACAAGCTGAAAGTGATACAGCTTAAAAGATGGGATTGGTATCATTAATTTGCGACCCCCCCCCCCCCCCTTTTCTCTGATTGAATCTGAACGGTAAACGCAAACAGTAACATTAGTTACTCCAAAGCAGACAGTAAAAAAACGACTTGTACATATTGCTGACACCGTTATGCAAGTGAACGAAGGGAAAGGACACCATTCTTCTATGTCATGACTATGTATTCATCATTATTGTTTTGCCTGGGAGGTGTTTTTTTTGTCTTGTTTTGTATTGTTAAAGATCTGTCTTTGTAATCTTTCGAACTGTTATTTAGGCTTTGTTTTGAAAACTGAAAAGTAATGGCGACTCAGTTTTTTGTACAATCTTTTTCTTGATAAGGTATGATGGTGTTACTAATATATATATTAGGAATGGGGGATTCCCAGCCCTTCGTACCCTCCCCTCCCCCCCCCCCCCCCCCCCTCTAGTTTAGAGATAACGAAAATAAAATGGCGGATTCGATCAATATTCTTTTGACATTCCATATGATCAACGTATGATGTCCCATGTTAGTGGTGCATGACGTACAGTTCATCTACAAGATAGTGGGATAATTGGTATGACTTGTTTGCTTTTGAGTTCTGGAAGGAATTTCCGTGACTTAATACTTTGTTTTGCGGTGTGTGTACCATGTGTAGAGGTTTATATTCACAAATTTTTTCCTTGGCATGGACTTTGGGTGGCTGTCTATGGGGAAGAGAGCCTATTATCTTTTTGTGTGTGTTCTTGAGCTCTAATGTTAAGAAAAAGGAGAGCAAGAGACTGAATATAATCATGAATGTATGACCTTCTTCTGTATGATGTCCTTACTTCTCAAATTATAGGATTTACCATGCGTTGTGTTTGATTGTTCCCGTTTTCATATTAATTTTGTATGATGTGCCTATGATTATTTCACTCGCTTCTATTGCAAAAAGAATGCAACTACAACAAAATGACAAACTGCTTGAAACTCGTTAATACTGTATGATAAAGCAGACACGCAAGACATCATTGTTATCGAATACTTCGAAAGGAATTTGGATGTAGACATATGCCCGGGTTTGACATATGTAGCAAATTTCTTTATGTCGAATGGCTATTTGTTTTTGTTTTGTCCTATTTTGATTTGATTTGACCTGTAATCTAGGACGCAACTGTCCTGTTTTGATTTGATTTGACCTGTCATCTTGGATGTACTTGTCCTGATGTTCCCATATCCATGATAATCATTTATATCCCACCACAACAGCCATATCAAAGCTTGACATGTCGCATCCTGAGAGCCTGTTCAAGGGAGCTTATCAATGTTAAGCTGCTACGAGGCCACCAGCCAGAGAGGCCCTGCACCACTGCTGGGTCATTTTTGGTTATGTTGAGTAGTTCCTGTTTTGATCCGGCATATGCTATACACCAACTAAATCTTCTATTGGCGACAACGTTCACAGAGTCGTGGACCAGACCCAGTTAAGATGTCCACATGTTCGTAACGGCGACCATCAAAATGTCCCTCCTAGGACTAGTATCCCATGAATCTCCAGGCTTTGACACAACTTCAGAAATGGAATAGTAAGACACAGAAGTCGAGGTAACCCTGGCACCAGAGCAATTGGGGCCACCAAATCAGAGACGGTTTAAAAAAAAAAAAATTGTGTGATGGTCAATGGTGTAAGGATAATGCAATGATGATGCTATAATTGTGCCCCAGCTTTGAGACTTCTTGACAGGACTGTGCTCTATCCTTCCTATCATAATTATAAACCCTGGAGTCAACCAGGCCCAAGAAATACTGACCAATACCTGCAGTGTTGGTCATGTCATTCTGAGTAATGAATACTCTCAAAATCGCATTCATAAAGTGGATTATGTTTGGCAGTGTGGTTCATATATAATTTGTATGTACATGTTTGTACAGTATTGTTGATATATAATATTATGTACTATTATTTTGGTCAGTGGTTAAAGTGCTTCCACGCACCCGTACTATGAATTCCTGTTTAACTGAAATAATCATGGCCAAACATATTAAAGACAATTTTACATTCTAATCATGTACGCACTTATACATCTTCCGGTTGTTTATGTTTAAGTACTGTTGAAGCTGTTGATAATGGAACTATATGAATGGAATCCAAGAATGTTAGCTGAAGCTGATGTATCAGTCATTTTGTAATAATCAACTATTTACCATTGGGCTATAAGTCATTCACTCTTTGTATTCATTCATCAAACAGCGAGATAACTCAAGGTAGTATTGGTAGTGGTCATTAGCAATACAATTCAAAAACACTAGACATAATATAATATTTTTCTCTTTCTATGGAGTTTATAGAAAAAAAAAGTTTTCAAAAAGAGGGGAAAGAATTAGGGACACATACAGATTTCTTGTTTAATACCCCTCTTCTGTGACTCCACCAACACACACACACACACACACACACACACACACACACACACACGCGCGCGCGCGCGCGCGCGCACACACACACACACACAAAACACACATACACACACGCACGCACAGAATGAAAGAAACAGCCAATAGTCCATGACTTTATATCACACCTACACATGAAACAGGGAATGAGGAGTAGTTAAAACACTTGCTGTTATTCTAGAATTGAAGTTGGAGAGTTATGTACTGTTTTACTCAAACAGTATATGACATTCCATATCTGGTCAGCGAGTATAAACAACGGTGATCACATCGAGACTGATAACCATAAATCTAGAACTGAAATTACAGAGTTAAGTGCTCTTTAACTCGAACAGAATATGTGACGCTCCACCATGCAATGAGTTGCAATGCACCTGATCCTCTTTAAGACTTTTCCGCTAGGAGCCATTTTAGGCAGGTGGTTCAAAATGAGTCAGGTTCTCGATTTTGATTAACTATACAACTATAGGCATTCTTTTACCTTGTACTGAAGTATCAAGGCTTAATTGTGTTCCCATTTGCTTTAAAAATGCATTTTAAAACACTCAGCCCCTCATTCTGACCACCTATAATGATGCAAAACTTGTCCATTTCTCTTTTTGTCACTTTCTGTAGTCTAGCATTTCAACCTGAATTGTCCGATTTTCAATGTTTTTTTGTATTGAGTAGCCTTTTTATTACAAATTGATAACATGTAAAAGGTAAAGGTAAAGGTGTCCCATAACCTACGTGGTCGTAGGGGAGCGAGGCATCGGAGACCTCAGCTTCTCTAGGGGCCAGCATATTGAGGGTAGCACCCTTCTCCTTTCCTCCACTGCTTTACCTTTCCTGACCCTACAGAGGGCAGGTACCAATTTACAGCTGAGTGGACTGGGGGACTGTACTGAAGCCAAGGCATGCAAACGGTCACCCATCCAGTTGTTAACCATACTCGATGCTGCTTAACCTTAGCTTGGGGAAAGCGAGTGCTCTGACCACTGAGCTATCTCTTCAGTGCAAAGCGACTCATTTTGTGGTGAAGCGTCACATACACGATTCAATGTCTGGTCAGTGAGTTTACTTAAACAATGATAATCACACCACGACTGCTAATCAAATTATAAAATCTAGTCATGCTTATGATGTTCTTTCATGCTGACTCAATCAAACGCTGCTTGTGTAGATTTTCTGTAGTCAATATTCTGGTGATCTATAATTAGCAAGATGACACTCACAGTAGAATTAGTAAGTTGTGTATTGTTTTTGTTTCTTCGTATAAGTTTTATTAGGGGTGTATATATCATTATGAACTTGTGTGTGTGTGTGTGTGTGTGTGTGTGTGTGTGTGTGTGTGTGTGCACATGCGTGTGTGTGTGTGTGTGTGTGTGCATAAAATTACCTGGCTTTCCTAATGCTGCAAGTCTTAACTGGTTTGAAAAGAAGTGGGCATATTCATAGCCGCACTTAAGCGATTATTCACAGCCAATAGTCCATGACTTTATATCACACCTACACATGAAACGGGGAATGAGGAGTAGTTAAAACACTTGCTGTGATGCAAACAGAAACTGAAGAGATCTACTATACCTCTCTAAGACAACAGTGTCTTGACAGCTTTCCTTTTTTTCTCTTTTTCTGAGTGCCCCAAATCAATCAATCAGTTTTCACATTAGTTTCACTCCTAGTGCAGCACTGTGGCAGACAATCAAAAACCATAGTGCATTTGATGTAGATGTTAATTTATCGTCCTTTTTTTTTCTTCTTTTCTTTGGCTAGAGCTTTGAGGTTGACCCATGGTGAGATTCCCCATAATTATGCCGCTGTTGTTGCCCACCTTGAAGGTAGCTGCATTCTGACTTCAGGGATAGTTTACTGACTATTTCTTATCTAGGAGGGTAAGTTTGCAAAAGATCTATTCTGGGGTGAAGGTGCACTGACATCCACTGGTGTGGATTCTACTGCTTGAATGAAATTAGGAAAAGAGCAATACGTTTCCCATCATTCAACTTAGAACAACTGTCTGTCACTCTTGTCAGTAAGAGCTCCATTCAATGCTAACCAGGTTCACCCTCTTTGTCTCTGCTTAAAAAAAAAAAGAAAAAAAAGAAAAAAAAAAAAATTTCATAAAACAGGGGCGGGATAGACTAGGTGAACATCAATTCCTGGCCCAGCCTGGTCACGTGATGGAACTCACCACTGACAGCCTCAGTTTTGAGAATTAAAAAAAAAAAATTCATGTACTTATTAAGTTATAGTTGTATCAATAAACAGTTGTTTCTATCTCAATCTTCTTTCATCAATTTTTCATTCTGTGAAGAGATTTAAAGTAGATGTTGAATTGAGTTTTGGAAATGAAAACAGCGACAGCCTTTATATGGCCTGTGTACTCGTCTAGAAAGCAGAGAAATGCACGGAGTGGAAGAAGCTGGTTGCAAAATCTTCAGTGGTGCCCTAATGGTCTACTGGACCACAGGATAGGTGAAGGTGAAAGTGTTGAGGATGTAAATAACCTAAATAAAATCTGAAATCTATTATGCATTACGAATACAAATCACTGCCCGAGTGTCTTCTCCAGTTTGTGTACCTTGAAAACTGCCTTAGTCAGTGACAGTTTGCATTTCTACTGTAGTAACTATCATGCACTCATTAGGTATCATGCACTGAAACTTCATCATTTTGGGGGCACAAAGTGTAAGAACTATGTGAGACTTAGCTTGAGAGTTTAGCTATTAGAAATATAAGAAGAGAATGGAAAAAATATATATATACTTCAGTCTTGTCATCTGCTGCACTGCCCAGTCCCACTGAAATCCATTTAACAGTAATTGTTCAGTAAAGTTAACAGTATGGTGTGCTTTTATACACTAATTCCTCTATTCCTTTTCCAAAAAAAAAAATTCTTGGGAAACATTTTTGAGGTGGGTTTATTTCATTCCTGATTTATTGTTGTTGTTAGTTTGTTAAAATGATCCTGTTACTTCCAGAGAGAGAGAGAGAGAGAGAGAGAGAGAGAGAGAGAGAGAGAGAGAGAGAGAGAGAGAGAGTGTGTGTGTGTGTGTGTGTGTGTGTGTGTGTTGTGTGTGTGTGTGTGTGTGTGTGTGTGTGTGTGTGTGTGCATGCATGCGTACGAGTCAGCGAGAAAGACAGACAAAGACAGACAGAAAAAAAGAGATCTGTAAATCAGGAGGGATGTGTACAAACAGTATTTAATCATGAGTTGTCAGCTTCCATTGCTCTCATAAATTTTGCTACAGAAATGTCATTAATGTTTTACGTTTCAAAAGTACAATATATGTAAACACAATAGCAATAACGATAACTTTTTTTTCCATGTATAAATGGTGCTTTTTATCTTACACTGTCAACAATGTCAGCATTTTGCATGCACATACATATAAAAAAAAAATAAAAACATGTGAAAAGTCATTTATTTTTGTGTTATTTTATGCTCTTGTGCGTAGGGGTGTGCATGAAAGTGTTTTCTTTAGTGTGATGCGTTTAAAACCTTGCTATGGCCAGTGTATGTTGGCTGGGTTATAAGTGACACAATATTAAAAGAAGAGTGTGTGTGTGTGTGTGTGTGTGCATTTTTATTTATTTATTTATTTTATTTATTTATTCTTTTATATAAAGGGGTAATGAAATCAGCAATCATATACTTTTTTACATCCAGTCCCCATGTGTATGCAGTTTTTGTAAATGTCATCTGTTCCCACCAGCACACAATGGCCTACTCTTACGAAAAGCGGAACAGGATTTAACATGTGTGCATGTGTGTGTTGAATGTGTCGAAGTGCCAATCAAGAAAAAAATGGAAGTCTGTGTTCATGTAGATGGATGTTCATTTACACATTTGTAAAATCCACAAATGATTGAAAAAAACCCAAACAAAATCACACACACACACACACACACACACACACACAGTTGTATCCTTCCTTTAATGTTCAATCATTTATTTTCACACACATATGCAATTTGATTTTCATTAAAGCAAAAAGCACTTGACGCTTTCAAAGGTCAACCAATTTTCAACACTTCAATAAAAGGTAAAGGTGTCCCATAACCTCTATGGTCGTAGGGGAACAAGGCATCAGAGACCTCAGCTTCTCTAGGGGCCAGCATATTGAGGGCGGCACCCATCTCCTCTCCCTCGCTGCTTTGCCTTCCCTGACCCTAAAGAGGGCAGGTACCCATTTACAACTGGGTGAACTGGGGGAACTGCACTGAAGCCGAAACACGCAAACGGTCACCCATCCAAATACTAACCACGCTCGATACTGCTTAACCTTAGCTTGGGGAAAGCGAGTGCTCTGACCACTGAACCATCCCGTCCCCTAATACTTCAATACACTGTGAAAAGAACATAAATCAGGTCATGTCTCATTTGCATCTACTTCACTTTTGAGTGACAAGCACAGAGATGGTAAAACAAAACAAAACAAAGTACAAAGCATACAACATGATGCGGAGAAGTGGAGAAAAAGAGTCCAATCATCCTCCAATAAATAACATACATGTACGTCTTCATAGAACATAGGCATGCACTCGCTTGCATCAGTTCTTTTCCTTTTTCCTTTCTATGAAGACAAACAATACTGCTCTTTTATAAAAAAAAAACGATAAAAATTCAAAATGTTCAGAAAACTGTAGGTTTTCCTTTCTAGATGAAGAGTTTGGAAGGTACTGATTTTTGAATGATGATAATTATAAAAAAGACTTTTCTTACCCTAAACGGCGTATTAATTTTTAACTGATACACCTATCTCTACACATACATCTGCAAACTTTTTTTTTTGGCAGCAACAAACTGATTGACTTAACACATCCGAAAGCCAAAACTTTCCCCCAACCTCTCTAAAACCTGTCTCTCCAACAGTCAAACTCAACAACGCACAATCATTGAAGAAAAAAAAAAAAAAAAAAAAAAAAAATTTCCAACCCCCAAAACTATCACCGTGTCGAAAACGTTACAACGACTTCAACAGAAGGTCGGCACACTCCATGACCTTGTTGAGGTCGCAACTGTCCTTCACCTTCTTCAGGGCGGGGCCGAAATCCAGGGACTGGAGAATGGCCTGGCACATCTCGTCCCCGTGGGTCAGCGTCCCCAGGGCCACCAGCAGACGGAAGGCGGCCTCATCGTCTTTCTGGCTGCCCAGCAGCCGGTGACGGAGTGGATGCACTCGGACTTGCGCTCAAAGTCCTGGGCGAGGGTGGCTGCCACAGAGAAGTTGAGGAGGGCGGTGCTCTGGGCGATCTGGTGGTTCTTGGTGGCCCCTGGTCACACTGGGTCACCCCCTCCAGGATCTGGGGCTGCCGGTCCCCCAGCAGCTGGCTCCCTGGGGCTGCGAGAACAGGTTGGCGATGGTGCGCAGCATCAGCATCTGGTTGGCCGCGGGGAGGTGGGGGTCAGGCACCTGCAGAGGAAGGTGAGGAAGTTGGGGTGGGGGCAGAAGTGGCCGGTGATGGCCGCGTGCTTGACCCCGATGCGGAGGACGTCCAGGGCGGGGAACAGTTTGTCTGGAGGAGAAAGTGATGACAATGTAAAAAATATGGTGTGGTAAATAATGATAAATTTATTAAATTTAATAAATAGTAAATAGTATGGTATGGTTAAAACATGTTCCTCTTTTTGAAAGAGTATGCCATTGTGTGTCGTTGGGAGTAGATGACAAAATTTACAAAACTGCATACACATGGGGACTGGATATAAAAAAAAAGTGCATGAGTGCTTATTCCATTATCTTTGAAATAAAAGAATAGAAAAAAATCATATTTGACAAGCTGACATCAATGCCTAGGGGTTTTCTTTTATATCACTAGTAGCCAGCCACTTGCTATCCACAAGCAGTCTTCAGTTGTTTTGTGATCCTTTTTTTTTCAACAGAGATATAAAATTTGTGTATATATGGAACATTTTGACACTGGATATTTCTACTTAAGAGAATGGCTGATAGAAAGAGTTAACATGCAAACTCAGCCTTCTGTACACACATCTACATAGATAAAAGCAGTAAGGTAAGGTAAGAAAGTGGATCTGGGAGGGAGGGAAATCCCTACAGGACACTGCCAAGATTTGAACCCGCAACCCAGGACCTTTGACGTTGTTAGCCATGGAGGCCCGCTGCTTTACCTGCTTAGCCACTGAGCAAATTAAACATACAGATTTATATTTAAAAAGCAGACAGACAGACAGTCAGAGAGAACAAAAGCCTACCATCCGGTTTGCCACTGTGCAAATTAAACATACAGACAGATTTAAAAAGCAGACAGACAGACAGACAGTCCCAGTGAACAAAATCCTACCATCTGGCCATTCCAGCAATTTCTGCAGAGTGGTGGCACAGGAGGCACTAGGCTGGCCATCCAGCAGTTTCTGAAGATCGTTGATGGCTGCCTCACTCACTTGTACCTCTGGCCTCACTGTCTTGTTGAACTCTTGTAGTTTGCCTGAAAATAAAATATGATCTCAATGATTCAACCATGCCTGTCTTAAAAGTGTGGAGTTTTTTCACTTGCTCCATAAATCCTACACATACAATACATATAAAACAGTACGAATCCTGATCTAGAGTTCATAGCCATCAGGTATATTGGTCTCCTTTAGTCTATACTTTGTCCATAGCAGCATAAGCATTTTATAAAAAAATAAACAAAAAAAAACAATGTTCCAACAATAGTGGCAAAAATAAAATGGCCCAAGTCATTCAGAAACTTTTCTCTAAGCACATAAGAGAAAAATTATGAAATACTATTATTTTCATCCAAAATTTGGGCCCATGTCGGTTTAATACTGTCTCCAAAGAAACAAAAAGCATACACAGTGACTTCACTCAGTTGAATGTCCTTGGTAAAAGAAATATGCCTAATGCCAGCACATATAACACTTATAAGCAAACACATTCAAACACAACGGGAGACACACACACAAACATGCACACACACATATTTGTCTAATACTACTGAGAGTGAACAGCATAAAACTGAAGACAACCCCCCCCCACACACACACAAAGGGAAACACACACATACTCAAACAGGCAGACAGACAGACAGACAGACAGGCACATACACACACACACACACTGCACACACACACTGCACACACACACTACATACACACTACACTAACCAAGGATAAGTTTTGGATTAACAGTGTCGAGAGTGACAAAGGAGGTGGCAGGAAAGTAGCCACATACAAAAACACACATACACATCACACATAACTATATACACACACTACACCCACACACAACACAAACTAACCAAGGATCAGCTTTGGATTGACAGTGTCGAGAGTGACGAAGGAGGTGACAGGAAAGTAGCCGTTTCCAGGGGCAGGGGCGGAGGTAGGGGCAGGAGGCGCGGAGTTCCCTGAGGGTCTGTAGCTGCCAGAGCCTTCACAAGCCACACACTCTCATGTGCCATTATTCACTTCTCCCGAAAAAAAAATATACAAGAAAATAACCCCACACCTAACCCCCCCCCCCTTCCCCCCAAAAGAAAACTTGAAAAACAATTATGTACTTCTTGAGAAAAATGTAAAAGAAAAAAACAAAACCCACTTAACAATCCCTCCCCCCCCCCCCCACACCCACCCAAAAAAAGTTTAAAAACAATCATGTGCTTCTTCAGGAAAATATACAAGAAAAAAAACACATACACAACCCCCACCCCCCAAAAAAGCTCAAAACCAATCATGCTCCAATCCCCCCTCACCCCCCTAAAAAACAAACCCCAAATCAAAAGCAAACCCCGCTTCCTCCCTCCCCCTCCTCCCTGAAAACAAAAACATGATTCTAGACAGGTTGTTGGCCCACTTACAGTTACAAGGTCAAGTTCAAATGGCAATGGCTGGTCATCATGAAATATGTTAGTACAGCGACCACTGAATAAGAGCAATAGCACTTTTGAAAATGTACACATAATTATTGTTAGAGCAAGGATTTCACAAGGAGATAATTTTTGTGATAAAAATGTTTCAGACTGTGTATTTGAAAAAAAGAACAATTACATAATTGCTGCTGAAAGTTAAAAATCATGAAACAGAATCAAAATTTTGTTCAGGGTTATTTCAGATGCTGACAACTTTCAACGCTGAAGTTCAAGTTCACAATAGTTTATTTCCATTAACTCTTTTGAGCAAAAACGAAAGAACTGTTGAGTGACAAAAGGGAGAAAACTAGAGCTGTGCTCCTACAAACAAGGGGAGGGTACTGTACCTGTAAATGGGTCAGCACCAAAGGAAGGGGCAGCACTGCTGCCGGAGCCTCCCGTGGCTGGCTGATAACTATTGGCGCCCGTAAAGGGGTCAGCGCGACCCACCTGGGCGGTGTCTCCCGATGCCCCACCCCCTGATCCCGTCGGCACGTAGCGATTAGTCCCTGTTTGCAAAACTCGCCAGGTTAGATTTTCATCATCTCCCACAGCAGCTGACTGGATTCAAAACTCCACTAAAAAAATGATTTCACTGTCTCACATGGTGAAATGATGACTGGCAAGGCTCTTGATTTCACATAACAAGTGATGAAAAAGAAAACAAAAAAACCACAAGAAAAGTGTTAAGGCATACCGGCAGCACACTATGAGTTTCTGCCACATTATAAGCCGTAACTTTATTAACACAAATCAACTCAAAATAACCTAACACAAGCCACATTATAAGCCAGAAGTTTTTCAACACAAATGAACTCACAATAACCTAACACAAGCCACATTATAAACCATAACTTTATTAACACTAATCAACTAAAAACAACCTTACACAAGCCACATTATAAACCATAAATTTATAAACACAAATTAACTCAAAATAACCTAACAGAAGCCACATCATAATCCATAAGTTTATCAACACAAACTAACTCAAAATAACCTAACACAAGCCACATTATAAACCATCAATTTATTAACACAAATTAACTCTAAATAAACTTTAACACAAGCCACATTATATGTCTTAAGTTTATCAATGCAAATTAACTCAAAATAACCTGACACAAGAACCAATCCAGCACAACACACTTCACTCCAACACAGCAGAATTCAACATGCTGTGTCCAACTCCCAACCCAAACCAAACATAACACCACGTTCACCAACACTGCACCCTGCCCCATCCCACCCCACCCAACCCCAACCCAAGCCTCACCAGTGAAGGGGTCAGAGAAGGAGTTGGTGGAGCCCCAACGGAGATGCCCTTGGCGTTCTGCAGGATGAAGTTGGCCACCTGGTCGAGGAAGAGCTGGCTGAGGTTGTGGCGGTGCAGGAAGGCCTGGGCCGCGTGCCAGGGGTCCTCCGACACGTTGTAAGGCAGCTTCAGGGGGGGCTGACCCTCCTGGATGTCCACGCTGAACACGTAGTCATACTCCTGATGCCCCAGCAGAATCAAGAGATGTCGGGAATTAGCTCAACGGTCTTGTGTTGATGTTTTAGCTTTATTTATTTGTTTATATATTTATTTATTTATTTATTTATTTATTCATTCATTCATTCATTCATTCATGCAATCATGCAATCATGCAATCATGCAATCACTCACTCACTCACTCACTCACTCAGTTAGTTAGTTAGTTAGTTTGTTAATCAGTTAGTTAGTTATTCTTTTATATCGAGGATAATGGGATAAGCAATCGTGTGCCTGTTTACATCCAGTCCCTGTGAGTGTGCATTTTTGTAAATCTTGTCATCTGTTCCCACCAGCACAATATGGTCTACTCTTATCTATATTTATTCTTTTATACTGAGGATAATGCAATAAGCACCCATTTTGCTTTTTTTCATCCAGCCCCTATGTGTTTTAAGCTCCAAGTGCAGTGTCAGCTCACTTTGGTATTCTGAAGCTTAAACACTGATGGAACTTTTGTTTTCTTTTTCAGTAAACTAAGGAAGGTTCAATGCAAGGGATACATCTTTTTCCTGTTAGGAGTTGTTTGCCATTGGTCTAAACCCATGTCAAATTGCACTCAAACAAAAGCTTTTTGCAACATACCAAACGATGGGTTCTGTCTAGTAGTATGACAAATTTTCCTCAAATGATACAGTAAACAGGTCAACCTTCTAAATTGTTTGACAAGACTCATGGAACAGTACTATGAGGTAAAATCATCTCATTTGTCCAAATGGAACAGGTGATGGATAAATGCTTTGAGCAATATACTTGAAAATCTTTCTTCTTTTTTTCTATACTCAGTTGTACAATTTGAAAATTCTCAAGAAATGAGTTGAACAGAGAAACTGTTTACAAATTGTACAAGCAGTTATTTGAAGGCTTTTACCATTTTGTGACAGAGGAAACGATGGGAAGACAACATCAGAGAGTGGATATGCCATGGGAGGAACGATCTATTATGGAAGGCGGAGGACCGTGGGGAGTGGAGGCGGTTGGTTGCAAAATCATCAGTTGTACCCCCACGGTCCACAGAACTACAGGACAGGTGAAGGTGAAGGTGGAAGAAGATAATTTTGTGTAAGAATTTTGAGTTATTAGAATATGGTCCAAGTCACTAATCATGGCAGAATGAACATGCATGTCAATCTTACTGAAACAATTCTGATGTGGGTAGCACTCACTCACCTTGCCCTCAAACAGCGTTTTGCCAGAGGTGGCCTGACTGGCTCCACTGGAGCCCACCACGTCCCCCACCTTGGTCCACTTGCTCTGGGCCTGGTCCCAGCTGTACAGCTCAACCTTGTCCCCCTGGCGAATCATCTTCGTCTGCCCCTCTTTTCGCCCTGAAAGCCACAGAGGAGAGTCAGTTAACTTGATAACTACCCGCACCAAACCATGTTGTTTATAGCCCTACAGACCACGACCACCGATCTAGTAACTTTCATCTTCAGGTTAAAAACCAAACACCTCCTAATACTTTCAAATACCTAACACCGTCTATCTGAAAAAAAATACAACATTAAATGACACATTACCTAAATCATTTCATTCCTTAAGGTTAACGCCAGCCATTCCGTGTAATTTATCACCCCCAGATTACAAGAAAACGTAAAAAAGGATGATAAACATGTTGAAGTGCAAAAATATACATAAAAATGCCACAAGGGCAAATACCACTAGAGAATGGACATCCTGTGCCCATCCTAGTGTCTAGTATCACTGCCTGGTTGTCAAACAAAAAAATTAGGCAAAATGTCATATAATCAAACATACACACACACACACACACACACAGAAATGCCCACCCACCCCCAACACACACACATACTCAACCCCCCCCCCCCCCCCAACACACACACAGAACTGCGCCCCCCCCCCCACACACACACACACACACATACTCACCCCCCCCCCCAACACACACACACAAAACTGTCCCCCCCCCCCCCCCCTTCCCCCCCCCCCCCCCCCACACACACACACACACAGGTGTACCTGCATTGACAAGAGCCTCAGGTCCCGGCAGGTCGTCCTTGTTGATGTCTCCCAGCTGGGTGGGGATCTCGGAGCTGGCGATCATATCCTCCAGAGCTCTCTGGTCCTCCTCCGTGGCCATCCTCCCTGCCTCCCTGGTGAACACCCTCATCACCCCGTCACTGCACACAGGGATACAGGCATTAAACAAACACCCTCATCACCCCGTCACTGCACACAGGGATACAGGCATTAAACAAACACCCTCATCACCCCGTCACTGCACACAGGGGAACAGGCATTAAACAAACACCCTCATCACCCCGTCACTGCACACAGGGAACAGGCATTAAACAAACACCCTCATCACCCCGTCACTGCACACAGGGATACAGGCATTAAACAAACACCCTCATCACCCCATCACTGCACACAGGGATACAGGCATTAAACAAACACCCTCATCACCCCGTCACTGCACACAGGGGAACAGGCAACAAACAAGCACCCTCATCACCCCGTCACTGCACACAGGGGAACAGGCATTAAACAAACACCCTCATCACCCCATCACTGCACACAGGGATACAGGCATTAAACAAACACCCTCATCACCCCGTCACTGCACACAGGGGAATAGGCAACAAACAAGCACCCTCATCACCCCGTCACTGCACACAGGGGAACAGGCATTAAACAAACACCCTCATCACCCCATCACTGCACACAGGGATACAGGCATTAAACAAACACCCTCATCACCCCGTCACTGCACACAGGGGAACAGGCAACAAACAAGCACCCTCATCACCCTGTCACTGCACACAGGGGAACAGGCATTAAACAAACACCCTCATCACCCCGTCACTGCACACAGGGGAACAGGCAACAAACAACCTGGTTGTAAGTACTGCAAGGCTGTCTTGTTCACTTGTTCAGCTTCTTGAGTGAGATGAGATGGAAGTTCTTACAGATACATACAGGTTGACACTGATACAGCCACAGATATTACACAGACACTGAGACTCCCATGCATGCAGCAGACTGATAAAGACACACAGATATGTATAGATGTTACACAGACATAAAACACACAAGCACATGCAGCAGACTGATACAGACACAGACAGACAGATATTACACACAGACACTCAATCAAATGCAGCAGATTGATACAGACACAGACAGACACAAATATTACACACAGACACAGATATTACACACAGACACAGACATTACACACAGACACACTTAATCAAATGCAGCAGATTGATACAGACACAGACAGACACAAATATTACACACAGACACAGATATTACACACAGACACAGATATTACACACACACACACACACACACACACACACACACACACACACACACACACACACACACACACACACACACACACATTAGACACAGACACTCAATCAAATGCAACAGATTGATACAGACACAAACACAGATATTTTACACAGGCACACACACTCAAGCACATGCAGTAGAGTGATACAGACACAGACACAAATATTACACACAGACATAGACACTCAAGCACATGCAGCAGAGTAGATACAGACACACAGACATTACACACAGACACTCAAGCACATACACCAGACTGAAACAAACACAAGACATACAGAAAACCACAGACATTACACACAGACACTGACAACACACACCCAACCACACACGTATGTATACATGTATAACACACACACACACATCAAACATCTCATCAAAACCTTCTTAAACCACATAACCACACCCCTTCACACACAAAACCCCCCCACCCAACCCAAAACACACCCCCGGTAAAATACCATCCCACCTCCTTACCTGGCTCCAGTCACGATATCCCCATTCCCCAGCGCGGTAACACACCACACCGACTGGGTAGGGTGAGGAATCGTCTGCACGCACTCCCCGTCCCTCCACACACGCACCGTGCGGTCCTCGCCGCTGGACACAAAGTCGGAGCCGTTGGGCAGCAGGGCCAGGCTGTAGATGTAGTTGCTGTGGCCGTAGTACACGTTGATGCAGTCGCCCGAGATGAGCCACCGGCGGATGGTGGCGTCGTTGGAGCAGGAGAGGAAGGAGGTGTCGTCCACAACTGCTAGACCTCGCACGCAGTCCTCATGACCTGTGTGTGGTTTTTAAAAAAATATTTTATTTTATTTTATTTTTTTATTTATTCTTTTTATATCCAGGATATATAAGCAGTTATGTGCTTTTTTTTTTGCATCCAGTCCCTGTGTGTATGCAGTTTTGTAAATGTCATCTGGAGTTGACATCAGTGCCGACTCCACTCCCCCCCCCAAAAAGAGTCCTTTGGATGAGACTATAAACTGAGGTCCTGTGTGCAAACACACACAGACAATCTTGCATACATGTTAAAACCCGTTCCGCTTTTCGGAAGAGTAGGCCATTGTGTGCTGGTGGGAACAGATGACAAAACTGACAAAACTGCATACAAAGCAGACTGGATGTAAAAAAGCACATGAGTGTTTATTCCATTATCCTTGAAAAAGAAGAATAATAATAGGAAGAAGACAAAGAAGAAGAAGAAGAAGAAGAAGAAGAAGAAGAAGAAGAAGAAGAAGAAGAAGAAGAAGAAGAAGAAGAAGAAGACGAAGAAGACGAAGAAGAAGAAGAAGAAGAAGAAGAAGAAGAAGAAGAAGAAGAAGAAGAAGAAGAAGAAGAAGAAGAAGAGCAGCCTACCCAAAAAGGTGCATTCCACCTTTCCCGCTTTCCAGCTCTTGATGGTTTTAGGTCACAGTCAGGACGGCCCACCAAATTCAGACCTTCTGAAGGCATCCCACGCCACATGTGATCAATGAACCGAGCACACAGAAAGTGTAACAATGTGGCATCATATAACATAACAAAATTAAGGTAATTGGGTGGAGAAGGGGAAATTATTGTAACAAAAAAACATAAGAAATTAGGTAGAGGGGGGGGGGAGGAGGAGAGAGAGGAGAGAGAGAGAGATAGGAGAGAGAGAGAGAGAGAGAGAGAGAGAGAGAGAAGAGAGGAGAGAGAGAGAGAGAGAGAGAGAGAGAGAGAGAGAGAGAGAGAGAAAAGAGAGAGAGAGAGAGAGAGAGAGAGAGGAGAGAGAGAGAGAGAGTGAGAGTGAGAGAGACACACACACAACACACACACACACCACACACACACACACACACACACACACACACACACACACACACCATGTGCCGGTGGGAACAGATGACATTTACAAAACTGCATACACACGAGGACTGGATGTAAAAAAGCACAAGAGTGCTTATCCCATTATCCTCAATATAAAAGAATAAAAGAAAAGAAAATAAATAACACACACACACACACACACACACACACACACACACACACACACACACAACACACACACACACACACAGAAAGAAAGACAGAGACAGACAGACAGGTAAAAAGGGAGAACGCAAGCGTGACTGTGAAAAGGCCAGAAAGGTAGAAAGAAATTGGAGGAGGAGGTAGTGATAAGCATTGAAATAATTATACAGTACTATGTCAAAGTTCTTGACTTCTTTAAAACTAGCAACAGCTCCCATACAAAAAACATTCCTATCATTTCTCTCTTGCTCACCTCAACACTTGTGTCAAATTTTGCAAATTTTAGATACATTTTTTTTCATGATTAATTTATAAGACTCGCAGACTGAACATGAAATCAACATTTTTAACAAAAAACGCCATACAAGACATACATGTATACATGTATCTCACATACCTTCCAGGGTCATAACACATTTCTGCTTCAGCCAGACACGGGCTGTCTTGTCCCAGGAGCCGCTGACCAGAAAACCAAACTTGCCGCATGCCAAGGAACACACTGGTGTGGAAAAGAAAAGGGAAAAAATAATTGATAAATTATGAACAAATGTACAACTGAGATTGTTCACAGCTTTTATTATTACCACTATCATTTACTTTCTTCTGCTGATTGGTATTCATAACAACAACAACAATGATGATGATGATAGTCAGGGTTCGCGATAACCGGTAATTGTCAGTATTTTACCGATTGTAAACAGGGAATAAAGAAAATTTTCAAAGTAGCCAGTACCACATACCGATTCTGTTTGCCTGTGACCGATTAGATTTCCGTCTCAAAAAAAAAGTCTGGACTGAAGTGACATTTTCTGACAGTCTGTCATGGTCCTGTGCTTACGCACCTACCCCTTCCCACTCCTTCCGACGAACTCTTATCCTTTAGGCCTAAGCCTCGTGCCAACCTCATTAGCATGCAGAACAGCAAGCTTTACTGTGAAAGAATAGAGCTTCGCACTCTTCTGGGCATGACAGTGACTTCCATCCACAATGAGTAAATGGGGCCTCGATTGATTTATTCTTTATTCTTTTATATCGAGGATAATGGAATAAGCACTCCTGTGCTATTTTACATCGAGTCCCCGGGTGTATGCAGTTTTGTAAATGTCATCTGTTCCCACCGGCACACGATGGCCTACTTCTTACGAGAAAAGCGGAGGGTCTATGACTATGAATTTGCGCGTTGCTTTGAGAGAGAGGAGTTGAAAACTAAATCTAAATTGAATGAAAGATCTAGACGAGCGCTAAGCATAGAAACAAGAAAGAAGAACAGGCTTAGCACAATTTAAATTGCACGAATATGTCATGCAAAACAACAGACCAACACAGACAGTGGCACAGGCGCTAGAAAAAAATCCTACCTATTTCCTGCGTGGCTTCATGCTCAAGAAACGAGTGGCAGCAGCACGGCAGTCAAAGTATCAGAGAGGTTTGCGTTCAATTTAGATTTAGTTTTGCTGCCAAACAATCCCCCCCCCCCCTCCCCTTTCACTGAATAGTTTCGTTTTGTTCACAATACGTACCAGATCTTTTCTGGAGACCGATTTAGGGGGAGTTGGTCAAGATATCTCTGAAATGGCAACTCGCAGTACCGGTTTTAAAAAATCCTAGCGCGAACCCTGGATAGTGATAAAAAACAATGATGATAATGATCTATTAATATTGTAATAATAGCACTACTATTACTGAATATCAATAAAATATATAAAAAAAAGAATTTTGATGATGATTAATGATGATGACAATGATGATAATTATAATAAATGATAACAATATCATACTAACAATAAGAATAATGACAATGACGATGATAATAACAACATGATAATGATGATGATGATGATGATATATATATAGAATCACCGTGAGAATGAGACCCTTCAGTACATACTGGATGAGAAGTTTGCACACATTAGTGTCCATGACTCTTTTCAAACATCTACACACACATGACAGTTGACACACTCACACAGCTACAGACTGTGCACACATACAGGCATCCATACTCTGATTTTAAAAAAAAATCTCTTTGAAAGAAGAGTGCTCCTGTAAAGGAGCATGTGGATTGTTATGCATTGCTAGTTTGATATCTGCTGAGTGAAAAAAATCTCAATATAACATTTTAACCTAATGCATAAGATTAACTTGACTAAGCTTACATCACCAACTCAGAAAGCTTTTGGCCTGGGCCAAAATAAACCACAACCTTATGAATCATTCATTTATGATTTATTCAGAACTTGATTACTCTGACTCTGATGTTGGTACTGGTTAAGTCATTCTCACCTGTACTGGTATGACCAGTAAGTTTCCCCACTGCCTCCAGCTGTCCCGGGGCAAAGAGCAGGATGGTGCTGTCATTGCTGCCAGTGGCAATCAGACCTTGAGGATAGGTGTCATCGGGAGGCAGCACACACACCGCCGCCACAAAGTTGCTGTGGCCTTGCAGCACCTGCCCTTCCGTGAACCCAGCATTATGCCTGCACATCAATACAATTATTATGTATAGCATGAGTCTTTGTTATTTTTTAATTTCTTTTTGCTGCCTCATCTTCTGTGATACATGTCCCTGTCTTGCTGTTCCCACACTGCTCATTTCAATCTCTTTCAGTCTTTGCTACAGCCATAGTGTGTGTGTGTGTGTGTGTGTGTGTGTGTGTGTGTGTGTGTGTGTTGTGTGTGTGTGTGTGTGTGTGTGTGTGACTGTGTGTGTGTGTGTGTGTGTGTGTGTGTGGACTGTGTGTGTGTGTGTGTGTGTGTGTGTGTGTGTGTGTGTGTGTGTGAGGGTTCGCGCTAGGATTTTTTAAAACCGGTACTGCCAGTTGCCATTTCAGAGATATCTTGACCAACTCCCCCAAAATCGGTCCCCAGAAAATAAAATCCGGTACGTACTGTGAACAAAACGAAACTATTCAGTGAGGGGGTGGGGGCGGGGGGGGATTGCTCGGCAGCAAAACTAAATCTAAATTGAACGCAAATCTCTCAGACTTTGACTGCTGTGCTGCTGCCACTCGCTTCTTGGGCACAAAGCCACGCAGGAAATATGGTTTTTTTTTCTAGCGCCTGTGTCACTGTCTGTGTCAGTCTGTTGTTTTGCATGGCATCATTCGTGTGACTTATATTCTTCTTTCTTGTTTCTATGCTTAGCGCTCATCTAGATCTTTTGTTCAATTTAGATTTAGTTTTCGACTCTTCTCTCTCAAAGCAACGCGCAAATTCATAGTCAAAGACTCTCCGCTTTCGCTTTTCGTAAGAGCAGGCCATCGTGTGCTGGTGGGAACAGATGACATTTACAAAACTGCATACACATGGGGACTGGATGTAAAAAAAAAAAAGCACAGGAGCGCTTATTCCATTATCCTCGATATAAAAGATCAAAAGAATAAAGAATAGATAAATCTAGGCCCCATTTACTCATTGTGAATGGAAGTTACTGTCATACCGAGAAGAGCGCGAAGCTCTATTCTTTCACAGTAAAGCTTGCTGTTCTGCGTGCTAGGCTAATGAGGCTGGCGCCAAAGATGTTCATCGGAAGGGTGGGAAGGGGTAGTAGATGCGTAAGCACAGTACAGGCGCATGACTGACTGTCAGAAAATGTCACTTCAGACTTTTTTTTTAGACGGAAATCTAATCGGTCACAGGCAAGCAGAATCGGTACGCGGTACCGGCTGCTTCGAAAATTTTCGGTATTCCCTGTTTACAATCGGTAAAATACCGGCAATTACCGGTTATCACGAAACCTGGTGTGTGTGTGTGTGTGTGTGTGTGTGTGTGTGTGTGACTGAGTCAGTGAGTGTACACATTGTGGGAGGGTGTGTGAGTGAATCATTGAATGAGAGAGTGAGTGAGTGAGTGAGTGAGTGAGTGAGAGAGAGAGAGAGAGAGAGAGGAGAGAGAGAGAGAGAGAGAGAGAGAGAGAGAGAGAGTGTGTGTGTGTGTGTGTGTGTGTGTGTGTGTGTGTGTGGTGTGTGGTGTGTGTGTGTGTTTGTGTGTGTGTGTGACTGTGTGTGTGTGTGTGTGTGTGTGTGTGTGTGACTGTGTGTGTGTGTGTGTGTGTTTACAGAGAGCGACTAGAGAGAGGGGGGAGGGAGGGAGAGGGTGAGAGAGAGAGAATGAGTGAGTGAGTGAGTGAGTGAGTGTGTGTGTGTGTGTGTGTGTGTGTGTGTGTGTGTGTGTGTGTGTGTGTGTGTGTGTGTGCACTGATTGCCTTACAAGTTACACTTACAGTTACACCTTCTTTGACTGAGTCCATTTTTTTACTTTGAGTGACAGGAAGACTCTCCAGTTGCCAAATACTGACTGACAAATTCAGTCAATGAAGCTGAGGCTAAGCAGTTGACAGTCGATGGGACTAGTTGTCCCCATATCTTTGTGAGACCGAAACTCAAAATCAAATGAGTCATCGTTACCTAGCCTACATGACAACTGGCAACAAAACGAAGTAATAACTTACTCATTGGGAATCCAGACACAAGTAGTGCAGTCTCTCGATCCTGAAATAATCCCTCCTTCGGGATGAGAGCGGGCGTTAAAGCCCTAACGTCCTTTTTATGCCCAACAACATTACACCTGAGTTTGTACGTAGCCGCCATGTTGTAACAGATTTTTCTGGTTTCACTGGGCCTAAAGAGTGACCGACCGGAAGTTTTTCCTTCAGGCTAGGCTCGTAGGCCTACTCGTACTAGAGACGCTTGCACTCAAAAGACGTTGAACAGTGCATAAAAATATAACAAAATTAACAAAGATGAAACGAGGATCGGACGATGACTTAGAGGGTAAGAAATCCCATATTATCTTTACTTATTGTAGTCTTTACTGCATTTGCTTTTCTTTGCTTGATTTCTTTCATCAAAATAGTCCGGAGTGCATTGAGTTGGAACTTCGATTGAAACTGGGACAAACGTCACAAAGACTTGAAAGAGAAGAGTAGGGGGCCCTACTTTGCACAATTGCAGACTTTTTTTCAACACTCAAGACCAACTAGTGTTCTAGTGTAGATCTAAACTGATAACAGAAGTCTGATCTAGATCCCATAAATTAAGCTCAGAGAATAAACAGAGTTGCCATACAGAAGTTTTATTTTTATCTTGGGATAGTATACAAGTTGTATACTTCAAAGTTCAATTACTTGATCAATTAGTGTTATTCTAATAAAGTTCTGTAAGTTGTAACAGATCTGAGACACTTGACAGTAGCAGAGAAAGAGCAAAAAGAGCCTATTTTCTTTTGTCCCCAAAACAAAACCCAGCAACTTTAGGCAGTCACATGAAAATTGAAATTATATGATTTATAAAATATATTATGCAATGAAACTGAAAGTGAAAGTTGAAAGAGAGCTCTTATCCAGCTACCAAGGTGGGGGATGGGGGGAGGGGTTGTTTTAGAGCCAAGACAGTATTGTGCTATATCATATGTAGTTTATACACCAACACTGCAACAGGCTCAGTGAATTTTATATCCCCCCACTCCCAACAGACAAAGTCACTATCAAGTATCATTCTGTATTTATAACAATAGGTGCCAAGATATCAACACAAGTATACATTGCATACATACATGTGCATACATTACATGTAGGTGTACTGGGCTATTTTCAGTAAATCACTAAATGGTTTATCAGACTAAGTAAAAACTTTAGCCTCAGGCCGTGTTCACAAGTTGTGGAGTTGAACCTTGTACCATGGTAGCCCCAGCAGTCCCTCTCAAGGTGAAGTGTGTGCTGAATATTGTTATGTCATCCATACCGCCAGCCATAGTTGATTACTCTTCTACATATAGATCATGCATGTGTGCAAAGTTGCAAGATGCTTGGATTGGGCAGTTTCAAGTTTGCCTGTGATAGCTTATTGCGGTATACTTATACTATAAATTATAATATGTGATGCTCCACCACATAAGGAGTCGCATTGCACCAGAGGTCAAATTTTAGATTTTGACATGCTAATAATTTGCAATGAAATGGCTATACAATGCAAAAAACAGACTGAAAATCGAACAAATCTATCAAAAGTAATTACAATTTGAAATGATAGACTGCAGGCAATGTCAAAATGAGAAATTGACAATTTTGGCATCCTAATAGGTGGTTAGAATGAGGGCTTCGCTATTTTCAAAGTACATTTAAAGACAAAAGGAAACAGAATTATGCCTTGATATTTCACTACTAGGTAAAATAAGTGCTATAGTTTTATGCTCAATCAAAATCTTAAAATCAACAACCTCACCCCCACCTGCCTTTAATGGCTCCTAACAGAAAAGTGGATTGTGCTTAGCGATTCATTTCGTGGTGGAGCGTCACATATCATAGTGTTCTCTATCAAATTATTTTGGGTGGAATGGAGTAAATGGGAAGACTGGAGTGGAACCAAAAAGTTCCAATCCAATCCAATGATGTTGCTTAGAGCCCCGCCGACCGCACAGGCCATATCGGGGCTGTCACCTCGTCACATTTTAAAACTCACATTTAAAGTGTGCAAGTTCTATATATAATAGTTTAATACAGTTTAAAACCAAAAAGTTGATAATCATCCATGTTTATGGATAATATATATAATAACATTATTTTCAGAATGTTACTCAAATTACTCGGCCAACTCCACAGTGTCTGCCTGTATTGCTTAGATACAGTTGGCACCAGAATATAAATTTTTGATTATAATGATACTTGATAGGAATAAGGAAGCATACAGGTCTGTGTCAAATACTTAATACTAAATCAGAACCAGTCCAATTCCATAGCATATTCATTAGACATTACATCATCCTTATCATTGTTACCAGTTACTTTAAACTAAGTAACTTAGTAAGTAACATTTACCTTTGACAAACTGAAGGTACTTACCACTTCAGTATTTGGCAATAAACTGAGAATTTTTTTTTGGTGATGTGCTGGTCTTATTGTGACCTCTGTTGTTGTTTTTTTTTACTTTTGGCTAAATGTATTCCATATTCTTGTACTACTACTTGTGATGAAT
The DNA here is from genome assembly GCA_030674155.1 of Stramonita haemastoma. Lineage (NCBI taxonomy): Eukaryota > Metazoa > Mollusca > Gastropoda > Neogastropoda > Muricidae > Stramonita > Stramonita haemastoma. The sequence continues at coordinate 50,380,215 of CM060322.1, read as the reverse complement.
TTGTTTATATTTCATTATTTGGTATACTGTGCTTTAATACTCAACAGTGCTGTCACATGCTGTACAGTACCAGCTGACAATTTTTTGTACCATATATGACTTTAGAATGGCTATGGCAGCTGTTTAGAAGTAGAAAGCCTGTGAAATATTTCTAGATTAAAAAGAAAAAACAAATTCACAAACCAGGTCTGGTGACTTTTTTTTGGTTGTAGTTTTTTGTTTGTTTTTGTTTGTTTGTTGTTGTTTTGTTGTTTGTTTGTTGGTTTTTTTTTTTTTGTTTTTTTTTTTTGGGGGGGGGGGTCTGATCACCTTAGTCTTATTCACTGAATAACTCAAACTGCCTCAGCACTTGAAATTAATAAAACTCATGTACTGTCTCTTTCTACAATACACAAAATAACACTGAGTGATCATGTTAGTTTTGTTTTAAGCTAATGCTGTTATGGGCGAATGAAAAATAGTTATAAAATATTCTATGAATTAATGAAATCATAATCTTAGAACTTCTATTTAAGTGAACAATCTGCTCAGATTTTGTTTTTGGAATAGTTGGTGGTGTAAACTACATTTTGTTGTGTCTTTTGTTTGTTTTTTTTGCTATCTTGCCACCCTCCCTACACACACATGCACAAGGAAAATTCATCAAACAAGTGGTTTAAAAAGCATATTGTCTGTTTCTTCTTTGTAGTGCCAGGCGGCAAGATGTCGAGAAGAGACGACGATGACGATGGCTCCAAAGCGGGAAGGTCTGGGCGCATTCGGAAAAAATCGGCCAAAGTGCTGGAGATGGAAGAATTTGAGGAAATAGAGAAAAAACAGTTTTCCAAGAAATCTGATCCCAAAGGCAAAACCCCGCTGTCACCAACAAGCTTAGGCGGTGTGAAGAAAGTTAAAGTGAAAGGGGGTGCCGAAGAGGTCACACCAGGGGTGACAACCCTTCCTGGGGATTCCCCATCCCCAGGAGCGGTCATTCCAGGACCCAGCGTGGTGCCGGAAACGGTGCCCCTGACTCTGAGTCCTCCGGTCAAGGCCTCGACAAAGCAAGCCATCGGCGCCAAGGTGAACAAGACGCAGGGCAGCGTGATCAAGCTGCTGCTGAGCTCCCCCACCATCCCCACCACTCCTTCCGTCTGCACCACCGTGGTCACCAAGACCTCGCCCCCCGTGTCCATCAGCGCGGCAGGCCCCTCCCTCATCTCCGTGCCCACCCCCACCACCAAGAAGGTGAAGATCAAGATGGAGGTGGCAGAGGGGGGTCTGGTTGACGAGGACGAGGATGAGGAGGATGAAGAGGATGAGGAGGAGGAAGAGGAGGAGGATGACCTGACTGGGAGCATGGGTTTGAAGACGGAACTGATGGACCCTCAGGCAGGGCACCTCATGCTGGCCACCTCCCTCGCCCCCGACATCCTCTCCACCCCCCAGGCCGTCGTCAAGGCGGAACCTTCCGGCGGAGCGCTGGTTTCCGAGGGACTCAGCAGCCTGAAACTGAAGCTGATGATGTCGCCCAAAGACACGCCCAAAATCGAACCTGCGATCCCCACCTCCGGCTCTCTCCCCACCATGTCTGCCGTCAAAGCCGAAAAGCTGGACGCTCCACCGCAGTCTGGCAGCGCCGGGACCACGAAAAAGAAAGCCCCCCCGAAGAAAAAGAAACCGGCTGGAGAAAAAGCCGGCAAGCAAGCAGCAGGAGGAGGAGGGAAATCGGCCGCCGAGCAGATGCCCAACCTGGCGGCTTTAGTGTCCACGCCCAAACAGCCCCCCAAGGTGATCAAAGAAGAGAGACACCTGAGTTTGTCGGATGGTATGGATGCCAGTCTGTCTGACACCTCTCTGGACATGACAATGAGCAGTATCGTGGAGAGTGCTTTGGACATGGAGGAGGAGGCAGGTTTAGTGATCGCTGAGGGAAACCTGGCCCCCAGCAAGCCTAAGAAGAAGAAGGGAGGAGGAGGAGGGGGCAGCAAGAAGAAGAGCAAGGCACAGGCGGCTGCTGCAGCTGCTGCTGCTGCTTTGGAATTGCAGGGGCTGGATTCTGGTGAGTTTGAAAGATGGGTGTGTGTGTGTTGGTTTACTTGGAGGATGGATAATCTATGGTTGAGAAAAAAATATTGTTGATGTGTGTGTGTGTGTGTGTGTGTGTGTGTGTGTGTGTGTGTGTGTGTGTGTGTGTGTGTGTGTGTCACTATGTGCATCACTGTGTGTGTCACTGTGGTGTGTTTATAAACCTGTGTAATTATACTTCTTGAAGTTCTTTCTATCATTACCTGATATATCATATATGCACTCTTTCTCCATACACCCAAGGGACAAAAGAAATGAAATGTTTTATTTGTTCACATAGTACCAGGGTTCGCGATAACCGGTAATTGTCGGTATTTTACCGATTGTAAACAGGGAATACCGAAAATTTTCGAAGCAGCCGGTACCGCGTACCGATTCTGTTTGCCTGTGACCGATTAGATTTCCGTCTAAAAAAAAAAAGTCTGAAGTGACATTTTCTGACAGTCTATCATGCGCCTGTACTGTGCTTATGCACCTACCCTTTTCCACCCCTTCCGACGAACATCTTTGGCGCCAGCATGATTAGCCTAGCACGCAGAACAGCAAGCTTTACTGTGAAAGAATACAGCTTCGCGCTCTTCTCGGCATGACAGTGACTTCCATTCACAATGAGTAAATGGGGCCTAGATTTATTTATTCTTTTATTCTTTTAATCTTTTTATATCAAGGATAATGGAATTAGCACTCCTGTGCTTTTTTACATCCAGTCCCCGTGTGTATGCAGTTTTGTAAATGTCATCTGTTCCCACCGGCACACAATGGCCTGCTCTTACGAAAAGTGAAAAGTGGACAGTCTATGACTATGAATTTGCGCGTTGCTTTGAGAGAGAAGAGTCGAAAACAAAATCTTAATTGAACGAAAGATCTAGATGAGCCCTAAGCATAGAAACAAGAAAGAAGAATACAAGTCACACGAATGATGTCATGCAAAACAACAGACTGACACAGACAGTGGCACAGGCGCTAGAAAAAAAATCCTATTTCCTGCGTAGCTTCGTGCCCAAGAGGCGAGTGGCAGCAGCATGGCAGTCAAAGTCTGAGAGATTTGCGTTCAATTTAGATTTAGTTTTGCTGCCGAACAATCCCCCCCTCCCCCGCCCCCTCACTGAATAGTTTCGTTTTGTTCACAGTATGTACCGGATTTTATTTTCTGGGGACCGATTTTGGGGGAGTTGGTCAAGATATCTCTGAAATGGCAACTGGCAGTACCGGTTTTAAAAATTCCTAGCGCGAACCCTGATAGTACTTATGAAGTTATATGTACAGGTATATTAAAAAAAAAAAAAATACCACCAACACATTCAACAACTACAGAAACTTATTTAAATATATACAGTACAGAATTCAATCAAATGAAAGATTACCAGAACTTACAAGCTAGTAATAATTTGCAATTTTTTCTTTAAATATTCCATTCCCCCCCACCCCCCACCCCCTGTTTTCACAAAGAAAAGACGAAAATCTCAAAGTGTTTGATCAGTGTGTTGACGTTGACAGATGAGGGCATGTCAGCCCCCCCTGAAGGAGACATTGCAGCTCTTGCAGCCAAGGTGCAGCGCAGCTCAGCGGCTGCAGGGGAGGGGGCAAGAAAAAGGCCTCCAAGAAAAGTCTGGAACAGCAGGAGGCTTTGGCACAGGTTGACTGTTTGATAATATTGTGTGTGTGTGTGTGTGTGTGTGTGTGTGTGTGTGTGTGTGTGTGTGTGTGTGTGTGTGTGTGATTATTTTAAGTTTTCATATTCTGCTATATATATACTGACAGCAGAATGTGAGCATGAGTAAAACTAAAAGCATGATGTCTTACTTTGATGGTGTTTTTTTTCCTCTTTTACTTTTCTGACTTGAAAATTTAGTATTGAGTAATTTTTTTTAATGGAATATTTTATTTGTTTATTTATTTTATAGTTTGAGGATAATGGAATAAACATTAATCTGTTCACACCAATACAGATCAGTCTTTACTGAGTGCTTGGAATATAACTTATAAGTCTAACATAATTTCTAATCAGTCATATATATATTTTTTTCATGCTAATCATTGGAATACATCATTGTAACTTTTTTTTTAAGACAAACCACACACCTGCTTTTGTAGGCACTTTTGTAATCTTGTTTCTGTTACTTTTTTTCTGTCTAGATGTCTGTATGTCAGTAGTGTAAAGAAGCAATTTGTCTGTCGCACATACAGGACAGGAAGAAGAGGCCATCGCGAAGAGCCCCAACAGCCTACATGTTGTACTGCAACTCCCAGAGACCCAAAGTAGTCGCCGAGAGTCCTGGCATTGGTGAGTTGAAGACCTATTAGTATTACTAATGTTAGTTGTCATCTTCAAAGTCTTACACTTTAGTTGGAGCAGACAGCCTGCATTGTTGTGTGCTTATGAATATCAAAGGCCTATTACTAATATTAGTTATCATCTTGGAAGTCCTACACTTTAGTTACAGAGTTATTCTTGTTGTGTGTCTTTTGTTGTAAACCTTACTGAGTTATTCGTGTGTGTTGGTAGGCTAGGTCCTGAAAAGCCAGACTTGGAACACTTTGCCTGCACAAGTGTGAAAGCGACCTCAGTTAATATTTTAACAACAGCTGAGTTGGTTCAGAACCATTTGTGTTGATATGTCAGCCTATTTCAAGAGTTTAAGCTTTCTTCCCTAGAATACTACTTTCAGCTTGTGGAGTTGGTCTTTTCCTGTGAGAGGGTGGGTGCTTTAATTTCACATGATCAGGTTGTGGTAGCTGTTTCCATGTTGTTAAGTTCTGTGTTAAAACTCCCTCTTCGGTTGATAAGTACCCATTTGTGAAAAGATGAATCCATTATGCAGCAGGGAAGGTTGGTGTGTAAACTGTGATGTGAAATCTTTTGAAAGCTAAAGCTGCAGAGCATGGCCTAGCCACTCCTGTGTTACAGACATGCAGGAAATTCTTTTTCCGTGAAACGCTTAGACAGCAGCTATCATTCTCAAATGAGTGAAAATACATCGCGCTGCCTCAAAGCACCTGACAAGTCAGGCCCAGCGCATCGAACTTCAGCATGGGAGAGAATTGTTATCTTTTAAGTCTGTCTGGGAAAAAAGGCAGGATAGTGGATCAAGAAGGCAGAAAATAAACAAGAAGGAGGAAACAGGAAGAAAAGAGACGAGGCAGAAACAAAAAGAGGGATAGAAAAGAAGGAATTCCTAACAGAGAATTTCCATAAGGGGAGGGCATTATTTATTCTGACAGGGCTTTGGCATCCTTAAGGGGTAAAAACAAATTAATAACTTGTAGAGTGAGGCACATTATTCATAAAATGGATTTCTTTCTCTAACCTCAAATCAGAAACCTACAAATCTTCAAGTAGACATGAATCCTCTTTAGGTTTGCAGATTCACTTTGTTCTTATTGTTGTTGTTTGTTCTTTGGAAATATGAATTTCTCAGGAAAATAAACCATGTGTCAAACTCAATAGAAAATATGACCAGAAATTGTTTCAGCTCAGTAAAAGTTTGTACAAAGGAAAGATGAAAGAGAATCTGAGTATTGGGAAGGAAAATCAGTTTGCATCATTCTTTGGTTATAGTCTAGTTGCAGATTTCAATTTAACACCAAGTTGTATATACCATACTTCCTTTCAGATAAATTTTCATGTCCTCAGCTGCGTAAGTATGAAATTCTTGCAGATTTGGCTTGTCCATGTAAACAAGAGTTGAAAATTCATTGTTGATTTTTTTTTGTTTCTTGCAGTTTTACTTTTTTGGCTGTTTGGTTTGAGCATTTGATAAAATTTGCTTTGTTGATGCCATGAAAAGGATTTGAAAAAGGGAGCAAGTGCGTCAGATGATAAAATCTTTTACTTAAGAAATAAGACGAGGTGCATTTTAGCTCAATATTTCAGTCAGTGAATTTCAAACTCTGCTTACAGTTGCGTTGGAATTGAAGTTTTAAAGCTTTCTCATTTTTCAATTTAAGTTTTTCTCTTATACTCAGAGATGTATCATAGTATAATGCAGTCTGTATTCAACAATGATGCAGAGTGGAATGTGGGGATATCATGTGAGTCCATCAGAGAGGAGGTAGACTTTCATTTTGGGGAAGATTGGCAGGTTTGGGAATTTGGACAAACTCATCATGAAAATTTTTATTCCTACGGTTATATATATGGCATGGGGAAACTTTCCTTTTATATATATATATTTTTGTATGTCTTTTTATGTTAGGAATTTTCATTATTTCAGTGCTTGTGTTGGTTACATTGATTGAACTTGGATCTAACTTATCATTTTTGTTAAGAATTGTACAAAACAGTCAGTTTGGCTTTTTAAAATTTCTATTTCTTTATCTTGTGAAGTGAAAAGGGTTTGGGTTTTTTTCAAAAAAGGGAAAAAAAAATGTGCATCTTATGTAATTCATTTGTTCTCTGTCTGTCTCAGTCTCTGTCTGTCTGTAACAGACTGTCCGTCTGTCTCTGTCTAGAGCTCTGTCTGTCTCTCTCTCTGTCTCTCTATCTCTCTGTCTCTGTCTGTCTTTGTTTCTGTGTGTGTGTGTGTGTGTGTGTCTCTCTCTCTCTCTCTCTCTCTCTCTCTCTCTCTCTCTCTCTCTCTCTCTCTCTCTCTCTCTCTCTTTCTCTTTCTCTCTCTCTCACATTGTTTCCCCCCCCCCCCCCCCCATCGTTTTTTACCCTCTTTCCTTCTCTGTTTCTCTGTCCATCTGTCTCAGTCTGTCTCTTCTTAAAATTTTTATGCCCCCAACTTATGGTCTACCACCAGTCAGGATATATGACATTAAAACAGTCAACAGATCATCAGCAATCATCAAGTCAGAGAGTTCAGAGTTGAATTGAATGAATTTTATTTAAAGAGGGTAATGGCATAAGCAAACATGCTTTTTTACAGCCAGCCCTCTGGACCAAGAAAAGAAAGAAAAGGCATAGCAATAACAAACAAACTGCACATTGTATGAGTGAAGAAAAAGAATTTTTAAAATCTATAACATCTTCCAAATGCAAGAAACATTTTCTACGCTTATGCTTTTACCTTTTACACAAAGGAGTTAAAGGAGCAAGCACTTCTATAGGATAGAGTTAACTGCTTTGGTCATGAATCTGTTGCTGAAGTCTCAATAACGTAAAAGACATTGGCATATTATATATATATTATGTTTCAGATTTTGCTCAGATTAGCCGAACCTTGGGCGTCATGTGGCAGTGTCTGTCCAAGAAGGAAAAAATGGTGAGACTGCTTTGGAGGAATTGTGCTAATATAACATTATGAGGGTTTTTCTGTCTGTCTGTTTGTCTATCTGTCAGTCTTTCTGTTTGCTAACCTGCCTGCCTGTGTCCAACCAACTTGTCCACATCTCTGCCTGTCTGTCTGTCTGTCTGTCTGTCTGTCTGTCTGTCTGTCTGTCTGTCTGTCCCTCTCTCTCTGTCTCTCTCTCTGTCTCTCTCTCTCTCTCTGTCTCTCTCTGTCTCTCTCTGTCTCTCTCTCTGTCTCTCTGTCTCTGTCTCTGTCTCTGTCTCTCTGTCTCTCTCCCCCCCCTCCCTCTCTGCCCCCCCCCCCCCCCTTCTATCTTTATCCTTCTCTCTCTCCATCATTTTAGACTTTGTCCCATTTTTTACAATTGAAATTCTGAGTGTGTGTCTGTGTGTGTCTGTGTCTGTGTGTCTGTCTGTCTGTGTATGTCTGTCTGTGTGTGTGTACGTATACTTCCTCAAAACAACCACCACCACACCACCCCTTTCAGATGTGGAGACGGAAATCGAAAAAGCTGGCGGGCAAAGGGTCGACACTGATCAGCACGGGCAAGGGCAGCAAGAAGGAGCGTTCTGCCAGCAGTGCCGCTGCTGCCGCCGCTGCTGCTGCTGCCGGTGCCCAGGCCTCCACCTCCCACGTGGTGTCGCGCCCATCCAGCTCCTCCAAGGCCTCCCGGGCTGGAGCCTCCATCCTCTCCCCCGCCCTGGCTGCAGAGGACACCCCACAGAGTCCTGTGAAGGTCAGACCGACTCTCTTGTGAAGGAAAAAATGTCACTGTGAAAAAAAAAGTAGGATTTGTTAGGTCTTTTATATTAAAAAAAAACCAACAACCCCAAACCCAAAATGGTGAGGTTATAGAAAAAATGGAAACCCTTGGCTAGAGAGGGCTTTCTGCAAAGTCCTGTGTACGTCAGATAAACTGTGATTGTGGGAAAAAATGTCCCTGAAAAAAAATGTGGAATTTGTTTGATCTTGGGTTTTTTTTTTTTTTTGTTTTTTTTTTTTTTAATCAACCCCAAAACAATGAGGTTTTAGAAGAAAAAAAATGGACAGCCCTAGGTGGACAGGACACTTCGTAAAATCCTATGGAAGTCAGACAGATTCTCTTGTTTGGTTGATTTTGTTTTGTCTGTTTGGTTTGGTTTTTTTTAATATGTAGTAGAGGTGGGTTTTTTTTTGTTTTTTACATTTGAGAAAAAGATGTAAAAAAAAGAAGAAATTAAGTTGAATTTGCTTTCAATTTTTTATATGATAGAGAGATGAGGTAAGAAATTAAGATAAATTAAACAAAGCAGAAAAAAATGGTATGTACAGGAATTTGGCTTTGAGCCCATTGACAGTGCTGCTCAATAATAGTTGCTTATTTTAGTGTGCAGTATAAGGGCAATGTTTACGTCTTGTTGTATGAAGGGTGTTTGTTCAGTATAGTTACTTGTTACTAAGTCTGTGTCAAGGTATGTATAGGGTTTTGTTCAGTGCAGTTACATGTATTACTGTGCAGTGCAATACAGTGCGGTTACATTTATTTTGTGCAGCGCAATACAATGTGTTATGTGTGTGTGTGTGTGTGTGTGTGTGTGTGTGTGTGTGTGTGTGTGTGTGTGTGCGTGCCCACATGTATGTATGTGTGCAGGGTTTTGGTATTGAGCCCATAGACATCGCTGCCCATCTGAAACTGCTGGGGGAATCTCTCAGCATCATTGGAAGCAGACTTCAGGAACACAAGGTAACACATCTGCTCGTTCTTGTTCATTCAAAGTCACCATATTTGATTTTGATCCTTAACAGCCATGAGCACCAGTGTCACATTTCTTCTACATAAATGGTTTATCGCTGATGCCCACAAATGGGACAAATAAGGAACTCTGAATGACAGACAGACAGAGAGAGAGAGAGAGAGAGAAGAGAGAGAGAGAGGAGAGAGAGAGAGAGAGAGAGAGAAGGGGGGGGGGGGAGAGACAGCCCCCAAACCAGTTAACTGCTAAAGCAGTCAGGGAGCTGCACAGTTTCTGAGCTTTAGTGTATTGATTGTAAATTTCAAACATGAAGCAGCTGGGTTTTTTTTTTTAATTTCTCAAAATTGGTAGATTTTTGTCTGTCTGTTTGTCTCTGTATGCCTGCCTGTCTGTCTGTCTCTGACTATTTTATTCTATAAAACTGATACTTTAGAAACATGTCTTAAAGTTGTTTTATATCAATAAAAAAAAGTCTTTGGTGGTGGTACCCTAACAATTGACCAGACTATGGGATAAGGGATGGCAAAATAGATTTACTTTTTTAAAAACAATCATTTCTATACTGGAGAGCTGTTTAATGTTCTTCACACCTTGGCTCACAGCAGTCTGTTTACCCCATTTCAGCTGCTCTCAGCTGCAGTCCATTGGGACGGATAGCCTAGTGGTCAGAACATTGCGCTCGCAATTTGAAGACCCGGGTTCGATTCTGGTCGAGGAGATTTTTCTCCTGGAGTTAACATCAGTGCTGACTCCACTCTCCCCAAAGTCTTTCGGATGAGACTTTAAACCGAGGCCCCGTGTGCAAACGCACGCAGAACATCTTGCGCACACGTGAAATCCTGTTCCGCTTTTCGTAAGAGTAGGCCATCGTGTGCCGGTGGGAACAGATGACAATATTTACAAAACTGTATACACACGGGGACCGGATGAAAAAAAGCACATGATTGCTTATTCTGTTATCCTCGATATAAAAGAATAAATAAATAAATCCATTCCATCCCAGCCCAGTCCAGTTGGGGCAAACTGATGCTAATTACAGCAGGAACTGACCATACTTGGACTTAGTAAAAAGGAAAGGGCACACTAATTTTAGCACTGGGTTCCTGAACCCTTGACTGGGTTACGCTGGATTTGGGTGCAATGGGCTATAAATTGGACTTTTGTAGGGAACTTTGTGACTTGAGCGCTTTGATTTTTTTTTTGCAAGAGATAGCGCTATATAAATTCCATGTATTATTATTATTATTATTATTATTATTATTATTCATATATATATATATATATATATATATATATATATATATATATATATATATATATATATATATATATATATATATATATATATATATCATCATAATCATCATCATCATCATCATCATCATCATCATCATCATCATCATGATGACTTTCTGATGACAATACTCTGTGTTGACGTTTCCCAGGGTCTGATAGCAGTGCAGGGCAGCCTGTCAGTGTTACTGGACTCCATGCTGTGTGCCTGTGGACCCCTCATCGCTCTCACCCACCAAGTGCCCGGCCTTGACGGCTGCTCCGAGTCCACCCATGCTCGCACGCTGGACAGTGTGGCCTACATCATGCCAGGCTTGTGAGGCTGAGGGTTGCAGTCTGTTTGTAACACTTCATATCTTGGGGCATACCACCCAATGTTGTTTGCAGGTGTGAGGGGCTGGATGGTTTGATTGCTATCACAGCCTGTGTACTCCACAGTTTGCTCGCTCCTTGAAACTGCCTTGAATTTTGAGACCCCCCTTTTTCATGGCCTTGAATCCTCACAAAAATGGCCAAAGTGTCAACCTGTGACACATATCTCTTTGAAAACCCTTGAAAATGAAGGTTTGTCTGTCTAAATATTTTCTCAAAGGAAGATGATCAGCTGAAGATACATTTGTGTGCGTTAAATAGATGAATAATGGTTTGTATGTGTGTGTGAATGAAAGTAACCTGGAGTAGCAGAAGATGAAGTGTCCGAGAAAGGTAACTACTGACTTTGCGCATGTGGAGTAATGTACTGAAAGTCATCTATTGATCACCATGGTTGAATGGAATCCGTCAGTGTTCAAAACGCTAAAGCAGAGGTGAAACTGCGCAATAATTGCTGTGTATGTGATGAAAGCAAAGTTCAGAGACTGGATCACTGAAGTAGCAGCAAACCAAACAGGTATTTTTGCTGAGCCTGTGACAAACAGTATCAACCTGCAGACAGTGGTGGGCGGACGTGAAGCTGTTGCCAGCTACAGTGAGCCAACACAGTCCAGCCTAGATTCAATACTTTGTTTCGACTTAAATGCTTTCAAAGAAGTATTTGACTTAGTTGCTTTAAAAGAAATAAAAAGCAACACAAATGAGTGTAACTTGTACACAACACTGGTCTCTATTTGATTTTCTCTACTTATGAAAGCAGAAGGGACAAGTGATAATTGTATTTATGGCTACCGCCTACGGCCATTCATTTTGTTTCATAGTGCAGCTACCACACAGTGCTTTCCTGGCTATGTCACTATGTCAGCAGAGGATTATCTTGCTTTATAAACCATAAAAAGTAAAAGAACAAAGAAAGAAAGAAAGACAGAAAGAAAGAATACCTTCGCTTCATGGGGCTATGCCGCCTGACCCCAGCTTTTTCAGGATGGGGGAAAGGCCCCCCCCCCCCCCCCGTCCCTCCTGAATTCACCCTCCATCAAAGTCTGTTTCTTAATTCTCAGAGGTTAGTAGCTGGTTTGCTAATTTTAGTTTGGCTGTCAATCAGTGATAGAATTCAACATGTGTAGAGTTCTTAAAAAGCTCCTTGAAAAGTCCACAAATTTCCTGCTGAGAAGTCTGTATGAACCCTGTTATAATGGAAAAAATGTAACCCCATTTCTCAATCTGAAAGAAGGGCTGAAAATCTTGTATGTTGTGTTCATTCGAATCAGGCAGCATAGTACGAGAGACTCTGTGAGGAGAGAGAGAGAGAGAGAGAGAGAGAGAGAGAGAGAGAGAGAGAGAGAGAGAGAGAGAGAGAGAGAGAATTTGTGTACATGTGTGTGTATCTCTGTCTGTGTGTCTGTGTGCGTGCGCATGAGGAAGAGAGAAGTAACAGTACTTTTAAAAAGATGCTGAGCATATTTTTTGAAGTCATGAATTGGTGGACTTTGTGTTTCTTTTGTGTATGAATTGACTTGCAAAAGAGATCAGAAAACAAAGTCAGAAGTGAGGTATTGCTGTGTGAGACAGAGAAAACAAGGCCTCCTGTACAGCCTAATGTGTGTGTAGTATTTACTTATCTCTCACTTATCTGAGACAGTGTGTGGATCAGGCAGGGAAAAGAAAAGGATTCATGGAAAGGTTTTAGTCGGGAATTTTAAAAAGAACCCCCCCCCCCCCCCCTCCCTTAACCATTTAAACTTACCTTCAATCAAACCAGTTCTCTTAGGGTATTAGTGTATACTACTTTTATTTATAGCAAATTTCTCCACATAAGATTTGGGCTGCTGTTCCCAAGAACTGATCATCACAGGTACAGTGCTACCCTTTTCTAAAACCAAAAATCCAAACAAAATGGGAGTCGTGTCTTGTGGCTTTTTTCTACAGAGTTTTGCTAAGAGCAGCTCTCTTGTTTGTTATGGATTCTTTTATTATGCATTCAAAATCTGTATTTTTCTGGGAACCTCAATTTATCATCTCCTTCAAAAGGTTTAGCTCCCAGAGTACCACACATGGTCTAGTGGATGGGGGTTAAGTCAGGTCAAGCAGGACTCAAACCTGCAACCTCTCTCCTTCTAGATGGATGCAGTACTTGTGGACCACTGAACCACCAACCACTGCTTCACCAAAGCCTTTGGAGACAGTTGTTGAGATGGTGCTTACAGCTGGTGAGAAGGACAAAATAGGGCTGAATAAAGGAGATATAATACGGCTGATTTGCAGATCTCCTTGTTGATGACGAGCTGGGAGAAAACAAGTAGAACTGTTTTAACATTTGTACAGATGGTTTGACTTTACTCTGATGTTCTAAATGTGTGGTGGGGCGGTAATTAGATTATCTCCCGTACGATCAGAACCCTGTCGCAGTGTTGTGTTTCTAAATTGGGACACACCTGCGAATTGTGCAATGCTCTGTTTCGATGGGTGGTGGTTTAAACCTCTCTGTAGGATATACTTTGCCCGCACGGTGAACTGTAGATTTTTGTGATTGAATTAACATCTCAGCGAAGATTTTTAATTTAGGTGGTGAACTGTAGAATTTATGCAGTCTCTTTATAGAAGTCACATCCTAACTGCCTGACTGTGCCTTGTGCCCAGGGTGTTGTGCAGAGATGGGAGAGATCTCCACTCGGTTACAAATGAATACCAAAAGCAATCTCTAAGCTGATCAAGGGAAAATATGTAGTAAAGAAGAAATCAGTATGTGCGTTAACTTGCCGCTGTCTTTTAGTTATGGATTTTCTTTTGTTTTTGCTCCTTGGCTTTAACTTGAAGGTTCACCAATGGTGAGATTTTGCGCATGTGACCGTTTCTGCCCACCATGAAGGTATCTGCTTTCCAGCTTTTGGGTTAGGTAAGGAATGAATAGACTGTAAGTTTTTGTTTTACTCTCCTGGGGACTGTTTCAGGATAGTGCTCAGACAATGTGGAGACTGCTTTAGAATTGTTTTTTTTTTCCATTTTATCCCTTTCTTTCAGGGTCTTAATTTTTTGTGAGTTATCACCTCTCTCATCAACCCATGGATCTGTAATTTGTTGTTAGAAAAAACAACAAACTGTTCCAACAGATCTGAGAAATTTCATGGACACATTTACATTTCTTTTCCTTTTGGGATTTTTGTTTGGTGGTTGTTTTGGGGTTGGGGAACAGGAGTCAGGCATGTTTGAAAGTGGCCTTTTTGAGTTTGTTTTGTACACTGTTTCTGTTCACTTCTGATTGCCTTTTTTTTAAGGGGGAGGGAGAAGGGAGCCTGATAATGAAATGACATGAAAGTAGCATCAACTGGAAAACCTGAGGTATGTCCCAAGTTCATTTGTACAGTGTACATTATCCTATTCTGTCATGTTCCTTGAACAGCATTTCTTCTGATTTTCAGATCAGTCAGTAGTAGTTGTGCGTTCCTCAGCTGAACACTCTGGGGGTCACCCAGAATGTGCACTCACTCACTCATCCCAGGATAGCCTAGTGGTCAGAACATTGCGCTCGCAATTTGACGACACGGGTTCAAGTCCGGTCGAGATTTTCTCCTGGAGTTAACATCAGTGCTGACTCCACTCTCCCCAAAAGTCTTTCGGATGAGACTATAAACCGAGGCCCCGCACGCAGAACATCTTGCGCACACGTTAAATCCTGTTCCGCTTTTCGTAAGAGTAGGCCATCGTGTGCCGGTGGGAACAGATGACATTTACAAAACTGCATACACACAGGGACTAGATGTAAAAAAGCACAAGAGTGCTTATCCCATTATCATCGATACAAAAGAATAAAAAAAAAAAATAAATAAATAAAAAAAGAATCCCACCTGGGAATCACTGTGAGATGGAAACTGCGAACTGGATGAGAGGTTTGCATTTATGACTGTTTTCAAGTACCTCGCCTTATAGGCAGCCATACTCTGATTTCAGAGGAGACCAGTCAGTGATTCGCTTTTTTTTTTGTTTGTTTTGTTTTGCCATTGATATACCTTTGAATATGGGGGGGGGGGGAAGTAGCCGTGTGGCAAAGAAGGCTGTACTTCTGATCCGAGGATGCCATTCCATTCTCCACTGAGGTTTCAATTCTATGCATATATTCATGTTTCTGTAACTCACAAAACACTGACATAAGCTACGGGATCTTTATCAATATCCATATTTGATCTTTTGCATGTGTGTGTACATAAAGGCAATCAAGGCACTGGTAGGTCTGCACTTGAAGTAGACCTTGGAGATTTTTTAAAAATCCAAACCTTTAACTCACCAGACGCCACCGAAATTCAAACCCACAACTTCATGAACCCATGAGATTGAAGTCAGTGGGTCTAAACCACTCAGCTATAGTGTCCATCATTTGTTGGTTTTACTCTAAACATTACGGGGAAGCAGGACTGAAGTTGAACATTGGTATTGTGTTGAAGCACCGCATGCTCGTAAATAGTTGTGTTTTACTGAAATTTGTAAATAACATCTTATGGTTAAAAATAAATGACAGTGACTGTTGTTGTTGATATCATTGGTGAAAGCAACTTGTGTGGTCAAATGGTTGTGTTTTTTTTTCTGTGAGAGTGTGTCTTCTGCATTACACACATGAATGCTCATACACACAGACTTTCTCTCTCTCTCTCTCTCTCTCTCTCTCTCTCTCTCTCTCTCTCTCTCTCTCTCCTCTCTCTCTCTCTCTCTCTCTCTCTCTCTCTCTCTCATAGTAATATAATTTAAAATCAGCGTCAACCAAAACAAAAGTTCTCCACAAATAAAGCACTTTAATCAACCAAACCAATTTGCACATATATAGATTTATAATGAGGAAAACACAAGCACACACACAGACATTAGGACACAAAAAGGAAGGTCTGAAAATTTCAGACAATGCAATATAATTATGAAAACAAGACAATCAATACTTACATCTTTTAAACAGTTCACGCAAATGATTCACAAAAACAGTTCACAATTAATAAGAATTGAGCTTACATTAGGAGTCCTGTGAAGTATCGTAACTGGGAGAAGGTCAGAGGAAAATTCAGCTGTATACATACAAATCAATGTTTAGCTAGTTGTTTACATACAGTTTCATGTTCAGCTGTAGACATACAATTCAATGTTCAGCCGTATACATACATACAGTTCAATGTTTAGCTGTACACAATTCAATGTTCAGCTGTATACATACAATTCAATGTTCAGCTGTATATTTACAATTCAATATTCACCTGTACAGAATTCAATTTTCAGCTGTATACATACAATTCAAGATTCAACTGTTCATAATTCAATGTTCACCTGTATACATACAATTCAATGTTCAGCTGTAAACATACTATTGAATGTTCTGTATACATACAATTCAATGTTCAGCTGTATACATACAATGCAATGATCAGCTATACACAATTCAATGTTCAGCTGTACACAAATCAATGTTCAGCTGTACACAAATGTTAAACCGTACACAAATCAATGTTCAGCTGTACACATATCAATGTTCAGCTGTACACAAATCAATGTTCAGCTGTACACATGTCAATGTTCAGCTGTACACGTATCAATGTTCAGCCGTACACAAATCAATGTTCAGCTGTACAGTATCAATGTTCAGCCGTACACAAATGTTCAGCTTTACACAAATCAATGATCTCTTCAGTCTCTGATTGTTGACAGCAAGTCTAACAATTCTCTGACTGGTGACATATTGAGTTTTCTGTATGCGTGGTTATTTTCATTGACTCTCTGTGTGGGAGCTTCCTATCTCAGTATCTTAAAGCCAGCATGCAATGCTGAAACTGGAGTTACAGGTCTCACTGGCTGTAAAGTTTTCAGATGTCCTATTGTAACCCATACCTCTCCTGTCAGTGCTGTGGTAAATTTCCCTTCTTCAACGAACGCTCAGATAGCAACTATTGTTGTCTGTCAAATGCAACTGTCATAAGAGCGAAAATGTTGTGCACTGCTGCCGATCAGCCCCTGAAAAGTCAGGCTCAGCATCCGACCTGGCACGTCTGCTGATAAATCAGATCTGTAATAAGTCCTTTGCATTTCATCTGGTTACTTCTGGCTGACCAGACATTGTCTGTATGCTTTGCCACATTTGACCACTTTCCTTTGAACTAGGTCTGATGGCACTTCTGTTAATGTAACAGACACTGCCAAGTGATGGGTCACACAGACAGTGTGCCGTTCCGTTCATGAAATGGCATCATAGTCCCAGTATGGTTACATGCTTCTTTTATCCTTTTTTTAAAAATCTGAATTTACGGCAGAACTTTACATGAATGTGTTTAACTGTCTGCAGCGGGTTCAATCAATGTAGCCAACTCTTACACAAGGCAGGGTAAAGCTGACTGGGGTCGTGTTGTCACACCAGAGCGATGCTGAGACCTTCAACATTTAGTTTACATCTTGAACCTTGACAGGTTTTACAATAGATGTCGAACTGTTGCTGTGCTTAGAGGGGGGCTTTGTCAACTAAGTATAAAGTTCAGTCATGATGCTTGTTTTCAGTTATATTAGGCCTTTTTTTTCTCTGTGTAACAGTAATGGAAAGAGTATTTTCAACTTTTCAAGTATCACATCGTTTTGTGACACATTATAAACAAAAGTCTTTGTGAAATCCTCAATCTATATATGTGGCGCTCCACCACGAAATGAGTCGCTTAGCACGTAACCCACTTTTCCGCTAGGAGCCATTAAAGGCAGGTAGGGTCAAGTTGGCAATTTTGAGATTTTGATTGATTATTAAAGTATAGCCATTATTCTACCTTATAGTGAAATTTCAAATCATAATTTTGTGTCATTTTGCCTTTAAACGTGTTTTTAAAATACCCAAGCCCTCATTCTGACCACCAATTAGGATGCTAAACTTGTCAATTTCTCATTTTGTCATTCCCTGCAGTCAAGCATTTCAACTTGCAATAACTTTTTCCTAGAATTGTTCGATTTTCAATCTGTTTTTTGTATTGTATAGCTATTTTATTGCAGTTTGATAACATATCAATAACTAAAAATTGACCTCTGGTGCAATGCGTCTCATTATGTGGTGGAGCGTCACATATAGCAAAACTGAACAAAATAATAAATTATTCAATAATTGTGGCAAGGCTTTGGCGATCATTAAAACCTCTAAATCTGCATGTTTATGATTCTCTTCAGCTCTGGCAAACATTTTTCACAATTATGGCTCAGAGATGGAAAAAAAAAAGTCATCATATGCAAGCAAGATTGGCTCAGACTTACAGTTTTAAGGTTTAAAGGGTCAGAACAAAATATTCTAGTTAAATAGATTATTACGAAGTAATATCTTGAGGTTATACAGTTTTCAGACAAGAATATTCATCAGCATAGCTAGCAGTTAGTATCCCAACCTATCATATGGGAGATCAGAGTAAAAAACTAATACCCAAGTCAGCAGGGTCAGTGTAGACTGCATGGTGCAAATGGAGAAGGAGGATCATGTCATTATCATTGGGTGCGGCGGCTAACACCAAAATTTACAAAACTACATACATACACACGGGGATTGGATTAAAAAGCACACTAGTGTTTATTATCATTATCCTCGAAATAAAGAAAAAGATTAACTCGTGATGTCGACAGGTGAGACTTATACCCTCGCTTGGAAACCTATAATACTCCACACACCTGCCCCACATGTCAACTTTGAACAGATCAGCTTACACACTTAAAGACAGCACACTGACATGAGCAGATCAGACGTAGGTATCCACATCTGCTTCTTGTGTGTATCTCTTTTTGTTTTGCATTAGTAACAAAACAGCAACGGAAGGGGATAGCTCAGTGGTCACAGCACACACTTTCCCCGAGGTAAGGTTAAACAGCATCGAGGGTGGCAATCAATTGCATGGGTGACGTTTGCGCACCTTAGCTTCAGTACAGTCCCCCATTTCTCCCAGCAGTAAATGTACCTGCCCTCTTTAGGGACAGGGAAGATAAAGCAGCGAGGGAAAGGAGATGGGCGCCGCCTTCAATATGCTGGCCCCTAGACAAGCTGAGGTCTCTGATGCCTCGCTCCCCTACGACCACGTAGGTTGTGGGACATCTTTACCTTTTACCTTTATGGTCAGGTCACATGCTACCGAGAGTGTTTCACTGTTCAATCAATGTGATTGAGTGATGCAGGAAACTGCATTGCCTGCTACTTGCAGTTGCGTCAGATTTCTTTGAGAAATTCAGGTTGACTATTTCCGAGAAGAGAGGATCACCATGAGTGAGGAAGTGTGGGACCAGAGAGACAGAAATTTAGCAAGAGATGATTATAAGGGGGAAAAAAGACATTGAAAGAGAAGAGGGAAATTCGAGCACATAATTTCCGTAGGATGTGACCAGAAAGGCAGAAAATTAGCAAGAGATCATTATAAGGAAAAATTATAGAGACAGAAAAGAGGGAAATTCTAGCACATAATTTCCGTAGGGTTGAGGGTATCATCTATACTGTAAGAGCTCCAGGTGTCCCCACTGGGGTGTGTTCTGAAATTCAGATCATGGAATAACAATGTACCAACTGATTGCACTGCATTCTTCCTGGTGCCTTAAAGATTGAGACAACGAGCACAATATACAGATATGCTTGCACTTACAATAAATTATGTACGAACTCTCTCTCTCTCTCTCTCTCTCTCTCTCTCTCTCTCTCTCTCTCTCTCTCTCTCTCTCTCTCTCTCTCTCTCTCTCTCTCTCTCTCCTCTCTCATATAAAGATCATCCATTGATTCGTACACACACACACACACACACACACACACACACACACACACACACACACACACACACACACACACACACACACACACACACACACGTGCTACCAACATTTTTTTTCTCTCCCATAAAATGATAAAATGTTTGAAGAGTCATGAAGAAAAAAAAAACTCGTACCAATGATACTCTTGACACAGAACATGTTTTATAATTTTGCAAACCATAGAACACGATCAAAAAAGGATATATTTTGCTGCAAAAAACATAATTATTGATCGCACAGAACAACATATGAAATAAACAATGGAATGGAAACATATGTTCGAATATCTAACACAGTGAGGGGACATTCAACAACAACAACAACAACAAAACCCCAGTGAAATTATGAGCACACATTTTGTTGTTTTTATTTTTATTTTATTTTTTTTTTTTCAGCAGTGCAGGGCCTATCGTACAATAGAATGTCCATGATGAAAACGATAGAGAACAAGATGAATAAGTGCACACACATACAAATATCAGTTACAGTATGACAGTAATAAAACTAACATAGACATCAACACAACAAACAATAACAGCAACAATCATTATATTGATGATAACAAACGATAACATGGGTGAATTAAAATGAAAACAGAGACAAGAAATACTATAATAAAACACACAAAAAACAACTGACACACACATAACGCACCACCTCACAACAGGAAAAATAATATAATAATATATAATATAAAATAATAATATATATAATAATAATAATAATAATAATATAATACATGAATTATATATCTTATCTTGTAAAAAAATCAAATATTATATACATCACAAAGCAATAAACAATATGGTCCACAAATAAATATGACGTACACCTCTCACAAAAAGGGGAATAACAACAATGGCACCCATAACCATCATCATCAACATCACTATTATCATTGTCTCTAATCTATCCTATTCCTTTCGACATTTTACTTAAGTCCTCCATGCGAGCTTGTAATTTTAAAAAAATAATTAAAGAATCATGACTTGAAATAATTTTGTAACAAACATCCCCACAAGAGAATAAATGTAACAGGTTCATCAGCTAATAGTGTACTAGAATCCTAAAACCATTCTTTTTCATGGAAAAATGATAGCCGTAATGAGTGTTTGTATAACAAATCAATTTTTCGCAAAAAAAAGCAAATCATGCAGATCTATATCTATTTCGCTAACGCCGTGCACAGACAATATCAACAGAATGCAAACGATCGCTAGCTTTACATACTTGATTTATATTCTGTTGATCATGTCCGTATTAATTACCATACTTCAACATCCTATAATATTGCCAACATCACTGAGATCAGTGGTCTGGGAGGGCTACAGGAGATCTTACCAGTAAAAACGCCAAGCATACATAATGTGCAACTGTTCTAAGAGATTATTGGCCTTCAAAACACACACACACGCACTCACGCATCACCGCCGCCGCGCGCCACACACACACACACACACACACACACACACACACACGCACGCACGCACGCACGCACCACACACACACACACACACACACACACACAACACACACACACACACACACACACACACACACACACACACACACACACACACACACACACACATGGAATAATGCTGAATATTGATACAGATTAACAGACAGATTCATCAATGGGAGATTTTTGGGCATGCGACCGTTTTTGCCCACCCTTAAGGTAGCTGCATTCAGACTTCGAGAATTCAAATTATTTAAAAACCGTCGTCAGACTGCGTGTGTGGAAGAGTCCCACAGGCCTTAGTGCACATCTGACTGTGTGCAAGGGAAATGTCAGCAAGAATGAACAGTATCCCCACCTTCTGGAAACTCTGTGCTAGGATTTCCCTCTTTTCTATCCCTCTGTCGAACTGTTGTGGATTCTTCTTTTTTTGTATGTGTATGAGGGGATTTTTTTCTATTGACATTGTGACAGGTACTACTGTCTGCCGTGGGTTCTTCTACATGCTCTGAACCTATGTTGCACACGAGAGTTTGGTTTATCATCTCACCTAAAAGACAAGCTTCCAGATCACCTTTAAACTCTAATGTAGTGAATGGGCGACAAGATTGGATTTAGTCATGAGTTGAAGCAACAACATTAATTTAGCCTTTTTTCTGAAACAATAAATCATCCATCTGTAGATTATGGGCCCTTCTCTAGACTAAAGGGTGGTAAAGGAATCTCATAACCTATATAGTCGTGGGGAGCGAGGCATCAGAGACCTGAGCTTCACTAGGGGCCAGCATATTAAGGGCGGCACCCATCTCCTCTTCCTCGCTGTTTTACCTTCCCTGACTCTAAAGAGGGCAGGTACCCATTTACAGCTGGGTGAACTGGGGGACTGTTTTGAAGCCAAGGCGTGCAAACGGTCACCCATCCACTTGGCAATCCACGCTCGATGCTAACCTTGGTTGGGGAAAAGCGAGCGCTCTGACCACTGAGCTATGCCGTCCCCTAGACTACCAATCCACTTTAGAAGCTGAAGAAGAAGAAAAGAAATAGAGGCATACACAAAACCAAAGCAACACATAAACATCGGGGATATAAGAGCTACCAGACAATAGTGATGTCAAATGAGGAGGCAAAAAACTGATAAATTGATTGATTTACTAAACTCAAGTCATCATCATTACATTCTTGATAAAAAGGATTGTGATGATTCTGAATGCCTAAATAAACAGGCTAAAGATACACACCCTGAAGGTGAAATTCTCTCATAATACAGACTCCTACTTATGTACAATTCGACAGAAAAAAAGAAAAATGTGACATAAAACCAGAACTAAGGAAGAAATGAGATCTTATCACTACAAGAATAACATTTCCAGAGCTGAAAGTTGTGAGCAAAATCGAATCGAACTGTTTGGTATCTCCTGCTATCTTGCACTTCAGAAAACATCTATCCAAATGCATGACCCACCCAACGAAAAAAAAAAAATAAAATATATGACCCATTCATTTCGACACTTTCTCACCAACTGTCACTTTCACTCCAGTCCTATTCAGCACAGAATCAGCAGTCATGGCCAACATACATTCCTAATAGTTAGCACAAACAACCATTACGAATTAAATCAGTATTTCACTGACATTGACAGCTACATACTCTATTGTAGCATACCAGTAACCATCATAGCGAGAAATTGTTTCTTTCATGCTCAAATCATAAGCAACAATAACAAATATGTACATATTGTATTCACAAAGTTATGCTAATGATATCTCTTCGCAAAGCATTATTCAAATGCCCTGCTGGTCATAAGTAAGTTCACAAATTCAACAAGAACACAACAAATAATAACTAAGAAAATTATATACCCCACGTTTACACCAACATTTGTGATGAGTCAGTCACTTCAACCAGTGTATGAAATATTTCAAACTTGGGACGAATGATATGGAAGCTTTCCTAATCACAGATAATACATCAACAAACACTTTGACAGTTTCAGCCACCCCTACAAGGGGGAAAGAGTAGCGAAGGGAGGCAACTTCCGAGAGTTAGCTTTTCTTACTAAAATCCTGCAATTTTGTGTGCATCATTTATAAAACAAGTCATGCACAACGACTTTAACATCGCCATTTCTTGATAGAAGTTGATCCACATCTATGACGGATTCGTACAAGTTTGGTTTTTGAACTACATGAGTTGTCTCTTCTTGTTACACAATATTTTCCAGTTGCCAATGTGCGATTTGGGAAAAGTTCTGCAAATTGCTGCAAGCAAGTTTCAGTCAACCAAATTCATACAACATCAGTAATCTTACAATCCTGACTTGCTTTATTTTCCAGAAGTTTGTGATGAATATATCAGCCACTGTCAATTATTTTGTCAACCCTGCAGTAAGCATTCAGAGATACTAAAATCCAATAGGAAAATGTGCAATAAAATACTAAATCCTGCTAGTGTCCTTTGCGTACATGTATGCATGAGTGCAAGTAATTTTTTTTAGGTGAATCTGAATATTTCACAACTTCAGCAATATTCACATTTTCCCACATCAACAGGAAAAAACACAAACGAAAAACTCATCAGATAAAAATGTAGTGTTAACCTATCTAAGCTTTTCTGTGGATGGGAACAATGTTGAACCAATGGCTTGATAAACTAAGTAACAAAAAAAAAAAGAAAGAAAGAAAGGACATAAATTCGGAAGAGGGACTCTGAAGAGGAATTCTAGAGAAGAAGAATTCTGAAGAGGAATTCTAAAGAGGAACAATTCAGAAAAGGTTTCTGATTAATATTTCTGAGAAAAGAAGTATGACCACATTAGCACATCTTTTTTATTGAGAAAAAAAAGGTCTTGTAGAGCTTTTTACACCCTCGAAAATCATGACCTAGGAGTAAAGCCAGTAAAGCAAAAGAAGCCTTTGTAATATTCTATACAAACTGTTATTGCTCATTCCGTCAGAAGCATAATGTAACCGTTTTACTGCCATTTGTAGACAATGTACGGCCTACCTATGGCTATTCACCTAGTACATGAGATTTCATACAGGCCCTGGAGTTGGCCAGGATTAAATAATCACAAGAAAGAAATACTGAATGGCTTTTGAAATTTGTTCTGTTTAGCCATTTTTAAGCATTTTCTGTTTTAAAGATATTTCTTGCTTATTTTGTATTTTGGCTGTGGTCTGAGGTTGAAGAACTCACTGGATCTTAGTGTTATCTGCTAAACACCCCTAAGCCTTGTTTTGTTTTTCACCAAGACAGTTTAAACACCAATACTGGCAGAAAGTATTGAAGTTCAAGAGATGTTTCTGCTGGCTGAAGTTACTTCGAGGTGAGTTACCTGAGCCCCAAATAAAAATGTAAAAACCCAACAAACAAACAACAATTTTAAAAAACAAGCAAACACACAAAAAAAAGAACAACAAGCAAACACCAAAGAAAAGAACAAAAGCAAACCAAAGAAAAAGAACAAAAGCAAACACACAAAGAAAAAGAACAAACAAGCAAACACACAAAGAAAAGAACAAACAAGCAAACACACAAAGAAAAAGAACAAACAAACAAACACACAAAGAAAAGAACAAACAAGCAAACA
This sequence comes from Stramonita haemastoma, assembly GCA_030674155.1. NCBI lineage: Eukaryota > Metazoa > Mollusca > Gastropoda > Neogastropoda > Muricidae > Stramonita > Stramonita haemastoma. Next base: position 50,355,689 of record CM060322.1, on the reverse strand, counting down.
CACAAGAAAAGACAACAAGCAAAACAAGAAAAGAACAACAACAAACACACAAGAAAGAACAAACAAGCAACACACAAAGAAAGACAAACAACAAACACACAAGAAATACAAACACACCCCAAGACAAAACACACAACAGACCCCAACCAACCTCCCCCCCCCCCCCCCAAAAAAAAAAAAAAAAAAAATCAAAACGCTTGGGAACACTTTAAAGGGGCATAAGCAGCCTGATTTGCGAGTAGTGTCCACAGTCGTTTCCCTTAGACCACTTTTTTGTTTTGTTGTTTTTTTGTTTTTTTTTATATCTGGTCTTGTTCCTTTGTGAGGAAGGTTTCATGAGACATCAACAAAGAATAGTAATCATACATAATTTGTCATATGCAGTCAAGGATCAACTGATACGCATAAAACAAAGGCGATGCATGCTTTGATAATTATTCTTTGTCTTTGTGTGTTTAAAATGAAGACATGTCTAACATGTATGTCACTTAACCATTTCAGTTGTTATGTAGTAGCTTATCATTCCAAAAAACAGACCTCTAGAACATCCCTAGCCTATCTTCTACTTCACTTGTTCAGTGATTGCCTTCTTCTAGCTGACCGACAAACAAACAATCAAACAATGTATGCTAGAGTCGAGTGGTAAAGACCGACTTCAATCCCACGGGTTCATAAAGTTGAGGGTTCGAATCTCTGTGGCGTCTGGTGAATTACGGTATGTGTGTGTGTTGTTGTTGTGTGTGTGTGTGTGTGTTGTGTGGTGGTGTGGGTGTGTGTGGTTGTGTGTGTGTGTGTGTGTGTGTGTGTGTGTGTGTGTGTGGTGGCTTGCTTTTTTGTTGTTGTTTTTTTTACAATCTCCCAGGTCAACCTCAAATGCAGACCTGCCAGTGTCTTAATTCCTTTCGTGTAAATACACAATGCTGAAGATCAGATATGCACGTGAAAGATCACGTAATTCATGTCAGCGTTCGGTGGGTTTACGGAAACACGAAGATACCCAGCACACATCCCAGAAATCGGAATGTAGCAACCTTCATGGTGGTAAAAAAAAAACAACAACAACAACAACAACCGAACGCATTCGCAATATCTCACATTGGTGAACACCAGAACTCTATCTGAGGAAAGGAAAAGGAAAAAAAAGCAAACCCTGTCAATGGTCGCTGTTCCCTAAGAACATACCATACATACTACATCAACATAATACTTTACATACAACATACATACATACAGACAGACAGACAGACAGACAGAAGACACAGACAGACAACAGACAACAAACAAACAAACAAACATCACTGCAGAGAAAGGGTAGCAACAGACAACAACGACAAACAAACAAACAAACAAACAAACAAACAAGATCACTGCAAAAAAAAAGGGTAGGGATGGGAATGACTACTGATTGAAAAACACTGACAATTTTCTCGCACTAACACTTTAAAATACCACAAATCTAACACCAGTAACAAACAACAAAACTTATGTACAGAAATGAAGTCTCCGAAATGTCAGAAAAAATATCAATAATTATATAAATGATGTAGACGATGCACCGGTTACCGATTATTTTTGTTCCATGATTTCCAAAATCATGGCTGCAGTTGTTTCCCTCGGACAACACATAGAACAAAAAACTGATAGGAAGAATTTAAACAGGTAGCAGCCTCTAGAAAGGCAGTACAGTATCCCATGACTAAACAATCGAGGGATAATAATATATCAGAAGAAAAATAATTAACCCTAAGAAAAAAACAAACAAACAGCAGTCACTCTGTCTCTTTCATGTTAGAAAGTTGTGTTAATAATTTCATCATATTGAACATACTTGGCAAGCGATAGTGTAAAGTGATGTAATATATACACACACACGGCGAACGATTTATAATTATATGAAAAATGATACATTATTACACACACGCACACATCACACACACACACACACACACACACACACAACACACACACACACACACACACAC
>CM060322.1:50338707-50346207 GCA_030674155.1 Stramonita haemastoma | reverse complement strand
TCAAGTCTTAGGGGGTGCCTCCACGGTCGCCAGACAACGGAATAGCTAGCTAGCTAGCTAGCTAGATAGATAGACAACTAAACAAACAAACGATCATCTATCGCTCACAAAAAGATTAAACTCCAGCGACATAGCAAGGCCATTTCTTTCTGATGGCTTGTCACTTTTTAATATGAATAAGTTCCATACACTGATAACTCTTTTTAGAAAAACAGAATTCCCAAAATGTTTCGTAGTATGGTGTGTTTGGACGATTTAAAGTGAAAACAAACTTAAGGATGTTACAGATCAAAATCAGCTTTAAAACACATCTTCTTGCGCGCGCGGGCACACACACACACACACACACACACACACACACATGCACATTTTTGATAATTTTAGCTACTCTCTTAATCTGATGTCCACACCGGAAAGCAAGAAAAACATGCATAAAAATAACAATCTAAACTATAAGACTAGCAAAGGATTATTCTTCATTTCCCATTTGTCAAAGAAATAAAAAAAAAAAAAAAGAAGAAGAAAGATAACTCCCCCAAAGACCAACAACTGTCGCAGTTTGCAAGGTGACTCATTTATCTCCCCTGTTTAGGATTACCCATCCTCCAGCTGTCTGTTTAGTCTCTTTTCTTTGTGTCGGTATTTTCATATTAATTTTGTCATTCTAAACGATCATGGTCCAGGTCAAAAGTCTCATCAGTTCCCGATGTCGGAATGCAGCCACCTTTACAATGGACAAAAACAATCGCATTCGCAAAATCCATCTAACACAGTCCTCAGAGATACATGACATTAATCCATGGGCTGGACTGTGTCCAGTGTCTCTTATCGCGATCTGATCTACCACCAGGACCTTGATATGCCAAGTTTACTGTGTGGCCAGCGTTGTTTGAAAAGAGGCCAAAGAATGGCTGGTACTGGCAAAGTAAAAAGAAAAAGGAAAGAAAAAACCCCATCCCTCCCAAAATAACCCAACTAAGCAAAACATAACGAAACAACAACAACAAATAAACAAACAAAAAAACTGAACAAAGATGATTTGTTTTGAGTTACAGAAGTAGTAGTATACCTGGAAATAGAGCGGTAGATAGTAATGAGTCACCTTGCAAACTGCGACAGTTGTTGGTCTTTGGGGGAGTTATCTTTCTTCTTCTTTTTTTTTTTTTATTTCTTTGTGTTCTGGCTGTTAAAAATTATACACTCCTGTTTGTTGTTTGTTGTTAAATACGTAATACAACACGGATACATTACCGAACAAGTAAACCCAAACAAACAAGATGGCGCACTAGATAGATTAACCATGACCTGAATAATTCTTTTCTCATCTTTGAAGTCGGAATGCGGTCACGTACAAATCTCTCTCTCTCTCTCTCTCTCTCTCTCTCTCTCTCTCTCTCTCTCTCTCTCTCCTCTCTCTCTCTCTCTCTCTCTCTCTCTCTGTCTCTCTCTCTGTCTCTCTGTCTCTCTGTCTCTCTGTCTCTCTCTCTCTGTCTCTCTCTCTCTCCCTCCCTCTCTCTCTCTCTCTCTCTCTCTCTCTCTCTCTCTCTCTCTCTCTCTCTTCCCTTTATTTTTCAAGGTTACAGAGAAACATTCACAAACTTTTTTTCACTCGGCTCTTGCCATGATTAGTGACTATCATAAAAAAGGCCAAACGACCAAAACAAATGTACAGAAAAACACACACAGACACGAAAACCTCACCACAATAACAACTAAAATTTTACTTGCGGTGGAAAGAAAAGATAAATGTATTCAACAAACACATCATCCCCAACTGACACTAATGATTATTAATGTAAAAAAAAGAGACACACTGATTATTGTAGGTTTTTATATATAATTAAGATAGATAGATAGATAGATAGATAGATAGATAGATAGATAGATAGATAGACAGATAGACAGATAGATGGAGATAGAGAGAGAGAGAGTGAGAGAGACAGAGACAGACAGAGACAGAGACAGACAGACAGAGACAGAGACAGAGAGACAGAGACAGAGAATCAGATATATATATATATATATATATATATATATATATATATTATATATATATATACAAGGAGACAGAGACAGATAGAGACAGATAGAGACAGATAGAGACAGACACAGAGAGACAGAGGCAAACAACCTGTCAAACAGAGACAGACAGACACATTGAACAATATGTATACTGTGTATTGTATAATATATTATATTCCATGCCTTATCATAACTAAGATACGTTCGGAAAAATACCTCAATCTACATCCTGAAAATATTTGATTACTTCAAATCAAATTTTTGATTGGCTAATGCCAAAAACTGATGGCAACCTTTCTTCCTGGTTGCCTTCCTGTTGCAGTTCGCTCTGGTCACGCAACCGTTTCCCTGATCTCTATATAAACTGTAGCCTGTCTCTCACCTCTCATCCCTGCATTCTTCCTTCAAAGTTCTACTCTCTCCAGTTTTGCTGAAAATAAAAGGTAAGATCAATTTCTTTTACTTTCACAGACTGTTTTTTATGGCGCAGACCAAAAGTTTTTAAGAGCCTGAGACCTACACTGAAATGTTATCATGTTTCAAAAAGTTGTATGAAGATTGCCTTCAGCCATAACAAGTTCTTAACAAAGTGACGCACACTCCTAAAAAAATAAAAAAAGTAGAGGTGTCCCATAACTTATAATGGTCGTAGGAGAGCGAGGCATCAGAGACCTCAGCTTTCTCTAGGGGCCAGCATGTTGAGGGTGGCGACCACCTCCTCTCCCTCGCTGCTTTACCTTCCCTGACCCTAAAGAGGGCAGGTACCCATTTACAGCTGGGTGAACTGGGGGACTGTACTGACTGAAGCCAAGGCGCGCTAACGGTCACCCCTCCACTTGGTAACCACGCTCGATGCTGCTTAACCTTAGCTAGGGGAAAGCGAGCGCTCTGACCACTGAGCTATCCCGACTCCTATCTAAAGAAGAAAGAAAAGACGGGGACGGGATAGCCTAGTGGTCTAGTGGTTTTCTTTTTTATTTATTCTTTTATATCGAGGATGTTGGAATAAGCACTCATGTGCTTTTTTAACATCCCGTCCCCGTGTGTATACAGTTTTGCCAATCTTGTCATCTGTTCCCATCTGTTGTAGATTTCAGGATGGCTATGACCCGTGTGACCGTGCTTGTGGTGTGTGCTCTGGTGCTGACCGCTACACACCTGGCCACTTGTGCTCCTGCCATGGTACTGACCTCTTTGTCGTAGACTCTGTCCGTATGTTTGTCTGTCTGTCTGTCTTCATCTTTCTGTGTCTTTGTTTCTCTGAGCACTACACACATAGCCGCTTCTGCTCCTGCTATGGTACTGATCGCTTTGTAGTAGACTATGTCTGTCTGTTTAATCTGTCTGTCTGTCTTTATCTTTCTTCTGTCTTTGTTTCTTTCAATCTCTGACCATGACACACCTGGCCACATCTGCTTCTGCTATGGTGCTGATATCTTTGTCGTAGACTTGTCGTCTGTCCTCTCTGTCTGTCCAACTCTACTCTGTCTGTCTGTCTGTCTGTCTGTCTGTCTGTCTGTCTGTCTGTCTGTCTGTCTGTCTGTCTGTCTGTCTATCTCTCTTCATATTAATTTCTCTGTCTCTGTCTTATTTTAGTCTCGGCTTTTTCCTTGTTGTTGTCTTTGACTTGCTCTCAGACTTTGTCTTCCGCTCTGTCGATGTCTCTCTCTGTGTCTCTGTATCTTTCTGTCTCTCTCTGTTTCTCTCTGTCTCTGTCTCTGTCTGTCTGTCTCTTTCAGTCTCTCTATCCTTGTCTGTCTGTGTCTGTCTCTGTCTGTGTCTGTCTGTCTGTCTCTTTGTCTGTCTGTCGCTGTCTCTCTCTTTGCCTCTGTATCTCTCTGTCTCTTTTTCTGTCTCTGTCTCTCTGTCTGTCCTCTCTCTGTGTGCTGGGTATAACACTTTGACGATCTTATTACTACCACTATTGCCTCAGCTGCTATTGGTACAAAAAGCATTAAAGCATTGATCGGATGGCAATTTCTGAAACAGCTGTAACTACTATTATCTTGCTTCTGCTACTGCTACTGCTACTGCTACTACTACTACTACTTCTACTACTTCTACTGCTTCTACTACTACTACTACTACTACTACTACTATACTACTACTACTACTACTACTACTACTACTACTACTACTACTACTTCCACCACCACTACCACCACTACTATTATTGCTGCTACTAGTACAACTGTTACTACTACTATACTACTGGTCTTGCAGCTGCAGCTGCTACTATTTATTATTGTTATTGTTGCTGCTACTACTTTTACTTCTACTGCTACTTCTCTTAGTTTTACTTCTACATCTACTGCTACTTGTTACTAAACTGCTATCACTTTTGTTGTTGATTCTGTGAATAATAATGCTTTTTGCCGTTTCATTAAAACTGACGTGATTTTTTCCCTTCATACAGATGTCAAACACACGTAAGTTTCATTACAGCTTTTATATGTGATTGTTACGTCTCCTTTTAAAGATAGCTATCGTGCACGCACGCAAGCACGCAGGCGCGCGCGCCCGCACACACTCACACACATATATCATATCTAAACATGTATTATATCTATATTGTTTTGGTTAGTGGTTATGGGCATTTTATATAATTTTGAAGGGGTTTTTTTTTTGTAAAATATAATATTTTTTTCATTATCATAATTCTGTTTACTGTATGTTATTTCACCCCTCCCCCTTAATACCCACACCCCTCCCCATCCGTTCCAACCCTTTCATTTTGTTATTGTTGTGTTGTTGTTATCAGTGGTGATGGGTGATTATCATACTGTTTCATTATTGTGTTTTGTTGTTGTTAAGGTTTTTTGTTTGGTTTTTTGTAACTTTTTTTTGACATTTTGATATTTGTCATTTTTTATATATAAAATATGAACTTAAAATAATGGGATATTGTAACCTGCTATAATTTGATTGATTGACATTGATGGTTTCTTCTTTGCTCGTTTCTGTTTTTTTTTGTTGCTTTTTTCTTATAGGTATTTTTCGTTTTTTTATAAGGTTGCCAAAATCATGTTAGTTAAATGATATTGGTGATTTTTTTTTTTCCATAGACAGTTGGCTTGATGAAAAATCAAATCAATGCTTATTTAATGTACCATCTGGAAATAAAAATTTGACATTGACAGACAGACAGACATTCAGACAGACAGACAGACAGACAGACAGACAGACAGACAGACAGACAGACAGACAGACAGGTAGACAGACTTACAGATAGAAGCGGACAGACAGATTGAACGAAAATAAACACAAACAGAATGCGTGTGTGTGTGCGTGCGTCCGTGCGTACGTGCGTGTGTCTATGTGTGTGCGGGTGGGGTGGGTGGGGGTGGGTGGGTGTGGGTGGATGTGGGTGTATGTGTGTGTGTGGGGGGGATGAGGTTGGGGGGGGGGGGACTGCTACTCACGAAGAAGTATTGTGTTATAGTGCACCCTCCCATGATGGAAAATGCGGACATCTCCTCCTCTCAGAAACTCATCATGAGTCAGAGTGTTAATGGCCCCCTTATTATGGTGAGTGCATACGATACATGTCTCTCTCTCTCTCTCTCTCTCTCTCTCCTCTCTCTCTCTCTCTCTCTCTCTCTCTCTCTCTCTCTCCTCTCTCTCTCTCTCTTGTCTGTTTCTTCAACTCTTGGCCTGTCTGCATGTCTGCATGTCTGTCTGTTTATTGTATTTTATTTTATATTATTTTGTTTTATACCACTTTATGTCACAGCATATTTCTCTGCGTGAAATTCGGGTTACTCTCCCCGGGGAGAGCGCGTCGCCACAAGTGCAGCGCCACCCATTATTTTTTCCTATCTGCAGCTGTATTTGTTTCCCTATCAGAGTGGTTTATTTTCGACAGTATTTTGCCTAGGACAACCGTCTTGTTGCCGTGGGTTCTTTTACGTGCGCTAAATAATGATGTGTAACACACGGCACCCCTGTTTATCGTCTCATCCGAGAGACTAGCACCCAAACCACCACTCATGGTCTCATGGATAAGGGAAAAGTTTTAGGCCCAAAACAGGGATTGAAACCAACGCACACTCCGACCCGGACTTTTCGCTTTCTAGACAGGCGCGTGCGTTACCTCTAGACCACCGATCTAGTTGTCTCAACAATTGTTGTCTGTCATAAGGATGAAAGTGTGTTTCCCTGCTGTTAAGCACCTGGCAAGTCAGGCCTATGCATGCGACTTCGGCGTAGGAGAGAGAATTGTTATCTTTTAAGTCCTTCTGGAATAAAAGGCAGAAAAAGGTACCCCCCAAAAGGCCATCACAAAATAGACAAGAATGTGACCGGATGAAAAAGGAACAAGGCAGAAACAAAGAGAAGGATAGAGAAACAAAGGGAATTCCGGGGACAGGTTTTGCAGAAGGTGGGGCTGCTGTTTGTTCTGACTGGCCTCCAGCATCCCCAATGGGAAAATGATCATTATTAGTTCTGAAGTTTTTTTCTCGTTCATTTTAAACATTTTCCGCAACGTACTTATTGCGTTAACTATATTATTACCAGCACATATATTCAAACATTCTTCACACTGTACCAACATTTATTACGCATGCTTGCATAATCTTTAAAGCTAGATTATTTATGAACACATTCATAACTATAATAGATCCCTGGAGTCGAATGTTGTTACATTAACTAAGGTAAATAAAAACGGTTGCATGCGCAAATTATTGGCCATTATTATGAGCATATGAAATGTAGCTGAGAAAGAAACAAAAACGGTATTATGCAAACTGCACACATATAACACGCAATCTTTCCTCATGAACGCAGATACCACGTGTGCACATGAGTGTAGGCGCAACTGCATAAGCGCACGCGCACACACACACATATGCACGCGCACGAGCGCACACACACACACACACACACACACACACACACACACACACACACACACACACACACACACACACACGCGCGCGCACACACAACACACACCACACACACACACACACACACACACACACACACACACACACACACACACACACACACACACACAACGCACTGACAACCAAATTCAGCAAAAATGGTAAATGTTTGTGTGGTGAGAATATCACTAATACTCATATACTTTTTGACTGCAAGAGTGTAAAGTCTTTCATGCCCCATTTTTCTGAAAACTCCCTTACCAGTATATTCAATAATTTAAAATTGGCATTTGAAATTGTGAAAGGTCTCTGTTACAGTCCCTTAGGACATTTGTTATAGTTGCATTTATGTTAGTGAGTTGTTTTAATGTTTTTACAAGTTTCTTTGTGTGGTGGGTGGGGGTGAGGGTGTGGGTTTTTTTTCCGTCTAATATCACTAAAAGTGAACAGACGTAAAATTGAAGACAACAACAACAACAGACAACACACACACACACACACTTTTTTCCACCCATCATCACTAATCGACTGACTCACTGACTGACTGACTTGAGAGACACACAGACAAACATATTCTCTCACTCACGAA
>CM060322.1:50333713-50338607 GCA_030674155.1 Stramonita haemastoma | reverse complement strand
TCTTTTGAGCAAAAAAGAAAGAACTGTTGAGTGACAAAAGGGAGAAAACTAGAGCTGTGCTCCTACAAACAAGGGGAGGGTACTGTACCTGTAAATGGGTCAGCACCAAAGGAAGGGGCAGCACTGCTGCCGGAGCCTCCCGTGGCTGGCTGATAACTATTGGCGCCCGTAAAGGGGTCAGCGCGACCCACCTGGGCGGTGTCTCCCGATGCCCCACCCCCTGATCCCGTTGGCACGTAGCGATTAGTCCCTGTTTGCAAAACTGGCCAGGTTAGATTTTCATCATCTCCCACAGCAGCTGACTGGATTCAAAACTCCACTAAAAAAATGATTTCACTGTCTCACATGGTGAAATGATGACTGGCAAGGCTCTTGATTTCACATAACAAGTGATGAAAAAGAAAACAAAAAACCACAAGAAAAGTGTTAAGGCATACCGGCAGCACACTATGAGTTTCTGCCACATTATAAGCCGTAACTTTATTAACACAAATCAACTCAAAATAACCTAACACAAGCCATATTATAAGCCAGAAGTTTTTCAACACAAATGAACTCACAATAACCTAACACAAGCCACATTATAAACCATAACTTTATTAACACTAATCAACTAAAAACAACCTTACACAAGCCACATTATAAACCATAAATTTATAAACACAAATTAACTCAAAATAACCTAACAGAAGCCACATCATAATCCATAAGTTTATCAACACAAACTAACTCAAAATAACCTAACACAAGCCACATTATAAACCATCAATTTATTAACACAAATTAACTCCAAATAAACTTTAACACAAGCCACATTATATGTCTTAAGTTTATCAATGCAAATTCACTCAAAATAACCTGACACAAGAACCAATCCAGCACAACACACTTCACTCCAACACAGCAGAATTCAACATGCTGTGTCCAACTCCCAACCCAAACCAAACATAACACCACGTTCACCAACACTGCACCCTGCCCCATCCCACCCCACCCAACCCCAACCCAAGCCTCACCAGTGAAGGGGTCCGAGAAGGAGTTGGTCGAGCCTCCTACGGAGATGCCCTTGGCGTTCTGCAGGATGAAGTTGGCCACCTGGTCGAGGAAGAGCTGGCTGAGGTTGTGGCGGTGCAGGAAGGCCTGGGCAGCGTGCCAGGGGTCCTCCGACACGTTGTAAGGCAGCTTCAGGGGGGCTGGCCCTCCTGGATGTCCACGCTGAACACGTAATCGTACTCCTGCACCCCCGAACAGAGTGAAGAGATGTGGGAGTTAACTCAACAGTTTTGGGCTGATGTTTTAGCTTTATTTATTTTTAAAATTTATTTATTTATTCATTCATTCATTCATTCATGCAATCATGCACTCACTCACTAACTCACTCACTCACTCACTCAGTTAGTTAGTTAGTTAGTTTGTTAATTAGTTAGTTAGTTATTCTTTTATATCGAGGATAATGGGATAAGCAATCGTGTGCCTGTTTACATCCAGTCCCCGTGAGTGTGCATTTTTGTAAATCTTGTCATCTGTTCCCACCAGCACAATATGGTCTACTCTTATCTATTTTATCTATATTTATTCTTTTATACTGAGGATAATACAATAAGCACCCATGTGCTTTTTTTCATCCAGCCCCTATGTGTTTTAAGCTCCAAGTGCAGTGTCAGCTCACTTTGGTATTCTGAAGCTTAAACACTGATGGAACTTTTGTTTTCTTTTTCAGTAAACTAAGGAAGGTTCAATGCAAGGGATACATCTTTTTCCTGTTAGGAGTTGTTTGCCATTGGTCTAAACCCATGTCAAATTGCACTCAAACAAAAGCTTTTTGCAACATACCAAACGATGGGTTCTGTCTAGTAGTATGACAAATTTTCCTCAAATGATACAGTAAACAGGTCAACCTTCTAAACTGTTTGACAAGACTCATGGAACAGTACTATGAGGTGAAATCATCTCATTTGTCCAAATGGAACAGGTGATGGATAAATGCTTTGAGCAATATACTTGAAAATCTTTCTTCTTTTTTTCTATACTCAGTTGTACAATTTGAAAATTCTCAAGAAATGAGTTGAACAGAGAAACTGTTTACAAATTGTACAAGCAGTTATTTGAAGGCTTTTACCATTTTGTGACAGAGGAAACGATGGGAAGACAACATCAGAGAGTGGACATGCCATGGGAGGAACGATCTATTATGGAAGGCGGAGGACCATGGGGAGTGGAGGCGGTTGGTTGCAAAATCATCAGTAGTACCCCCATGGTCCAAAGAACTACAGGACAGGTGAAGGTGAAGGTGGAGGAAGATCATTTTGTGTAAGAAATTTGAGTTATCAGAATATGGTCAAAGTCACTAATCATGGCAGAATGAACATGCATGTCAATCTTACTGAAACAATTCTGATGTGGGCAGCACTCACTCACCTTGCCCTCAAAGAGCGTTTTGCCGGAGGTGGCCTGACTGGCTCCACTGGAGCCCACCACGTCCCCCACCTTGGTCCACTTGCTCTGGGCCTGGTCCCAGCTGTACAGCTCCACCTTGTCCCCCTGACGAATCATCTTCGTCTGCCCCTCTTTTCGCCCTGAAAGCCCACAGAGGACAGGATGAGAGTTAACTTGATCACTATCCATAGCATAGCATAGCATAGCATAGCATAGCATAACATAGCATAGCATAGCATAGCATAGCATTGCACAGCATAGCATAGCATAGCATAGCATAGCATAGCATAGCATAGCATAGCATAGCATAGCATAGCATACCAGCCCTACCGACCACAAATGCCATATCAAGGATGTCACCTCATTAAGTTTCAGTGGCTCCAGTAACTTTCAACATCAGGTTTAAAACAAATGCCTAATACTTTTAAATATCTAACACCGTCCATCTGAAAAAATACAACATTAAATGACACAATACCTAAATCATTCCATCCTTTAAGGCTAACAAACCAGCAAACCAGGCTGTGCTGAGGACAACAGCTATTCCACTTAATTTGTCATTTCTAGATTACAAAAAAATGTAAAAAAGGATAATAAACATGCATGTTAAAGTACAAAAATATACATATAAAAGTTCCCCATGGGCAAATACCATTACAGAATGGACATCCTGTGCCCATCCCAGTATCTAAGTATCACAACCTGGTTGCCAAACAAAAAGACTTAGGCAAGATGACGTAGAATCAACACCCACTCACACACCCAGAACCCTCCACACATACACAAATACCCCTTACCCCCAACACACATGCACCCCCCCCCCCCCCCCCCCCCACACACACACACATGAATCCCCCCCCCCACACACACAAACACACACTAACACAACCCCCCACCAACCACCCCCCCACCCCACCCCCACACACAGAGGTATACCTGCATTGACAAGAGCCTCAGGTCCGGGCAGGTCGTCCTTGTTGATGTCTCCCAGCTGGGTGGGGATCTCGGAGCTGGCGATCAGATCTTCCAGAGCCCTCTGGTCCTCCTCCAAGGCCATCCTTCCTGCCTCCCTGGTGAACACCCTCATCACCCCATCACTGCACACAGGGAAACAGGCATTAAACAAACACCCTCATCACCCCATCACTGCACACAGGGAAACAGGCATTAAACAAACACCCTCATCACCCCGTCACTGCACACAGGGAAACAGGCATTAAACAAACACCCTCATCACCCCATCACTGCACACAGGGAAACAGGCATTAAACAAACCACGGCAGTTTACCCTTCCCAAAATCTGACTCTTTAGTTAGCGCAACGCTGGCTCTGTTATTCTGTGACTGACCCTATCCATTCGGCTACACTGTAAGCGAAATTCCATAGCACAGCAGGCAGGCTGGCTCAGGCTCCCTACTATTTCTCTGTATTTGAGAAACCCACGCTTCCCGATTAATGCGACAAAAGTTTTCATAAAATCTAAAGTTATGTTTCTATGTGAATGTTTATAAGTGCCCAGAGTTGCTCGATATACATCAGGGTTCGCGCTAGGATTTTTTAAAACCGGTACAGCGAGTTGCCATTTCAGAGATATCTTGACCAACTCCCCCAAAATCGGTCCCTAGAAAATAAAATCCGGTACGTACTGTGAACAAAACGAAGCTATTCAGTGAGGGGGTGGGGGAGGGGGGGATTGTTGGGCAGCAAAACTAAATCTAAATTGAACGCAAATCTCTCAGACTTTGACTGCCGTGCTGCTTGCCGCCACTCGCTTCTTGGGCATGAAGCCACGAAGGAAATAGGATTTTTTTTTTCTAGGCCTAGCGCCTGTGCCACTGTCGTGTCAGTCTGTTGTTTTGCATGGCGGCATCATTCGTGTGTGACATATTCTTCTTTCTTTTTCTATGCTTAGCGCTCATCTAGATCTTTGTTCAATTTAGATTTGGTTTTCGACTCTTCTCTCTGAAAGCAACGCGCAAATTCATAGTCATAGACCCTCGCTTGCTTTTCGTAAGAGCAGGCCGTCCTGTGCCGGTGGGAACGGATGACATTTATAAAACTGCATACACACAGGGACTGGATGTGAAAAAGCACAGGAGTGCTTATTCCATTATCCTCGATATAAAAGATTAAAAGAATACAGAATAAATAAATCTAGGCCCCATTTACTCGATGTGAATGGAAGTAGCTGTCATGCCGAGAAGAGCGCAAAGCTCTATTCTTTCACAGTAAAGCTTGCTGTTCTGCGTGCTAGGCTAATGAGGCTGGCGCTAAAGATGTTCGTCGGAAGGGGTGGGAAGGGGTAGGTGCGGTAAGCACAGTACAGGCCCATGACAGACTGTCAGAAAATGTCACTTCAGACTTTTTTTTTTTTTAGACGGAAATCTAATCGGTCACAGGCAAACAGAACCGGTACGCGGTACCGGCTGCTTCGAAAATTTCCGGTATTCCCTGTTTA
>CM060322.1:50328713-50331213 GCA_030674155.1 Stramonita haemastoma | reverse complement strand
ACAGACACAGACAAACACAGATATTTTACACAGGCACACACACTCAAGCACATGCAGTAGAGTGATACAGACACAAATATTACACACAGACATAGACACTCAAGCACATGCAGTAGAGTAGATACAGACACACAGACATTACACACAGACACTCAAGCACATACACCAGACTGAAACAAACACAAGACATACAGAAAACCACAGACATTACACACAGACACTGACAACACACACCCAACCACACACACACATACGTATACATGTATAACACACACACACATCAAACATCTCATCAAAACCTTCTTAAACCACATAACCACACCCCTTCACACACAAAACCCCCCACCCAACCCAAAACACACCCCCAGTAAAATACCATCCCACCTCCTTACCTGGCTCCAGTCACGATATCCCCATTCCCCAGCGCGGTAACACACCACACCGACTGGGTAGGGTGAGGAATCGTCTGCACGCACTCCCCGTCCCTCCACACACGCACCGTGCGGTCCTCGCCGCTGGACACAAAGTCGGAGCCGTTGGGCAGCAGGGCCAGGCTGTAGATATAGTTGCTGTGGCCGTAGTACACGTTGATGCAGTCGCCCGAGATAAGCCACCGGCGGATGGTGGCGTCGTTGGAGCAGGAGAGGAAGGAGGTGTCGTCCACAACTGCTAGACCTCGCACGCAGTCCTCATGACCTGTGTGTGGTTTTTAAAAAAATATTTTATTTTATTTTATTTTTTTATTTATTCTTTTTATATCCAGGATATATAAGCAGTTATGTGCTTTTTTTTTTACATCCAGTCCCTGTGTGTATGCAGTTTTGTAAATGTCATCTGGAGTTGACATCAGTGCCGACTCCACTCCCCCCCCAAAAAGAGTCCTTTGGATGAGACTATAAACTGAGGTCCTGTGTGCAAACACACACAGACAATCTTGCATACATGTTAAAACCCGTTCCGCTTTTCGGAAGAGTAGGCCATTGTGTGCTGGTGGGAACAGATGACAAAACTGACAAAACTGCATACAAAGCAGACTGGATGTAAAAAAGCACATGAGTGTTTATTCCATTATCCTTGAAAAAGAAGAATAATAATAGGAAGAAGACAAAGAAGAAGAAGAAGAAGAAGAAGAAGAAGAAGAAGAAGAAGAAGAAGAAGAAGAAGAAGAAGAAGAAGAAGAAGAAGACGAAGAAGAAGAAGAAGAAGAAGAAGAAGAAGAAGAAGAAGAAGAAGAGGCAGCCTACCCAAAAAGGTGCATTCCACCTTTCCCGCTTTCCAGCTCTTGATGGTTTTGTCAGCAGACGCCGTCAACATCAGTCCCTTTTCTGACAGGACGGCCACCGCCCACACTGCTGATTCATGACCTGAGGCATCACAGACAGTTCACAATGTGCATCAATAACAGTAACAACAGAAGAATTGGTGGATAAAAGGGGAAATTATTTTGTTAACAAAACCAAACAAAGAAATTAAGGTAATGGGGGGGGGGGGGGAGCAGAGAGAGGGCAGAGAGAGAGATAGAGATAGAGAGAGAGAGAGAGAGAGAGAGAGAGAGAGAGAGAGAGAGAGAGAGTGAGAGAGAGAGACACACACACACACACACACACACACACACACACACATGTGCCGGTGGGAACAGATGACATTTACAAAACTGCATACACACGAGGACTGGATGTAAAAAAGCACAAGAGTGCTTATCCCATTATCCTCAATATAAAAGAATAAAAGAAAATAAAATAAATAACACACACACACACACACACACACACACACACACACACACACACACACACACACACACACACACACAGAAAGAAAGACAGAGACAGACAGACAGGTAAAAAGGGAGAACGCAAGCGTGACTGTGAAAAGGCCAGAAAGGTAGAAAGAAATTGGAGGGGGAGACAGGGAAGGGGGGGGGGGGAGGAGAAGGTAGTGATAAGCATTGAAATAATTATACAGTACTATGTCAAAGTTCTTGACTTCTTTAAAACTAGCAACAGCTCCCATACAAAAAACATTCCTATCATTTCTCTCTTGCTCACCTCAACACTTGTGTCAAATTTTGCAAATTTTAGATACATTTTTTTTCATGATTAATTTATAAGACTCGCAGACTGAACATGAAATCAACATTTTTAACAAAAAACGCCATACAAGACATACATGTATACATGTATCTCACATACCTTCCAGGGTCATAACACATTTCTGCTTCAGCCAGACACGGGCTGTCTTGTCCCAGGAGCCACTGACCAGAAAACCAAACTTGCCGCATGCCAAGGAACACACTGGTGTGGAAAAGAAAAGGGAAAAAATAATTGATAAATTATGAACAAATGTACAACTGAGATTGTTCACAGCTTTTATTATTACCACTATCATTTACTTTCTTCTGCTGATTGGTATTCATAACAACAACAACAATGATGATGATGATAGTCGGGGTTCGCGATAACCGGTAATTGTCAGTATTTTACTGATTGTAAACAGGGAA
>CM060322.1:50321213-50323713 GCA_030674155.1 Stramonita haemastoma | reverse complement strand
GTGTGCTGAATATTTTAATGTCATCTATACCACCAGCCATAGTTGATTACTCTTCTACATATAGATCATGCATGTGTGCAAAGTTGCAAGATACTTGGATTGGGCAGTTTCAAGTTTGCCTGTGATATCTTATTGCGGTATACTTATACTATAAATTATAATATGTGATGCTCCACCACTTAAGGAGTCGCATTGCACCAGAGGTCAAATTTTAGTTTTTGACATGTTAATAATTTGCAATGAAATGGCTATACAATGCAAAAAACAGACTGAAAATCGAACAATTCTATCAAAAGTAATTACAATTTGAAATGATAGACTGCAGGAAATGTCAAAATGAGAAATTGACAATTTTGGCATCCTAATAGGTGGTTAGAATGAGGGCTTCGCTATTTTCAAAGTACATCTAAAGACAAAAGGAAACAGAATTATGCCTTGATATTTCACTACTAGGTAAAATAAGTGCTATAGTTTTATGCTCAATCAAAATCTTAAAATCAACAACCTCACCCCCACCTGCCTTTAATGGCTCCTAACAGAAAAGTGGATTGTGCTTAGCGACTCATTTCGTGGTGGAGCGTCACATATCATAGTGTTCTCTATCAAATTATTTTGGGTGGAATGGAGTAAATGGGAAGACTGGAGTGGAACCAAAAAGTTCCAATCCAATCCAATGATGTTGCTTAGAGCCCCGCCGACCGCATGGGCCATATCGGGGCTGTCACCTCGTCACATTTTAAAACTCACATTTAAAGTGTGCAAGTTCTATATAATAGTTTAATACAGTTTAAAACCAAAAAGTTGATAATCATCCATGTTTATGGATAATAAATATATAATAACATTATTTTCAGAATGTTACTCAAATTACTCGGCCAACTCCACAGTGTTTGCCTGTATTGCTTATACAGTTGGCACCAGAATATAAATTTTTGATTATAATGATACTTGATAGGAATAAGGAAGCATACAGGTCTGTGTCAAATACTTAATACTAAATCAGAACCAGTCCAATTCCATAGCATATTCATTAGACATTACATCATCCTTATCATTGTTACCAGTTACTTTAAACTAAGTAACTTAGTAAGTAACATTTACCTTTGACAAACTGAAGGTACTTACCACTTCAGTACTTGGCAATAAACTGAGAAATTTTTTTTGGTGATGTGCTGGTCTTATTGTGACCTCTGTTTTTTTTTTACTTTTGGCTAAATGTATTTCATATTCTTGTACTACTACTTGTGATGAATTTGTTTATATTTCATTATTTGGTATACTGTGCTTTAATACTCAACAGTGCTGTCACATGCTGTACAGTACCAGCTGACAATTTTTTGTACCATATATGACTTTAGAATGGCTATGGCAGCTGTTTAGAAGTAGAAAGCCTGTGAAATATTTCTAGATTAAAAAGAAAATTTAACAAATTCACAAACCAGGTCTGGTGACTTTTTAATTTTTTTTGGTTGTAGTTTTTTGTTTGTTTTTGTTTGTTTGTTGTTGTTTTGTTGTTTGTTTGTTGGGTTTATTGGTTTTTTTTTTTTTTTTTTTTTTTTAGGGGGGGGTCTGATCACCTTAGTCTTATTCACTGAATAACTCAAACTGCCTCAGCACTTGAAATTAATAAACCTCCTGTACTGTCTCTTTCTACAATACACAAAATAACACTGAGTGATCATGTTAGTTTTGTTTTAAGCTAATGCTGTTATGGGCGAATGAAAAATAGTTATAAAATATTCTATGAATTAATGAAATCATAATCTTAGAACTTCTAAAAGTGAACAGTGTGCTCAGATTTTGTTTTTGGAATGGTGGTGTAAACTGCACTTCATTTTGTCTTTTGTTTGTTTTTTTGCTATTCTGCCCAGCTCCCCACACACACGCACAAGGAAAAATTCATCAAACAAGTGGTTTAAAAAGCATATTGTCTGTTTCTTCTTTGTAGTGCCAGGCGGCAAGATGTCGAGAAGAGACGACGACGACGACGGCTCTAAAGCGGGAAGGTCTGGGCGCATTCGGAAAAAATCGGCCAAAGTGCTGGAGATGGAAGAATTTGAGGAAATAGAGAAAAAACAGTTTTCCAAGAAATCTGACCCCAAAGGCAAAACCCCGCTTTCTCCAACGAGCTTAGGCGGGGTGAAGAAAGTCAAAGTGAAAGGGGGCGCCGAAGAGGTCACACCAGGGGCGACAACCCTTCCTGGAGATTCCCCGTCCCCGGGAGCGGTTCTTCCGGGGCCCAGCGTGGTGCCGGAAACGGTGCCCCTGACTCTGAGTCCTCCGGTCAAGGCCTCGACAAAGCAAGCCATCGGCGCCAAGGTGAACAAGACGCAGGGCAGCGTGATCAAGCTGCTGCTGAGCTCCCCCACCATCCCCACCACCCCCACTGTCTGCACCACTGTGGTCACCAAGACCTCGCCCCCCGTGTCCATCAGCGCGGCAGGCCCCTCTCTCATCTCCGTGCCCACCCCCACCACCAAGAAGGTGAAGATCAAGATGG
>CM060322.1:50311213-50316213 GCA_030674155.1 Stramonita haemastoma | reverse complement strand
CACTCCTGTGTTACAGACATGCAGGAAATTCTTTTTCCGTGAAACACTTAGACAGCAGCTATCATTCTCAAATGAGTGAAAATACATCGCGCTACCTCTAAGCACCTGACAAGTCAGGCCCAGCACATCGAACTTCAGCATGGGAGAGAATTGGTATCTTTTAAGTCTCTCTGGGAAAAAAGGCAGGATAGTGGATCAAGAAGGCAGAAAATAAACAAGAAGGAGGAAACAGGAAGAAAAGAGACGAGGCAGAAACAAAAAGAGGGATAGAAAAGAAGGAATTCCTAACAGAGAATTTCCATAAGGGGGGGGGGGGTATTATTTATTCTGACAGGGCTTTGGCATCCTTAAGGGGGAAAAACAAATTAATAACTTGTAGAGTGAGGCACATTATTCATAAAATGGATTTCTTTCTCTAACCTCAAATCAGAAACCTACAAATCTTCAAGTAGACATGAATCCTCTTTAGCTTTGCAGATTCACTTTGTTCTTATTGTTGTTGTTTGTTCTTTGGAAATATGAATTTCTCAGGAAAATAAACCATGTGTCAAACTCAATAGAAAATATGACCAGAAAATTGTTTCAGCTCAGTAAAAGTTTGTACAAAGGAAAGATGAAAGAGAATCTGAGTACTGGGAAGAAAAATCAGTTTGCATCATTCTGGGGTCATAGTCTAGTTGCAGATTTCAATTTAACACCAAGTTGTATATACCATACTTCCTTTCAGATAAGTTTTCATGTCCTCAGCTGCGTAAGTATGAAATTCTTGCAGATTTGGCTTGTCCATGTAAACAAGAGTTGAAAATTCATTGTTGATTTTTTTTTTGTTTCTTGCAGTTTTACTTTTTTGGCTGTTTGGTTTGAGCATTTGATAAAATTTGCTTTGTTGATGCCATGAAAAGGATTTGAAAAAGGGAGCAAGTGCGTCAGATAATAAAATCTTTTACTTAAGAAATAAGACGAGGTGCATTTTAGCTCAATATTTCAGTCAGTGAATTTCAAACTCTGCTTACAGTTGCGTTGGAATTGAAGTTTTAAAGCTTTCTCATTTTTCAATTTAAGTTTTTCTCTTTATACTCAGAGATGTATCTTAGTATAATGCAGTCTGTATTCAACAATGATGCAGAGTGGAATGTGGGGATATCATGTGAGTCCATCAGAGAGGAGGTAGACTTTCATTTTGGGGAAGATTGGCAGGTTTGGGAATTTGGACAAACTCATCATGAAAATTTTTATTCCTACGGTTATATATGGCATGGGGAAACTTTCCTTTTATATATATATATTTTTGTATGTCTTTTTATGTTAGGAATTTTCATTATTTCAGTGCTTGTGTTGGTTACATTGATTGAACTTGGATCTAACTTATTATTTTTGTTACAAATTGTATAAAACAGTCTGTTGGGCTTTTTAAAATTTCTATTTCTTTATCTTGTGAAGTGAACAGGTGTTTGTTTGTTTTTTCAAAAAAGAAGAAAAGAAAAACTTTTTTTTTTTGCATCATATATGTAATTCATTCTCCCTCTGTCTCTGTCTGTTTGTCTGTCTGTCTGTCTGTGTCATTCTCTGTCTCTGTCTCTGTCTTTGTCTCTCTCTCTCTCTCTCTCTCTCTCTCTCTCTCCTCTCTCTCTCTCTCTCTCTCTCCTCTCTCTCTCTCTCTCTCTCTCTCTCTCTCTCTCTCTCTCTGTGTCTCTCTGTCTGTTTGTCTGTCTGTGACAGTGTTTCCTTTCTTTCTTTCTCTGTGTGATGTCTTTCACTGTTTCTGTCTGTCTTTCTCTCTCTGTTTCTATCTGCCTGCCTGCCTGTCTGTTTCTGTCTCTCTGTCTTGCCTGTCACTCTCTGTCTGTCTGTCTGTCTGTCTGTCTGTCTGTCTGTCTGTCTATCTGTCTGTGTCTGTCTGTATGTGTGTATGTGTGTGTGTGTGTCTCTCTCTCTCTCTCTCCTCTCTCTCCTCTCTCTCTCTCTCTCTCTCTCTCTCTCTCTCTCCTCTCTCTCTCTCTCTCTCTCTCTCTCTCTCTCTCTCTCTGTCAGTGTTCCCCCCTTCCCCCTTTTGTTTTTCTCCCTCTTTCCTTCTCTGTTTCTCTGTCGATCTGCCTATGTGTCCTCCTCCTTTTTTATGCACCTAACCTACGATCTACAACCAGTCATGATCATGTATGACTGAAAAACACAGTCAACAGATCATCATCGGTGTTCAATCAGAGATTTCAGAGTTAACAGGAGGCGAGCACTTCTAATAGAATTTAAAACTGCTTCAGTCATGCATCTGTTGCCACAGTCCAGGGTTCGCGATAACCGGTAATTGCCGGTATTTTACCGATTGTAAACAGGGAATACCGAAAATTTTCGAAGCAGCCGGTACGGTGTACCGATTCTGTTTGCCTGTGACCGATTAGATTTCCGTCTCAAAAAAAAAGTCTGGAGTGACGTTTTCTGACAGTCTGTCATGGGCCTGTACTGTGCTTACCACCTACCCCTTCCCACCCCTTCCGACGAACATCTTTAGCGCCAGCCTTATTAGCCTTGCACGCAGAACAGAAAGCTTTACTGTGACAGAATAGAGTTTCGTGCTCTTCTCATCATGACAGTAACTTCCATTCACAATGAGTAAATGGGTCCTAGATTTATTTAATCTTTATTCTTTTAATCTTTTATATCGAGGATCATCAAATAATGGAATAAACACTCCTGTGCTTTTTCACATGCAGTCCCCGTGTGTATGCAGTTTTGTAAATGTAATCTGTTCCCACCGGCACACGATGGCCTGCTCTTACGAAAAGCGAAAAGCGGAGGGTCTATGACTATGAATTTGCGCGTTGCTTTCAGAGAGAAGAGTCGAAAACTAAATCTAAATTGAACAAAGATCTAGATGAGTGCTAAGCATAGAAACAAGAAAGAAGAATATAAGTAACACGAATGATGTCACGCAAAACAACAGACTGACACAGGTGCTAGAAAAAAAAAACTATTTCCTTCGTGGCTTCGTGCCCAAGAAGCAAGTGGCAGCAAGCAGCATGGCAGTCAAAGTCTGAGAGATTTGTGTTCAATTTAGATTCTGTTTTGCTGCCGAACAATCCCCCCCTCCCCCACCCCCTCACTGATTAGTTTCGTTTTGTTCACAGTACGTACCGGATTTTATTTTCTTGGACCGATTTTGGGGGAGTTGGTCAAGATATCTCTGAAATGGCAACTCGCAGTACCGGTTTTAAAAAATCCTAGCGCGAACCCTGACAGTCTCAATAATGTGAAAGACATTGGAATATTATATATGTTATGTTTCAGATTTTGCTCAGATTAGCCGAACCTTGGGCGTCATGTGGCAGTGTCTGTCCAAGAAGGAAAAAATGGTGAGACTGCTTTGGAGGAATTGTGCTAATATAACATTATGAGGTTTTTCTGTCTGTCTGTCTGTCTGTTTGTCTGTCTGTCAGTTTTTCTGTCTGTTTACCTGCCTGCCTGCGTCCAACAAACTTGTCCACATCTCTGTCTGATGTCTGTCTGTCTGTCTGTCTGTCTGTCTGTCTGTCTGTCTGTCTGTCTGTCTGTCTGTCTCTCTCTCTCTCCTCTCTCTCTCTCTCTCTCTCCTCTCTCTCTCTCTCTCTCTCTCTCTCTCCCCCTCTCCCTCTCTGTCTGTCTGTGTCTGTCTCTCTCCCCCCTTCTATCTCTATCCTTCCCTCTCTCACTTTTCCACCAGCTCTCTCCATCATTTTAGACTTTGTTCCATTTTTACAATTGAAATTCTGAGTGTGTGTGTGTGTGTGTGTGTGTGTGTGTGTGTGTGTGTGTGTGTGTGTGTGTGTGTGTGTGTGTGTGTGTGTGTATGTGTCCGTGTTTGTGTCTGTGTGTGTGTGTCTGTCTGTGTATGTCTGTCTGTGTCTGTGTGTGTATACATCCTCAAAACAACCACCACCACACCACCCCTTTCAGATGTGGAGACGGAAATCGAAAAAGCTGGCGGGCAAAGGGTCGACACTGATCAGCACGGGCAAGGGCAGCAAGAAGGAGCGTTCTGCCAGCAGTGCCGCTGCTGCCGCCGCTGCTGCTGCTGCTGCCGGTGCCCAGGCCTCCACCTCCCACGTGGTGTCGCGCCCATCCAGCTCCTCCAAGGCCTCCCGGGCTGGAGCCTCCATCCTCTCCCCCGCCCTGGCTGCAGAGGACACTCCGCAGAGTCCCGTCAAGGTCAGACAAGGCTCTGGTGGTGTAGGGAAAAGTTTCAATGAAAAATGTTGGATTTGTTTGGTCATTGATATTTTTTATAAAAAAAAAAAAGAAGAAAGAAACCAAAATGGTGAGGTTATAGGAAAAAATGGAAAATTTCTGGTTGGAGAGGACACTCTGCAGAGTCCCGTCAAGGTTAGACAAGACTCTCTGGTTGTTGTGTGTGTGGGGAAAAAATGTTACTATAAAAAAAAATGTTGTATTTGTTTGGTTGTTATGTTTATTTTTAAATGAAAAAAACAACCCCCCCCCCCCCCCCAAAAAAAAAATAAACAACAACAAAAACTGAGGTTATGGAAAAAATTGAAAGCCCTGGTTGGAGAAGACACCCCACAGAGTTCTGTGAAGGTCAGACCGACTCTCTTGTGTAGGAAAAAAATGTCACTGAAAAAAAAATGTAGGATTTGTTTGGTCTTTTATATTAAAAAAAACAACAACAACCCCAAACCCAAAATGGTGAGGTTATAGAAAAAATGGAAACCCCTGGCTAGAGAGGGCTTTCTGCAAAGTCCTGTGTACGTCAGATAAACTGTGATTGTGGGAAAAAATGTCCCTGAAAAAAATTGTGGAATTTGTTTGATCTTGGGGGGGGGGGGGGGGGGGGGGGGGGGGGGGGTTAATCAACCCCAAAACAATGGAAAAAGATCTCTGTTGCGTCTTCTCTCATGTCCCCCCTACGTCCTTTGGGACATGGGACTGAGTGAGTGAGTGAGTGAAAACAATGAGGTTTTAGAAAAAAAAATGGAGAGCCCTGGCTGGAGAGGACACTTCATAAAGTCCTA
>CM060322.1:50293713-50308713 GCA_030674155.1 Stramonita haemastoma | reverse complement strand
TCTCTTTGAAAACCCTTGAAAATGAAGGTTTGTCTGTCTAAATATTTTCTCAAAGGAAGATGATCAGCTGAAGATACATTTGTGTGCGTTAAATAGATGAATAATGGTTTGTATGTGTATGTGAATGAAAGTAACCTGGAGTAGCAGAAGATGAAGTGTCCGAGAAAGGTAACTACTGACTTTGCGCATGTGGAGTAATGTACTGAAAGTCATCTATTGATCACCATGGTTGAATGGAATCCGTCAGTGTTCAAAACGCTAAAGCAGAGGTGAAACTGCGCAATAATTGCTGTGTATGTGATGAAAGCAAAGTTCAGAGACTGGATCACTGAAGTAGCAGCAAACCAAACCGGTATTTTTGCTGAGCCTGTGACAAACAGTATCAACCTGCAGACAGTGGGGGGCGGACGTGAAGCCGTTGCCAGCTACAGTGAGCCAACACAGTCCAGCCTAGATTCAATACCTGTTTTGACTTAAATGCTTTCAAAGAAGTATTTGACTTAGTTGCTTTAAAAGAAATAAAAAGAGACAAAAATGAGTGTGACTAGTACACAACACTCGTCTCTATTTGATTTTATCTACTTATGAAAGCAGAAGGGACAAGCGATAATTGTATTTATGGCTACCACCTACAGCCATTCATTTTGTTTCATAGTGCAGCTAGCACACTGCGCTTTCCTGGCTACATCACTATGTCAGCAGAGGATTATCTCGCTTTATAAACCATAAAAAGTAAAAGAACAAATAAAGAAAGAAAGACAGACAGAAAGAAAGAATACCTTCGCTTCATGGGGCTATGCCGCCTGACCCCAGCTTTTTCAGGATGGGGGAAAGGCCCCCCCCCCCCCCCCCCCCCCCCCCCCCCCCCTCCTCCTGAATTCACCCTCCATCAAATTCTGTTTCTTAATTCTCAAAGGTTGGCAGCTGGTTTGCTAATTTTAGTTTGGCTGTCAATCAGTGATAGAATTCAACATATGTAGAGTTCTTAAAAAGCTCCTTGAAAAGTCCACAAATTTCCTGCTGAGAAGTCTGTATGAACCCTGTTATAATGAAAGAAAATGTAACCCCATTTCTCAATCTGAAAGAAGGGCTGAAAATCTTGTATGTTGTGTTCATTCGAATCAGGCAGCATAGTACGAGAGACTCTGTGTGAGAGAGAGAGAGAGAGAGAGAGAGAGAGAGAGAGAGAAGAGAGAGAGAGAGAGAGAGAGAGAGAGAGAGAGAATTTGTGTACATGTGTGTGTATCTCTGTGTGTCTGTGTGCGTGCGCATGAGGAAGAGAGAAGTAACAGTACTTTTAAAAAGATGCTGAGCATATTTTTTTAAGTCATGAATTGGTGGACTTTGTGTTTCTTTTGTGTATGAATTGACTTGCAAAAGAGATCAGAAAACAAAGTCAGAAGTGAGTTATTGCTGTGTGAGACAGAGAAAACAAGGCCTCCTGTACAGCCTAATGTGTGTGTAGTATTTACTTACCTCTCACTTATCTGAGACAGTGTGTGGATCAGGCAGGGAAAAGAAAAGGATTCATGGAAAGGTTTTAGTTGGGAATTTTAAAAAGAACCCCCCCCCCCCCCCCCCCCTTAACCATTTAAACTTACCTTCAATCAAACCAGTTCTCTTAGGGTATTAGTGTATACTACTTTATTTATAGCAAATTTCTCCACATAAGATTTGGGCTGCTGTTCCCAAGAACTGATCATCACAGGTACAGTGCCACCCTTTTCTAAAACCAAAAATCCTAAACAAAATGGGAGTCGTGTCTTGTGGCTTTTTTCTACAGAGTTTTGCTAAGAGCAGCTCTCTTGTTTGTTATGGATTCTTTTATTATGCATTCAAAATCTGTATTTTTCTGGGAACCTCAATTTATCATCTCCTTCAAAAGGTTTAGCTCCCAGAGTACCACACATGGTCAAGTGGATGGGGGTTAAGTCAGGTCAAGCAGGACTCAAACCTGCAACCTCTCTCCTTCTAGATGGATGCAGTACTTGTGGACCACTGAACCACCAACCACTGCTTCGCCAAAGCCTTTGGAGACAGTTGTTGAAATGGTGCTTACAGCTGGTGAGAATGACAAAATAGGGCTGAATAAAGGAGATATAATACGGCTGATTTGCAGATCTCCTTGTTGATGACGAGCTGGGAGAAAACAAGTAGAACTGTTTTAACATTTGTACAGATGGTTTGACTTTACTCTGATGTTCTAAATGTGTGGTGGGGCGGTAATTAGATTATCTCCCGTACGATCAGAACCCTGTCGCAGTGTTGTGTTTCTAAATTGGGACACACCTGCGAATTGTGCAATGCTCTGTTTCGATGGGTGGTGGTTTAAACCTCTCTGTAGGATATACTTTGCCCGCACGGTGAACTGTAGATTTTTGTGATTGAATTAACATCTCAGCGAAGATTTTTAATTTAGGTGGTGAACTGTAGAATTTATGCAGTCTCTTTATAGAAGTCACATCCTAACTGCCTGACTGTGCCTTGTGCCCAGGATGTTGTGCAGAGATGGGAGAGATCTCCACTTGGTTACAAATGAATACCAAAAGCAATCTCTAAGCTGATCAAGGGAAAATATGTAGTAAAGAAGAAATCAGTTTGTGCGTTAACTTGCCACTGTCTTTTAGTTATGGACTTTTTTTGTTTTCGCTCCTTGGCTTTAACTTGAAGGTTCACCAATGGTGAGATTTTGCGCATTTGACCATTTTTGCCCTCCGTGAAGGTATCTGCTTTCCAACCAGGGTTAGGTAAGGAATAAGTAGACTGTAATTTTTGTTTTACTCTCTTGGGACAGTTTCAGGATAGTGCTCAGACAATGTGGAGACTGCTTTAGAATTGGGTTTTTTTTTTTTTTTCCATTTTATCCCTTTCTTTCTGGGTCTTATTTTTTTGTGAGGTATCACCTATCTCATCAACCCATGGATCTATAATTTGTTGTTAGAAAAAACAACAAACTGTTCCAACAGATCTGAGAAATTTCATGGACACATTTACATTTCTTTTCCTTTTGGGATTTTTGTTTTGGGTTGTTGTTTTTGGGGTTGGGGAACAGGAGTCAGGCATGTTTGAAAGTGGCCTTTTTGAGTTTGTTTTGTACACTGTTTCTGTTCACTTCTGATTGCCTTTTTTTTAAGGGGGGGGGGGGGGGGGGGGGGGAGAAGGGAGCCTGATAATGAAATGACATGAAAGTAGCATCAACTGGAAAACCTGAGGTATGCCCCAAGTTCATTTTTACAGTGTACATTATCCTATTCTGTCATGTTCCTTGAACAGCATTTCTTCAGATTTTCAGATCAGTCAGTAGTAGTTGTGCATTCCTCAG
Organism: Stramonita haemastoma; assembly: GCA_030674155.1. Classification (NCBI taxonomy): domain Eukaryota; kingdom Metazoa; phylum Mollusca; class Gastropoda; order Neogastropoda; family Muricidae; genus Stramonita; species Stramonita haemastoma. The sequence goes on along the minus strand of CM060322.1, from coordinate 50,305,391 downwards.
CTTAACACTCTGGGAGTCACCCAGAATGTGCACTCTTGACTCACTCACTCATCCCACCTGGGAATCACTGTGAGATGGAAACTGCAAACTGAATGAGAGGTTTGCATGTATGACTGTTTTCAAGTACCTCGCCTTATAGGCAGCCATACTCCCACTTCAGAGGAGACCAGTCAGTGATTCACTTTTTTTTTTTTTTTTTTTTTTTGCCATTGAATATACCTTTGAATATGGGGGGAGGGGGGGGGGGAGTAGCCGTGTGGCAAAGAAGGCTGTACTTCTGATCTGAGGATGCCATTCCAGTCTCCACTGAGGTTTCAATTCTATGCATTTATTCATGTTTCTGTAACTCAGAACACTGACATGAGCTATGGGATCTTTATCAATATGCATATTTGATCTTCTGCATGTGTGTGTACATAAAGGCAATCGAGGCACTGGTAGGTCTGCATTTGAAATAGACCTGGGAGATTTTTAAAAATTCAAAACCTTTAACTTGCCAGAACGCCACCGAAATTCAAACCCACAACTTCATGAACCCATGAGATTGAAGTCAGTGGGTCTAAACCACTCAGCTATAGTGTCCATCATTTTTGGTTTTACTCTAAACATTACGGGGAAGCAGGACTGAAGTTGAACATTGGTATTGTGTTGAAGCACCGCATGCTCGTAAATAGTTGTGTTTTACTGAAATTTGTAAATACCATCTTATGGTTAAAAATAAATGACAGTGACTGTTGTTGTTGATATCATTGGTGAAAGCAACTTGTGTGGTCAAATGGTTGTGTGTTTTTTTTTTCTGTGAGAGTGTGTCTTCTGCATTACACACATGAATGCTCATACACACAGACTCTCTCTCTCTCTCTCTCTCTCTCTCTCACTCTCTCTCTCTCTTCTCTCTCTCTCCTCTCTCTCTCATCTCCCCTCCCTCTCTCTCATAGTAATATAATTTAAAATCAGCGTCAACCAAAACAAAAGTTCTCCACAAATAAAGCACTTTAATCAACCAAACCAATTTGCACATATATAGATTTATAATGAGGAAAACACAAGCACACACACAGACATTAGGACACAAAAAGGAAGGTCTGAAAATTTCAGACAATGCAATATGATTATGAAAACAAGACAATCAATACTTACATCTTTTAAACAGTTCACGCAAATGATTCACAAAAACAGTTCACAATTAATAAGAATTGAGCTTACATTAGGAGTCCTGTGAAGTATCGTAACTGGGAGAAGGTCAGAGGAAAATTCATGCTGTATACATACAAATCAATGTTTAGCTAGTTGTTTACATACAGTTTCATGTTCAGCTGTAGACATACAATTCAATGTTCAGCTGTATACATACATACAGTTCAATGTTTAGCTGTACACAATTCAATGTTCAGCTGTATACATACAATTCAATGTTCAGCTGTATATTTACAATTCAATATTCACCTGTACAGAATTCAATTTTTCAGCTGTATACATACAATTCAATATTCAACTGTTCATAATTCAATGTTCAGCTGTATACATACAATTCAATGTCCAGCTGTAAACATACTATTGAATGTTCTGTATACATACAATTCAATGTTCAGCTGTATACATACAATGCAATGTTCAGCTATAACACAATTCAATGTTCAGCTGTACACAAATCAATGTTCAGCTGTAGACAAATGTTAAACCGTACACAAATCAATGTTCAGCTGTACACATATCAATGTTCAGGCCGTAACACAAATGTTCAGCTTTACACAAATCAATGTTCAGCTGTAGACAAATGTTAAAAACCGTACACAAATCAATGTTCAGCTGTACACGTATCAGTGTTCAGCCGTACACAAATGTTCAGCTTTACACAAATCAATGTTCAGCTGTAGACAAATGTTAAACCGTACACAAAATCAATGTTCAGCTGTACACGTATCAGTGTTCAGACGTACACAAATGTTCAGCTTTACACAAATCAATGTTCAGCTGTAGACAAAATGTTAAACCGTACACAAATCAATGTTCAGCTGTATACGTATCAGTGTTCAGCCGTACACAAATGTTCAACTTTACACAAATCAATGTTCAGCTGTACACACATCAATGTTCAGCTTTACACAAATCAATGTTCAGCTGTACACGTATCAATGTTCAGGGCCGTACACAAATGTTCAACTTTACACAAATCAATGATCTCTTCAGTCCCTGATTGTTGACAGCAAGTCTGACAATTCTCTGACTGGTGACATATTGAGTTTTCTATATGCGTGGTTATTTTCATTGACTCTCTGTGTGAAGCTTCCTATCTCAGTATCCATCTGTAAGCCAGCATGCAATGCTGAAGCTGGAGTTACAGGTCTCACTGGCTGTAAAGTTTTCAGATGTCCTATTGTAACCCATACCTCTCCTGTCAGTGCTGTGATAAATTTCCCTTCTTCTAACAACGCCAGATAGCAACTATTGTTGTCTGTCAAATGCAACTGTTGTCTGTCATAAGAGCGAAAAATGTGTTGCAACTGCTGGCTGCCGATCACCCCTGAAAAGTCAGGCTCAGCATCCGACCTGGCACACATCGCTGATAAATCCAGATCATAATAAACTCCTTTGCATTATCATCTGGTTACTACTTCTGGCTGACCAGAACATTTGTCTGTATGCTTTGCCACATCATGACCACTTTCCTTTGAACTAGGTCTGATGGCACTTCTGTCCAATGATAAACAAACACTACCAAGTGATGGGTCACACAGACATGTGCCGTTCCATTCATAAAAATGGCATCCATGCCCCATTGGTTACATGCTTCTTTAAATCTTTAAAAAAAAAAAAAAATTTTTATGGAAAATTTAAATAATTTTTAATTCCCGGAAAATTCCAATCTAAAAGGGCAAAAAAGTTCGGGGTTTTTTTCCCCAACATCAACCTTAAATTTTAATTCCTGGTTTTTACAATAGTTAACTTTTTTGGTTGGGGGGTTTTTTAACAAAGAAAATTTTTAGGGGTTTTTTTTTTTAGGCCCCCCAAACCCCATTAAAAATTTTTTAAATTTTAAAGTACCAAATTTCGTTTTTACCATTTAAAAAAAATTTTGTAAATCCCTTATATATAAAAACAACAAAAAAAAATTTTAATAATTTAAAGGCTTGGGACTTAAAAACCCTTTTAAAATCCCTTTTTCCCTTTACTCGGAAAATTTTTTTTCGGAAGAAAAAAAAAAAGTCTTGCCAAGTTTCAATTAAATTTTTTTTAAGTTTAAAGGGGAGCAAAATTTTTTTTTTAGGAAAAGGGGTTAAAAATTTTTTGCAAAATATATAATTCCTTTTAAAAAAAAAAGGGGAGATCGGAGTAAATACAATACCCGTCACGGGCGGGGCGGGGCAAAGAAAGGGGATCTGTCTTATCATTGGGGCCCCCAAAAACCAAAAATTTAAAAAATACAAAAACACAGGATTGGATTAAAAAGCACCTATTTTTTTATTATCATTACCCGAAATAAAGAAAAGAAACTCGTGATGTCGAGGGGTAGACAAAATACCCTCGTTGGGAAAACCCCAATACTCCACAACCCCCCCCAGTAAATTTGAACAATCACTTCCCCCACCTCTGCCCTTTGTACCCTTTTTTGTTTTGCTTTACAAAACAAGGGGTTGGGATATTTTGGGTCCACACCCTTTTCACCGAGCAAAGGGTTCAACACATTGGGGGGGCAACCAATTGGGGAGGGGGACGTTTCGCGCCTTGTTCATACGTTTCCCACAAAAAATAAAAACCGCCTCTTTTGGTCGGAAAAAAAGCCGGGGAAAAGGGAGGGGCCCGCCCTCTATAGGGCCCCAAAAAGCTGGCTCTGATGCCTCGCTCCCCACGCCCCTGGGTTAGGGGAAAACCTTTCCCTTTTTTCCTTTAGGTCCAATCTACCATGTTCACGTTCAATCTTGTAAAGATGTGCAGGAAACTCATTGCCTCACTTCACCCCAAAAATTTTCTTGAAAATTTCTTACTATTTCCGAAAAGAGGGTTTTACCATGAGTGAGGGGGGGGGGCCCCCAAGAGACAAAATTTAGCAAAGTGATTAAAAGGGGGGAAAAAAAACTTTAAAAAGGGGGAAAGGGAAATTCGAGCACAAAATTTTTCCGTGGGATGTGCCCCAAAAGGGAAAAAATTTAAAACAAGAATCTTTTTAAAGGGAAAAAATTTTAAAGACAGAAAAGGGGGAAATCTAGCACATAATTTCCGGGGGGGGGATATCTATCTTTAAACTCCTGTCCCCCTGGGTGGTTCGCACAGAATTTTTCCCGGAATAACAATGTACCAACTGATTGCACTGCTTTTTTTCCGGTGCCTTAAAGATTGGAAAACACACTAACTATCTTCCTAAAAAAAAATTTAAGTACAAACCCTCTCCTCTCTCCTCTCCTCTCTCCCCTCCCCCTTCTTTTCCCCCCCTCTCTCTCTCTTCCCTCCCCTTTTCCCTTCTCTCCCCCCTCTCATAAAAACACCTTGGTACCCACACCCACAAAACCACACACCAAAACCCACACACCACACACACACACACACACACACACACACAAACACACGTCTCCCCATTTTTTTTCTCTCCCATAAAATGATAAAATTTTTGAAAAAGTCAAAAAAAAAAAACTCTCCAATGATCCCTTTTGACACAAACAGGTTTTAAATTTTTTGAAAACCAAGAACCGATCAAAAAAGGATATTTTGCTGAAAAAAACTAATTAAATGATCCACAAACAACAATAAATAAAAAAGGAATGGAAACATATTTCAATATCTAACACGTGGGGGCATTAACAAAACAACAACAACAAAACCCCTGAAATTATGACACAATTTTTTGTTTTTATTTATTTTTTTTTTTTTTTTTTTCAGCATGCAGGGCCTATCCACAATGAATTCCAATGAAAAAGATGAGAAAAAGAATAATGTGCCCACACTAAAAAAAGTCGGCGGAAAAAATAAAATAACTACACAACACAACAATAAAGAAAAAATCATTATGAGTACAAACGATAACTGGGGGAATTTTAAAAAGAAAAAAAACAAGTTTTTTAAAAACAAAAAAAAAACAATGATGGGGAAAAAAAATACGCCCCCCTTTACAACGGGGAAAAAAATAAAAAAAATTTTAATAATAATAAATAAAAAAATAAAATAATAAAAATAATAAAATCATGGAACTATTAGTGCTGAAAACTAAAAAAAAAAACAAACCCCCCTTTCATTGACCTTACTCACCAAGCAATAAACAATCTATGGGCCCCCAGCAAATTTAACGTCCACACACCACGCACACACACGCCCACAACACGCCACAAACACACACCCGCCGGCCGCGCCAAAAAACACAAGGGAAACCCAAAACCTCATCCAACTCATTTTATCTTGTCTCTAACATCCTATTCCTTTCGCCCTTTTTTTTTCCCATTTTTAAAATTTTTTTTTTCCTTTTAAAAAATTGTTAAAAAAATCAGTGTAACTCTGAAATTATTTTTAACCAAAATTCATAAAAATAAAGTAACGCTAGCTAATTGTCTGGGTCCAAAACCCCTTTTTTTTTATAAAAAACCCTAAGATGTTTTTTAAAAAAAAAAAAAATTTTGCAAAAAAAAGCAAAACTGCAATCTAGTCTATTTCCAAACGCCGTGCAAAAAACTATAAAAATCAAACGACGCTACTTTACTAACTTTTTATTTCTGTTATCATGTCCGTAAATTAAACCCTCTTTATACTTTTAAAAAATTCCCAAAAAACGGTTTTGGGGTGGGGGGCTGGAATCTTACCAGAAAAAACGCCACTCCCCAAGTCAACTGTTTTTAAGAGATTATTCCTTCAAAAACCCAACCACTCACCCTCAGCTGCACGCCGCCCCCCACACACCCCACCCACACCACACCCCCACCACGCAGCCGAAACGCACCCCCCCAAACAAACCAAAACACACACACACAAACCCACACACACACACCCACACACACACACCACACACACACACACACGGGAATTTGCGAATACTAACGTTAACGACCGGTTCATCAAGGGTAGATTTTTGGGGACACCTTTTTTTTTTGCCCCCCTTTTTTTGGGACGCTTTAGTTCGAGAATTAAAAATTTTTTAAAAAACCGCCCAACTGCTGTTGGGGCCCCCACACCTTTATGCACCTACTGGGGGGGCAAGGGAAAGTCAGCACAAAAACTATCCCACCTCGGAAACTCTTTTAGGATTTCCCCTCTTTTCTATCCCCTTCAACTTTGGGTTCTTCTTTTTTTTTTGTAATAGGGGTTTTTTTATTGCTTTTTGAATACTACGCTGCCGGGGGTTTTCTACATCCCCTATTTGCACACGGGTTTGGGTTTATCATCTACCTAAAAAACAACTTCCAGATCACCTTTAAAATTTTTCATGGGGGGCCACAATTTGGGTTTAGTCTGATTGAAGCAACAAATTAATTTTTCCCTTTTTTCTAAAACAATAAATCACCACTTTGATTAGGGCCCTTCCCGGGTAAAGGAATCTCAAACCTAAATTCGGGGGGACGGGTCAAGCCCTATTTTCACTGGGGGGCCACATTAAGGGGGGCCCCCCCTTTCCCCCGCTGTTTTCCCTTTCCCCGCTCTAAGAGGCATGGCCCCTACCCATTTACAGGGGGGTAAACTGGGGGCTTTTTTTAACCCCAGGGTCAAACTCCCCACCACTTGGCCCACCTCGGCAAACCTTTTGGTTGGGGAAAAGCGAGCCTCGACCCCTACTATGCCGTCCCTAGCAACCAATCCACTTTGAAGCAAGAAAAAAAAGAAATAGAGGCTCAAAAACCAAACAACCTAAACACGGGGATAAAAAACACCAGACAAAGTATGTCAAATGAGGAGGGAAAAAACTGATAAAAATTAAAATTTCAAACCCTTTAATCATCATCATTACGTTCTTGATAAAAAAGGGTTATAAGTTCTAAAAGCCAAATAAAAAACCAAAAATTTCCCCACCCCAAAGGGAAATTCTTTTAAAAAAACTCCTCTTATGTAAAATTCGCCAAAAAAAAAAAATTGACAAAAAACCCAGAACTAAGGAAGAATGAATCTTATCACTAAAAAATAACTTTCCCCAAACGAAAGTTTTTGAGCAAAAATCGAAAGACCGTTTGGGATCTCCGCTCTTCCCCCTTAAAAACATCTACCAAAACATGACCCCCCACGAAAAAAAAAAAAAAAAAATATAGACCCTTAAATTTGACATTTTTCACCAACCCCTTTTTTTTCCTCCATCCTTTAGACAGAATCACGTCATGGCCAAAATCCCCAAAATTAGCACAAACAAATTTAGAATTAATTTTTTTCACGAATTCACACTACCCTACCTTGGCATACCCTAAAAACCCATACGAGAAAAGTTTTTTCCCAAACCATAACAAAAAAACAACAATTTCATATTGTAAAATTTACAAAGTTTGCTAATATATCTCTTTCCCAAAAAAATTTATCCCCAAAGCCCTGCTGGGCATAAGTAAAATTTCCAAATTAAAAAAACCAACAAAAATAATAAGAAAATTAATTTTCCCCCCGTTACACCAACTTTGTGATATCCCGTCACTTCAACCATGTTTAAAAATTTTTTAAACTTGGGACGAAAATATGAACTTTCCTAATCAAGTACCATCAACAAACCTTTGACAGTTCAGCCACCCCTACAAGGGGGAAAGATACGAAAGGGGGCAACTTCCGAATTATTTTTTTTTACTAAAATCCGCAATTTTGGTGCATCTTTAAAAAAAAAGCCCTCAAACCCTTTTTAAACATCGCCATTTCTTGATAAAGTTGACCACTCAAAAGGGGTTTTTTCGTCAAAGTTTGGTTTTTTGACAAAAAGATTGTCTTTTTTTGACACAGAAATTTCCATTTTGCTCATGGGGCGATTTTGGAAAATTTCTGCAAACTTACAAAAAGTTTCTTTAAACCCAAAAATTTCTACAAAATTTCAGTAATCTACAATCGACTTGACTTTATTTCAGTTTTTTCTATGATATATATCGCCACGGGCCCAATTTTTTTTTGTCAACCCTGCAGTAAGCATGAATAAAAAAATCCAATAGGAAAATGTGCAAAAAATTTAACTAAACCTGAAAGGCCCCTTTGCTACATTTGCAGAGTGCAAGAAAATTTTTTTTAGGTGAATCTGAAAAATTTTCACAACTTCAGCAATTTACTTTTTTCCCACACAACAGAAAAAAACAAACGAAAAAACCATCAGATAAAAATGAGTGTTAACCTATCTAAGCTTTTCTGGGTTTGGGAACAATGTTGAACCAATGGTTTTAAAAAATAAGTAAAAAAAAAAAAAAAAAAAAAGAAAGAAAAAAGGACATAAATTAAAGAGGGACTTTTAAAGGGGAAAATTTAAAAGAGAAGAAGAATTCTGAAAGGGGAAAATTTTAAAGAGGAAAAAATTTTAGAAGAAGGTTTCTTTTTTAAAATTTCTGATGAAGAAGAAGTATGACCACATTAGCACACTTTTTCAATAAAAAAAAAAAAGGTCTTGAAAGAGCTTTTTACACCCTCGAAAATCATGACCTAGGAGAAAAGCCAGTAAAGAAAAAAGAACCTTTAAAATATTCTATAAAAAACTGTTATTGCTCATTCCGTCAGAACATAATGAACCGTTTTACTGCCATTTGTAGACAATGTAGGGCCCCACCTATGGCAAATTTTTCCCCCGGCCCTGAAAATTTCATACAGGCCCGGGGATTTTTGCCGGGAAATTAAAAAATCACAAGAAAGAAATATGAAGGGCTTTTAAATTTTTTTCCCTTTTTAGCCATTTTTAAGCATTTTCTTTTTAAAGTATTTCTTGCTTATTTTTTTAATTTTCTGTGGCTGAGGTTGAAAAACTCACTGGATTTAGGGTTTTCTGCAAAAAACACCCCAAGCCCTGTTTTTTTTTCACCGAACATTTTTTTAAAAAACCCCCAAAACGGGGAGAAAAAAATTTTAAGTTCAAGAGATGTTTTTTCCCTGGGGAATTACTTCGAGGTTTTTTTTCCTGAGCCCCAAAAAAAATGTAAAAACCCAACAAACAAACAAAAAATTTTAAAAAAAAAAAAACAAGAAAAAACCCCCCAAAAAAAAAGGGAAAAAAACAAAAACCCCAAAGAAAATACAAAAACACCCCAAAAAAGGGAAAAAAAAAAAAACAACAACAACAGGACCCCCAACCAAACCTCCTCCCCCCCCCCCCCCCCCCCAAAAAAAAAAAAAAAATAAAAAAGCTTGGAACATTTTAAAGGGGCATAAGCACCGATTTGCGAGTAGTGCCCAAACATCTTTTTCCCTTGACCACTTTTTTTTTTTTTGTTTTTTTTTTTTTTTATATCTGGTCTTTTCCTTTGTGGGAAAGGTTTCATGAACATCAACAAAGAAAGTAGTCATACAAAATTTTTTTAAGCAGTCAAGGGTCAACTGAAAAGCATAAAAAAAAAAAGGCGGCATGCTTTTATAATTTTCTTTGCTTTGTGTGTTTAAAATGAAGACATGCTAACATTTAAAATCACTTAAAAACCCTTTCAGTTTTTTATGTAGTAAATTTTAAATTTTCCCCAAAAAACGACCTCTAGACACATCCCTTTGCCATCTTCCCAATTTTACTTTTCATGAATTTCCTTCTTCTAGCTGACCGAAAAAAAACAATCAAACAATGTATGCTAGAGTCGAGTGGTAAAGACCGACTTCAATCCCCGGGTTCATAAAGTTTTGGGGGGGTTTGAATCTCTTGTGGCGCGGGGAAATTACGGAATTGGGTGTGTGGTGTGGGTGTGTGTGTGTGTGTGGGGTTGTGTGGGGGTTTTGGGGTGTGTGTGGTGTGTGTTGTGGGGGTTGCTTCTTTTGTTGTTGTTTTTTTTCAATCTCCCAGGGGCAACCTCAAATGCAGACCTGCCAGGTTTTAAATTTCCCTTTTGTGTAAATACAAAAAACTGAAGATCAGATAGCAGGGAAAAATCTCGAAAATTTATGTCAGCGTTCGGGGGGTTTTTCAAAAAACGAAGAAAACCCCCCCCCAAAATCCCAGAAAAAAAAATGTGCCCAAACCCTTTAATTTTGGTAAAAAAAAAACAACAACAAAAACAACAAAAACCGAACGCATTTGCAAAATCCCCTATTGGGAAAACCAAACTCTATCTGAGGAAAAAAGAAAAGGAAAAAAAAGCAAACCCTGTTCAATGGGCGTCTTTTTTTTACCTGAAGAAATACATACAACATACATACATACAACATACATACAACAAAAATACAAATACAAACAAACAGACAGACAGACAGACAGACAGACGACAGACAGACAGACAAACAAAAAAACAAACAAACATCACTCAAAGGGGAAAGGGGGAAAGGGAAAACGACAGACAGACAAAAAACAAACAAACAAACAAACAAACAAACAAACACACTGCAAAAAAAAAGGGGAGGGGTGGGAATGACTACTGATTGAAAAACCTGACAATTTTCTCGCACTAACACTTTAAAATACCACAATCTAACCCCCATTAACAAACAAAAAAACTTTTTGTACAGAAATGAATCTCCGAAATTGTCAGAAAAAAAATCAAATTTTTTAATTTTTTAAAATGATGTAGACGATGCACCGGGTTTCCGATTAATTTTTTTTTCCATGTTTCCAAAATCCATGGGGCAGTTGTTTCCCTCGGGCAAAAATAGAACAAAAAACTGATAGGAAGAATTTAAACAGGTGCAGCCCTAAAAGGCTACATATCCCATTACAAACAAACGAGGATAATAATATAACAAAGAAAAATAAAAAACCCTAAAAAAAAAAACAAACAAAACAGCAGTCACCTGTCTCTTATGTTAAAGTTTTGTTAATAATTTTTCATATTGAACAACTTTGGGGCGATAGTGTAAAATGATGTAATAATTTCACAAAACCGGCGAACGATTTATAATTTATGAAAAATGAAAACTTATTACACACCCACACATAACACACCCCACACACACCACAAACACAACCAAAAACACAAACACTCTCTCTCCCTCCTCCCCCTCTCCTCTCTCTCTCCTCCTTCATCTCTCTCCCTTTTCCCCTTCCCTCCTTCCCCTCTCTTCTCTCCTCTTTTCTCTCACTCTCTCTGCGCGGGTTTTCATGCACTCGCTTGTGCACGTACACACGCTCTACCCCTTTTCCCCCACCACCACCACTTTAACCTCCACACCCCTCCCCACCCCCTTGAAAAAAACCCGACTACCCCCCCCCCCCCCCCCCCCCACACACCATCCCCATCACACAAAAACAACACAGAAAAAACCCAAATCAACAACACCCCCCTCCCACCTACCCACACACACACACCCTCTCTACCCCCCAAACCCCCCCAACCCCCCCCTCCCCCCCCCCAACCCCCCCTCCCCTCTTTCACACACACACACCACACAAAACCACACACCACACCTACACACCACACACACACACACACAACACACCCAACACCCACAACACAACACCCCAAAAAAAGCAACAACAACAACAAATTCACTACACTCGGGCAGCTCGCTGGCCCCCAACGCGCATGGTTTCCACGAGGCTTCATGCCCGTGCCCCCTACACTGTTGTTTGGCGGTCGTAACTCGGAGGGTGGACCTTTGACGGGGGGGGGCAAGGCAGCAGCAGC
>CM060322.1:50286790-50293613 GCA_030674155.1 Stramonita haemastoma | reverse complement strand
TTACTGCTTCAGTCTTCTTCTAAAGAACCTGTACACCTTTTCAATCTGGCCCCCGCACTAAGCTCCCTTTACTATCTTGTCTTTAAAAAAAAGGATGGAAGAATATTTCATCGTATTGTAAAGCTTGACACTGAGCTAGCCTAGACCTGCTTGAATTCTTCCCCACTCTCAGTGTTTGGGAAGTAAGCCATCTTTTGAACTTGTCCATGAAGGATTTTTGATAATGCAGGAAACGGCCTTTCTTTGGATGCCTGGGCCATTGTGATTATTATTGAAGTAATTCTTTTCTTATTCTGCATGCAACACATTACAACATAACTTCAACGTAACATCACTCTCACTCACTCAGTCCCATGTCCCAAAGGACGTAGGGGGGACATGAGAGAAGACGCAACAGAGATCTTTCTCCATGCTTCACGATCCTGTGTGGCTAGTAGCAGGGGTTGTAGGGGTTGGGCGGTCCAGTCTTTGATGTTGTCAACCCATGATTTCTTCTGGCGGCCTCTTCTTCTCTTGCCCTCGACTGTTCCTTGCAAGATGGTTTTTGCTTGGGTGTTTTGTCTTGTGGTGTGGTTTGGCCACACCACAAGACAAAACGTAACATAACCCAACAAAATTGAAAAGAACACACCAAAACACCTTACAACACACAAACAGAGACTACACAATGATGCCTTTCCTTACCATAACGACGAAGGCTGGAGTGGAGAGGATGAAAGCAGCGATCCAGGTGGCGATGAGAGCGATCTTGGCTTTGCGTGTGGTAAACATCGACTTGGACATCAGGGGGTGGGCTATGACAAAGTACCTGCACACACACACACACACACGCGCACACACACACACACACACACACACACACACACACACACACACACACACACACACACACACACACACACAGCCGTAAGGGTTTTGTTCATCGGTTGAACTTACAATACCATCTTAGTCAACACATTTTTACCTGTTCTTTTCTAGAGCTTCAGTGGGTTTTTTGGTGTAAATTTTGTCATCTGTTCCCAACGGCACACAATGGCCTACTCTTTCGAAAAGTGGAGTGGGTTTTAATGTATGTGCAAGATGTTATGCGTGCGTTTGCACACGGGGCCTCGGTTTATAGTCTCATCCGAAGGACTTTTGGGGGGAGGGGAGTGAAGTCAGCCCTGATGTTAACTCTAGGGGAAACGGTTCCATTGAACGGGATTCAAACCCGGGTCTTCAGATTGCAAGCGTAATGTTCTAACCACTAGGCTATCCGGTTCCCCTCACACATGTAATTATCATTATTTTGCACACACATGTATCTATAATTATTCTTGATTATAACCAAAAGTATGTGTGTTTGTGTGTGTCGCACGCCTGTGTGTGTGTGTGTGTGTGTGTGTGTGTGTGTGTGTGTGTGTGTGTGTGTGTGTGTGTGTGTGTGTTTGTATGTGTGTGTGTGCGTGTGTGTGTATGTGTGTGTGTGCGTACATGCCCACGCCATGTGTTTTTTTATGCATACATATTATTACAGAACTCAAGCATATTGAACATTTTTTTCAGATATTATCCATGATAACTTGATGTCCACATTTGTTTCTTTCGTTTGCTCATTTAATGCAACATTACCATTTTAAACGTGTTAAGTTCTGCTTTGTTTGGCTTTGTTTTTGTCCTTGTTTTTCGAACGTGTTTTACCCGTTTTGCTTATTTAACGGTTTGTTGTAAAGTGCGAATTAACTGTACTGAGAAGATTATTTTTTTCTGTAGAAAATTGGAGGGTTGATTTTATTTGCTGGGTTTGTTGTTTATTTGGTTCGACTTTTTAAAGATTTCTGTTCTATACTTCCTTGTCGTGTCACAACCGTTCTTCTTGTATTATCTTATACGCTATACAGCGACAAAGGAAGATTGCGAGGCCGACGGAAACAACCTTAAAAACCAAGCTGTACGGCCCACGAGAGGAGCTGGAAAAGACATGCCATTATTTTCCCCAGACATATCTGACGATGTTAAAAAGCGAACGAAAGAAGATGTATTCTTTTGAGATATCAAAATTTTGTTTGCGTGTGCTGTTTTGTTTTTAACCACTGTGTGAATAGTTTTTTCTGCTTTGTTTCTTTTAGTTATTTATATTTGTTGCAATGATATACCAATTTATATACGTCTGGGTTTTTTTTTTTTGATGTAAAAAACAAATAGGGATTGTGTGGGTTGGCTTGTTTCTGCACTCTTGGCTGTGAAATCGTTGAGAGCCTGACTGATATCAAACACGTGTTTGCTGGATTTACAACTGCTGAAAAAAAGGATAATACAAATTAATGGTTTCTTGCACACATGAGTTTTTTTCCGTGTGACTGTTTTTTCTTTCTTTCTTCTTTCTTTCTTTCTTTCTTTCTTTCTTTTCTTTCTTTCTTCTTCTTTCTTTCTTTCTTTTCTTTCTTCTTTCTTTCTTTCTTTCTTTCTTTCTTTCTTTCTTTCTTCTTTCTTTCTACTTTCCTTGCTTCTTGTTGTTGGCTTTCTCTTGTTTCTCATTTTTGTCTGTCTTTGTTTCAAATTGCTGGTTTTCTTTGGTTCCCCCCCCCCCCTAAAATGCAGGGATGTTATGTTCTCAGTTATGTCCCTTTTCTAGTTTTGAGCATGTAATTTTCTTTGGCTTTTTCATTCTCTCGCTACATTTTGTTTTACATTTATTTTTTCTGCATATTTTCTATTTTTCAGTTGGCTCTTTTTTTTTCTGCTATTTTCCCCTTCTTTCCTTTCTTATTTCTTTCTTTTCTTTTCTTTCTTTCCAAATCACTTTTGTGTAGATGTGCTTTATTTCCTCCTTTTGTTGACAGACGTTTTATGTCTGAACTAGGTTTGAGTTCCTTTATTCATTTTATTTTTCTTCTCTTTTCAACTAGCATTCAGGACTTTTTTTTATCCAACCTTTTATATCTTTTTATGCGAGCTTGCTTGTTTATCTTTTTGTTTCTATTCTGGGGATGTATAGTTATTCAATTGTAAAGTCTTGCGATACCTTTGTTTCGCTATTTTTTTCTTTTAATTGTTTCTATTTTGTTCATTTTGTATTTGACCTGTGTTTTCCTCTTTAGCTTTGTTTTTTTTTTGGGTCATAATGAGAGTGTGGATAGTAAGCATTACAGAGGTCTGCGATATCTACAGCATAAATCAGCTTTTCTTCTTAAGAAAATACTGTTCCTTTCCTCACCTTAAATCAGCAGTAGTGTTATTACATCTCTACAACGTTTGGCGCATTTTGTGTCGTAACATGTTTCCTTGAATTTGTTTAGTGTGTATAGTCACATTCTGCTACGTAAAACACTTTGTGCTGATTCTGTATAGGGGGAAATAAGTGCAATAGAAACATGTATGATGATGATGATGATGATGATGATGATGATGATGATGATGATGATGATGATGATGATGATGATGATGATGATGAAAGAAGAAGAAGAAGAAGAAGAAGAAGAAGAAGAAGAAGAAGAAGAAGAAGAAGAAGAAGAAGAAGAAGAAGAAAAAGAAGAAGAAGAAGAAGAAGAAGAAGAAGAAGAAGAAGAAGATGATGATGATGATGATGATGATGATGATGATGATGCTGATGCTGATGCTGATGACGACGACGACCACCACCACCACGACGACGACGACGACGACGACGACGACGACGATGATGATGATGATGATGATGATGATGATGATGATGATGATGATGATGATGACGACGACGACCACGACGACGACGACGATGATGATGATAATGATGATGATGATGATGATGATGACGACGACGACGACGATGAACAAGCTGATGCCGATGATGATAAGTATGATTCAGTACTTGTAGTTTTTACTTCAATTTTTAAAATGAATAATCTCCCTGGGCAAGTTATGTACACGTTTGCCTGTCATACTACTACAGACACGCTTTATGTACACACCTGTCACAACTTTAATCCCGCCCATGTATGTGTACACCTAGAAAATCAAATATGCACACTAAAGACCATGTCATCGATATCAATATTAGCAAACAGCAGAAACATGAAAATGTTCTACATTGTAATCTAGTTGACTATGTCATCCATATCAATATTAGTGAAGAGCAGAAACATGATTATTCCTACATTGTATCCTAGTTGGCTATGTCATCCATGTCACCATTACTGAACAGTACAAACATCAAAAGTTGCCTACCATGTGTCCAAGTTTTCATTAGCACAATGGATCAGGTTAAAACTGTCAAGTAAACTTCTTGCTGTCTGTATTTTTTTCTTTATTCATTTTGAGGATAATGAAATAAGCACTCATGTGCTTTTTGTTTTCTTTTTACATCTGGTCCACGTAGAGAAACAGGCTTCGTGGTTTATAGGTAACACACCCGTCAAGAAAACACGGAGAGTGGGTTCGATTTCCCGTTTGAGCCCGAATATTTTTATCATCCACTGAACCTTGAATTATGGTCCACTGAATTGTGGCTAGTTTTTCGAAGAAGACGATAAACTATGTGCAAAAAAAACCCACCATCCAACCAGACTTTCAGCGCACATAGCAGAATCTATGGCAATAAGAGAGTTCTATCTTGCAAAATTGTATACACAAAAGCCAGTTTCAGAGGAAAACTTCTCCGTCGTCAAAAGCTCAGACAGCAACTATTGTTATCTGTCATATGAGCAAAAATGCGTTGCGCTGCCGTTAAACGCCTGACATGTTAGGATCAGCATATCCGACTTCGGCATGGGACCAAAAAATCTTTTGAATCTTTCTGTAAAAAAGGCAGGAGAATGGAGCAGGAAGGCAGAAAACAGACGAGAAAGAGGCGACAAGAAGTAAAGGAACAAGAAAGAAACACAGAAAGGGAGAGGAAAGAAGAAATTCCCAGCACGGAATTTTCAGAAAGCGGGGAATAGTTCCGGAATACTACTTATGCTGACAGGACCCCGGCATCTCCACGGGGAACAGAGGAAAATAAATGCACACATGACTTTTTTTTTTATTGAATGGAATGCGCAGCTTTTGTGGCGACAAGCTCTTCCTAAAAAGAGTGGACGGAATTACTCTTAGAGAAATCTGCTATGATTGAATGCAGTATTTAATACAGTATAATAGAATACAATATAACCTTGTGTACTGTAAATTGTTTATAAAGTTCAGTGCAGTGTCCAAAAGAATCCCCAAGACATTAACGGGAACGTAAGGCAAACCGGAAAGGCAAATGAAATCAAGTTTCCTGTTTCACTTTTTTGAAAGAGTAGGTCATTGTGTGCCGGTGGGAACATGTGACAAAATTTACAAAAAACACCAAGACATGGGGACTGGATGTAAAAAAAAGAGCAAATATATGTCATATGTCATATGAGCAAAAATGCGTTGCGCTGCCGTTAAACGCCTGACATGTTAGGATCAGCATATCCGACTTCGGCATGGGACAAAAAATCTTTTGAATCTTTCTGTAAACGTGGTTACTCCATTATCTTAGATTTAATAGAATAAATGAAAGATTCAATTAATTTAAAAAAAATAAATAATCGAAAAAATGTATACATCAATGACAATTAATAAGAAGTCCAGACAAATCAAGAAGTCAAGTCAAATGAAAAGTCAGGTCAAATCTGGTAGTTAAGTTAACTGTCTTGCAATGTTAGTGTTGTATAAAGTTCGCACTCAATGACATTGTCTTTTTTGTTAAAGGAGAAGAAAAATAGGCGGAAGTTAAAGTGAAATTATTTTTTCACTTTTTGCCCTCCTTTTGCTTTGTACAGAACAAACATAGATGATGGCATCGAAAGAGGATTTTGCACAAAAACAAGAAGAAAAATGAATATTTCTTCCGCATAATCTTCTTAGCCAAGCCCCAAGCACTCATATCAAATCACAACGCCACACACACACACACAGACACACAGACACACAGACACACACACACACATACACACACACACACACACACACACACACACGCATACGCAAACACACACACACACACACAGACGCACACGCGCACACACACACACAAAACAGGCACGCATGCACGCGCGCACAGGCACGCACACACGCACGCACGCACACTAACACACACACAGTGCTCACAGACACACAGACATACACACAGAGATACACACAGATTCCACACACACACACACACAGACACACACACACACACACACACACACACACAGACACACACTCACACACACACACACACAGACACCTCTCTCTCTCTCTCTCTCTCTCTCTCTCTCTCTCTCTCTCTCTCTCTCTCTCTTTCTTTCTCTCTCTCTCGCAAGAGTGAAGAAGCTTGTTGCTCACATTCATAAAAAGATATCTTGTTAGACAACTTACACTTAAGCCTCTTTGCCGGTTTGGCGCAAATGAATGCTTTAGGGCAGCTGTGTTGATAGGGTAGTTGAACCCGATCCCTACCCCCCCCAGCCCCCACACCCCACCTTTTCATCTGTGTGTGTGTGTGTGTGTGTGTGTGTGTGTGTGTGTGTGTGTGTGTGTGTGTGTGTGTGTGTGTGTGTGTGAGTGTTTTTTTTTTTTTATTTATTTATTCTTTTATATTTATTTATTCTTTTATATCTATTTATTCTTTTATATCGAGGATAACAGAATAAGCAATCATGTGCTTTTTTTCATCCGGTCCCCGTGTGTATGCAGTTTTGTAAATATTGTCATCTGTTCCATATACATATATATATATATATATATATATATATATATATATGTGTGTGTGTGTGTGTGTGTGTGTGTGTGTGTGTGTGTGTGTGTGGTCACTTAGTGTTTTTCTCTACTTTTGTTTATTCATGTGGTGTTTACTTACAAGGACGCATTG
>CM060322.1:50277847-50279190 GCA_030674155.1 Stramonita haemastoma | reverse complement strand
TACACACACACGGCGAACGATTTATAATTATATGAAAATGATACATTATTACACACACGCACACATACACAACACACACACACACACATACACACACACACACACACACACTCTCTCTTCTCTCTCTCTCTCTCTCTCTCTCTCTCTCTTCTTTCATCTCTCTCTCTCTTCTCTCTCTCTCTCTCTCTCTCTCTCTCTTCTCTCTCTCTCTCTCTCTGCTTGCGCGTGGTTGCATGCACTCGCTTGTGCACGTACACACGCTCTACGCCTCTTTACCCTCCACCACCCACTTTAACCTCCACATCCCCTCCCCACCCCTCTTGAAAAAAATCCCGACTACCCCCACCCCCCCACACACCATCCCATACACAACAACACACACAGAAAAAACCCAAATCAACAAACAACCCCCTCCCACCTACCCACACACACACACCCTCTCTACCCCCAACCCCAACCCCCTCCAACCCCCCAACCCCCCTCCCCTCTTTCATCACACACACACACACACACACACCGCACACACACACACACACACACACACACACACACACACACACACCACACACACACACACACACACACACACAACACCAAAAAAAGCAACAACAACAACAACAGTTCTACTACACATCGGTCAGCTCGCTGGCCCCGTAACTGCGCATGGTTTCCAGCGAGGTCTTCATGCCCGTGCCCGCTACACTGTTGTTGGTGGCGGTCAGTAGCTCGTGAGTGGTGGACTGCTTGACGTGGGAGGCTTGGCAGCAGCAGCAGCAGCAGCAGCGGCTACAGCTCCGGGTCAGCAGGCACCGGACACAGGGCGTGGTGCAGATGGAGTCTCGGATCTTCTTGGACATGAGGACGTAGATGACCGGGTTGATGACTGATTGGATGTAAGGCAGGCAGGCGAACATCACCTGTTATCAAAACAGACACCAGGGTACTCAAATCCAATGCAATGATGTTGCTTAGAGCCCCGCTTGACCGCACAGGCCATATCGGGGCTGTCACCTCGTCACATTTTAAAACACGTATTATATTATAAGTGTGCAGTTTCATGATGATCGGGATGTTGAATGTGTGATTATTTTTTGGGAGACTGTACCCATCTCTAAAAAGAATTGATGATAGGTAAATATCTCCTGTATGAAAATATAAGACGCAAAATGATTTCTGATGAAGATTGTGGAAGAATGTTGAATGCGTGATTTTTTTGGGGGGGGGAGACCGTACACATTCTCCATAAAGAATTGAGGATAGGTAAATATCTCCTGTACGAAATAACAGGACTCAGTTAATGATTCTGATGAAGATTGTGAAAGAATGGTGAATGGCATGATTTT
>CM060322.1:50267847-50272847 GCA_030674155.1 Stramonita haemastoma | reverse complement strand
ACACACACACACACACACACACACTACACACACACACACACACACAAAACGCACACATACACACAAAAAACGCGCACACACAGACCACACACACAACACTACACACACACACACACACTGCACACACACACACAGAGTACACCCCCCCTGCTCCCCCCCCCCCACAAACACACACCCTACACACACACACTACATCCCCCCACACTACACACCCACCCACCCACCCAAGACACCCCCCAACACACACACACACACACACACTACACACACCACACCCTCCCCAACCACACCACACCCACCCACACACACACATGCCCCCCCCCCCCATTTCAACCCCCCCCCCACACACACACACACTGAAGTCTGTGCACTGCCTCAGGGATAGGAGGTAACCTAACTCGGATCCCACTTTAGCATGCAACTGCGATACTGCTAGTTTGTCCGGTGACGGCTTCTTATGTAAGTAAGTCTCAGTCATGCCTGTAGACCAAAAGAAAAAGTCTTGCAGACAAAAGCCCGTACGTGGTTAGAGCATTGTGGTTTAGCATTCTGACGGCCCAGGTTTGAACCATCATCCAGACAGACACCCCCCCGTTTCAAGGGGATTCCTTTCTCTTGGATTTGACACTCTTGAGGCGGGATAGTCTGGTGGTTAGAGTCACGCGCTCGTAAACCCGGGTTTGAATCTCGTTCAAGAGAATTTTTCCTCTGGAGTTAATATCAGTGCCGTCTCCACTCCCCCCAAAAGTCCTTTGGACGAGACGATAAAGTGAGGTCCCGTGTGCGAACGCATGCAGAACATTGTTGCGCATAGGCCTACATTAAAACCCGTTCGGCTTTTCGGAAGAGTAGGCCATTGTGTGCAGGTATGAACGGATGACATAATTGACAAAACTGTATACACACGGGGATATGGTATAAAAAAAACACACATATGAGCTCTTATTCTGTTATCCTAGAAATAAATCAATAAAAAATAAACGTGTCAAGATTCCATTCCCCCTTTGTCCTTTTAGATGAGACTATAAACAAAGCAACTGTGTGCAAAAGCACGCAGAACATCTTATGCTCAACCCGTTTGGAAATGAATGAGGGGAGTGCAAGACTGCATGCACAGGGGGACTGGGTGTAAGAAAGCTTATGAGAATTTTATTCCATAATCCTCGAAATGAAAGGTAAAATAGATAAACAACCAGATAGACATAAACAACCAGATAGATAAAACATTAACAGAAAACAATACAAACAGGCGAAATGGCAGATAGGCTGGGTGAAGAAGAGGGATCAGAGAGAGAGAGAGGTTTATTAATTCTCATTCTTTTATATCGAGGATAATGGAATAAGCTCCCATGTGCTTTTTTATATCCAGTCCCCTTGTGTATATACGCAGGCGGTTTTGTAATTTTGTCATGTTCCCACTGGCACACAAGGCCTACTCTTTCGAAAAGTTAAAACATGAGGCTTGATCAGAAAAGTACATGCATGCTCTCTTTTGTGCATGCCATCCCCCAAAATCTCTCCTTAATCAAATGTAGTTCCTTCACTGACGTGTGTAACCAGGATGACACCATTGCTTACACATTCACATTCAACTGAAAATCTGATTTTTCCACAGTACAGTTTCCCTGAACATAAGAGTTACGGCACTGGAACCATTTATATCAGCGATTGCCTTTCCAATGGACGATTCCAACAACCTGGAGAGGAGGTGGGGTTTGCTGCATGGGTAACAGCTTGCCCTCTATACTTACTTATCCAGGATTTACTCCATAGTCTTCCGAGACTGACAGATGTATACTATACTAACCGTTACCCCATCAGCAACCGCCTTATTTTGTCTTCAATCCAGCATACACAAGGCAATGTGCTGACTCAGTCCTTTTTTCTTTTTTCCCTTTTTGGGGAGGAGGCGGAGGTGGGGGCTCGGTTACAAGCAGATTTCAGAGCACCATTTTGCTCCTTCCTTTTTCTGTTATTCTCTTCCGTGGGGAGCTGATACAGTCCCTGTTTCGCCTCCAATGGGAGTATCACATGCGATTTGTTCATCTGCTTGGACTCGGATGTGTATTGGGTTTTCTGTTTGATATTATATGTCGTGATACGAACTCTGTTCCTTCATTATCTGGTGCTGTAGACTTGGGTGCAGATGTACCGTATCTCAGTATGGATTACAAAGAATGTATGAATCATATGTCCTCTATGAAATAGATAGCTGCGGCATATTTTTGTGGATGAATGTCTCACCAAATCTCTCTACTTCATTTTTTGATGATTATGATCTTTATTTGTAAGGATTCATTTAACTATTGCATATTAAATTCCATTATGTTAAAATATCAAAGTTTATTAATGGTACCAAAAGTATGGAACACTCAAAATATATGCTGGCGAACATTGAACAAATATTTCTACAAGAAATGATTTATCGCTCACAAAAAAGTTAAAATCCAGTGAAATAGCAAGACCATTTCCTTCTGGTGGCATGTCCGCGCTTTAATATGAACAATGTCCATACACGTTTGACTCTCTCTGTAAGACAGAATGAGCAAAGCTTTTGCAGTGAGTGGTGTTTGTTTGGAGGAAGCGAAAACAAACTTATGGACGTTACAGAACAAAATCACTTTAAGACACATTTTCTAGCGCGGGAGCACAATGCAAATTTCTTATAATTTTGGCTACTCTCTTAATCTGATGTCCACACGGAAAGCAAGAAAAACATAAATAAAACTAACAATCTAAACTATAAGACTAGCAAAGGATTCCTCTTCATTTCCCATTTGTCAAGGAAATAAAAAAAAAAAGAGGAAGAAAGATAACTGCCCCAAAGACCAACAACTGTCGCAGTTTGCAAGGTGACTCATTTATCTCCCCTGTTTAGGATTAGCCATCCTCCAGCTGTCTGTTTAGTCTCTTTTCTTTGTGTCGGTATTTTCATATTAATTTTGTCATTCTAAACGATCACGGTCCAGGTCAAATGTCTCACCAGTTCCCGATGTCGGAATGCAGCCACCTTTACAATGGACAAAAAACGGTGTGTTGGTGAATGAATCTACGAGCTCTAGCCAAGGAACGCAAAAATAAACATCGTTGGTGAATAATCAGTGCCCACACGCACACTGAAATGTTATGTTGTGAAATGCTATTTAGAGATCATCCTCAGCCATTACAAGGTCCTAGCATAAGAGCCTTCACTCTTCTTTAAAGGCCAAATAAAATCCAATGAAGTTGGAGCACGGTTGCCTGTATAGCGATGTATTTGAAAAAGTCATACAAGCAAAACATCTCATCCAGTATGTATTTACAACCTACACAGTGACTCCCAGCTACGATGAAGCTAGGAGGAGTAAGAATGCAGACTGTGGGTGACCCCCCAGGGGTGTTAAGCTGAGGAACGTCCCTCAACAACAACTACTGATCACTCGACTTTTCTTAGGCCCCCAGGGATGTTATTTTGGTATTTCTCTATTGGCGCTGTCAATCTTAACATTGCAATGTTTCCAGCCATGATTTATTCCAGTTCATTTCAAAAACCATCTCTCACACACACAAAAACTGCTGGCAGTTTCAAACTCTGTGGCCAAAGTTACGTTTAGTAACAGGAGAGAAGAAAAAAATCACGAAGTGTATAAAAGAAACAGCTTAAGCTGGGAAAAAAAGATTTACACCGAAATTTCCGCTTTGAAACGAGGCTGACTTCCTGTCATTCAGGTATTGCATTGTGGGTTTGACATGTGCGACGTCACTTCCGTCATCTCTCTTTCTCTCTCTCTGGGAAGAAAAAGAAGAGAAGAGAATTGGAATTGACGTTCTGGTATCGATTTGTTTTCTTGTTCAAACCCATCACCCTTCAAACCTATTTTGATCTTGAATATGATTAGTTAATGCAGAAACATCGTTTACAAAGCTTATGAAAGGTTTGATATGATATAACTAATGATTAAGTGAACTATAGGTTATTAAGACTGAGAACATTTGAAAGCTCAAATAAGGTATTCTTTTCTGTTATTCAATCTATACCATTTTTAAAGTCATCTGCAGCTCCCTATTCTGATGAAAATCACTGAATGATTTAGAAATAAATGTAAAATACATTCTAAAAAAGTGATTGTACATTTTACAGTGACAATGAAAACACAACAGTAAAATTGACACATTGCTTGTAACATAAAAGAATAGGCACAAACAGACGAACTGAAAAACAGAAAGAAAGAAAGAAAAGAAAGAAAGACAGACAGACAGGCACACACACACACACACACACACACACACACACACACACATACGCACGCACGCACGCACCCATTCACACACACACACACATGTACGCGCGCGCGCATTTTAACGTTATTCCAATCATTTCTTATTCAGACTAGGCGTAACTCTGAACATAGAATAATCTGTTAATGTATTGTGCAAATACAGCAAATGCACTTACCTTTCACTTTACAGCGAATATGAAATCATGGAAATGAAATAACACATTGTTCCTATATACATTGTTGCATTTTTTTTTCGTTATTCATTTTTGTTACACAACTACAAGAAAAAAATGGACTGGGAGAAGCACATGTGCGGGCTGTGTGTGTTTGGTGTGTGTGTGTGTGTGTGTGTGTGTGTGGTGTGTGTGTGTGTGTGTGTGTGTGTGTGTGTGTGTGTGTGTGTGTGTGTGTGCACACGTGTATTTGTGTGTGTGTGCACGCGTATTTGAGTGTGTGTGTGTTTGTGTGTGTAGTGTGTGCGTAGTGTGTGCGTGCGTGCGTGCGTGCGTGCGTGCGTGCGTGCGTGCGTGCGTGCGTGTGTGTGTGTGTGTGTGTGTGTGTGTGTGTGGTGAGAGAGAGAGAGAGGAGAGATGAGAGAGAGAGAGAGAGAGTGAGAGAGAGAGAGGAGAGACAGAGAGAGAGGAGAGAAGAGAAGAGACAGAGAGAGACAGAGAGGACAGAGAGAGACAGAGAGACAGAGAGACAGAGAAGAAGACAGAGAGACAGAGACAGACAGAGAGA
>CM060322.1:50230347-50262847 GCA_030674155.1 Stramonita haemastoma | reverse complement strand
GCACGCACGTCGCTTGCACGCACACACGCGCACACACAGACACTGAGTTTGCACCCCTTGGCTTCAGTACAGTCCCCTAGTTTACCCAGCTGTGAATGGGTACCTGCGCTGCCCGTTTAGGGCCAGGGAAGGTAAAGCAGCGAGGGAGAGGAGATGGGCGCCGCCCTCAATATGCTGGCCCCTAGAGAAGCTGAGGCCTCTGATGCCTCGCTCCCAACAACCACATAGGTTTGGGAAACCTTTACCTTTTACCTTTACTAAAAAGCTGTTTAAATTGTTGAGACACCTTGCAACTAAAGCAAACACATCAGTGGAGACTCAACTCTGCGCCTTCAGGGACTTAAGTTTGCCAATGCAACGTTCTAGCCACTAGCCTATCCCCCAGACTTTGTAACAGATGAAAAATAGATGTACAAAACCCCTCACTATTTTTAGCGATCTTCAAGTTACTTCTGTAACTTCTTTAACAAAAACTGGCTTGGCCCCGCATTCGAACTCTCAGCTGTTGACATGAAAATGAAATGTAGGCTAAATATGTTGTTTTTTTCAGTTCAGCAAAATAGTGGGATAATTATAGAAATTGAATTCCTCTTAATGAATATTTGATGATATCTTGTCATACGAACTGTTGGAAGTGGAATGAAATTACGTTGGCAGAAGGATACAGGTTAGACAGTTCAAACAGGTGCAGGTAAAAAAAAAATCGCCGTCTGATCAAAGCGCTTTTATCAACTGTTTCCGTTTCAACTTTTTAGCAATGGCGGTAGAGGAAGTGACGTCATGCGTATCATCCTCAGACAATGTTGCTTTCCGTTTTCCGGAAGTTGGTTCGTTAGCGGAATATTCACTGAACCACATTCAGGCCAAATTATCGTCAGTGTATTTATATATTTTTTTCTACAATTACGCGGCTTGTGTTCCCAAGAAGTGGCATGAATGATGACAAGCCTTCTTCAAAATCATGCTGATTTCAGCTATATTCAATAGTGGAAGGAAATTGGAAAGCTGTAATTTATTTTCTTGTTGAGATCAAGCGGGAATCACGTCTGAGGTGCAATGGGATGGGGTGATTGGGTTTACATAACATTAGGGACAGTTGGGTTCACATAACATTGATCTAGCCAATTTTCTAAGCAAGTCAAACAGGCGGTTTAAAGTTGTTTTTCTTTTTTAAAATTATAGACTGAGAGCTGCTTTCAACACTTTAACGTTTCCACATGACTCAATATTCTTTTGTATTGAATAAGATCAAGCGAATGTAACATTGCAACAGAAATTCCTGTATTATGAAATTACTGCCTTCAGTTTAAAACAAGTGAATATTCAAAACATGCTATGGGTATGGACAATTTAATGTCAGAACACTACCATCTGCAGTCTACTTTTGCAATAAGAAAGAGACGTGATTGATTGATTGATTGATTGATAATGTTTATTTACAAGGGATATAAATAAGTAGTAACAAACTTTTTTTTATCCGACCCTTGCCCTGAAAAGGGGCTATCATCAGTAATCACAACCAACAATACCAAGAAAAAACATAAACGACGCTATTTTGATAATGAGAGAGAGGAGGAAAAGAGAGAGAGAGAGAGAGAGAGAGAGTGAGAGAGGAGGAGAGAGAGAGAGATGAGAGAGAGAGAGAGTGTGTGTGTGTGTGTGTGTGTGTGTAGGAGGAGAAGAGAGAGAGAGAGAGAGAGAGGAGAGAGAGAGGAGGAGAGAGAGAGAGAGAGAGAGAGGAGGAGAGAGAGAGAGAGAGAGGAGAGAGAGAGAGGAGAGAGAGAGAGAGAGAGAGAGAGAAGAGAGAGAGAAGAAGACAGAGAGAGAGAGAAGACAGACGACGACGACGCAGTGAGTGCTAGAAGACAGCAGATGCTAGCATGTTTGCAGCTGGAAGATTTAATAAACTTTCTTTCTTCTTGTGAACAAAAATACAAAGGAATGAAACAATTGTAAAAAAAAAATGTAACAGTGCGGACGCACGTTGATTTAAGTAATCAATTGCTGCTAAGTATTGATGATATTGATGAATTACATTATGCATTCTGAACACAGCTAGGTTTAACACATGTGTCTATTTTGTGTTTTGTGTGTGCATGGGTCATACACCAATTTATAGACAACCCGACCCCTCTTTTGTACCTTAATTTGGAGTATTATGGTAATCTGTAAAAGTTATTAAAAAGCCTCTAGCCTATGTTTTGCTTTAACACAAAATTCTTCGAAAAAATTGCAGTTGTTGAAAATGAGTGCATGTAACATGCAGCATTTAAATTGGTTTATAATACAATGATTTTCAAGTGAGATAATTATACAGAATGATATTGCTATGGAAAGCTGAAAACCGCCAGATATGGAGGAAGCTGGTTTCAAAATCTTCAGTGGTGACCCTACAGTCTACTAGACTACGGGATAGGTCAAGGTGAAGGTGACAACAGACAGGGGTTCTAGAAAACACGGTGTGCTAGGTTCCAAAGCTGTTTGCATAAGCGGGTGTAGCCTACTGACTTATTGCAGTTTAGGTCAGACAGTTTCAGAACCCACTGTATATATAAAGCAATACTCGTTTGAGTTGACGCAATGTCTGAACATTTTGTATATACATAAAATTAGGTATATTGTTTACATTTGAAGTTTTCTAATGCTAACAGGGCACTTTTGAATCAACACACAGAAATTCTTACCCCCAACCCCCCCCCCCCACAAAAACAAACAAAAAATCCAACAAAAAACCCACAACACCACAAAAAACAACAAAACAACAAAGACAATAAAACAACGAGACAAAACAAGGAAAAACCAAACCAAAAAAGTAAACCAAGAGAAAAGAAAACCACCCCCCCCCCCCAACAAACTAAATGATCCACACGCTTACTTCCCCGAATAATAAAGTGACTGACTATTTCTGTCTGAACTATTGTTCCTCATCTACTAACCCACAAACCTTTCTGTCTCCCTGCTACCACGGCGTCACTTTTAAAGAGCATTGAACACGCTGATCGATATTTATTGTCATGCTGAAGTACTGTACTTTATTCTGGCTTTTTTCCCCCTTCTGAGTCGTGAAGAGATTTAATGCGCTGCTGTGCCATAATAAAAGATCGATAATCAACACCTTTTGATCTTTTGTTTCAGAAATGTAGGTGATCTGTCAGATTATGCAGTAGTGGTCACAGTTAAGCCTCGCTTGTGTCTGATCATGCGTGTAAACAATGCAAAAACATGCACAGACATACATATTATTTTTTCCACACATAAAAACTCAGCTATTGAGATTGAAACGAGCGGTATTGGAACAGCAGGGATAGGAACGTCACGGACAATGAGGTAGCAAGAAAAACAAAACAAACCAAACACCTACAAAAACTCAGTTATTGGTGTATAAAAAACCATGTGCATACAACAGCCATCCACGCATGTGGTAGTTTTTATAAAAGCCTTGATGATGACTGATTGTAGACAGCGTGATGGATTTTCCTTAGAATAGAAAACATATTGACCTCTCCGACGTCGAGCAAAACTTAAGTACAGGCCTTGTCTGTTTGTTTGGTTGTTTCTCTTTCGATGAAATCGATGATGGATGGATGGATGTGAGGTGGATGGATTGTGTATGGTGGATGGAAATGGATTGTGGATGATGGATGGATGGATGGATAGGTGGATGTGATGGATGGATGGGTGGATGGATGGATGGATGGTGGATGGTGGATGGGTGGTGAGTGGGTGGATGGTGGATGGATGGATGGTGGATTGATGGATGGTGGATGGATGGATGGATGGGTGGATGGATGGATGGGTGGATGAGTGGGTGGATGGCTTGGTGAGAAAAAAATGCAAACATAGGAGTGCACTGTGTGGGGGAGAAGGGGTGTCATTGTTGACTTTATTGTCATTTTCAACAGTGATGAATACCTCGTATATGCAGGTTTATTTTTTATTCAATTAATATTGATGATGGTCGAAGAACAGATTGTACGACAATGTAACCGTACACTTATTCATTTCTTTACAGTATTAACACACATACAGATATATATATATATATATTATATATATATATATATATATATATATATATATATACATACACACACACACATATACATGTACATACATAAGCTCTGTGTGTATACCTAAAATGTTTTTGAATGTAAACAAATTAACAGCTGAAATCTGTTTGTTAACAGAGTAGCTACACTGTAAAAAAAACAACAACAAACAAACACCCAAGACAACACTAACAACAATAAACGGCGGATAACCTTTTCACTTTTGGAAAATGGACATAGCTTCATCCTGTCTGTAAACACTGATGACCGGATCAGATCGGACATGGAATGAGTTATCTATCCTGAGGGAGAGTTGATTTGGCGCATCAGCGAAAAAATCATCACTTGCGGTATGTCTGTTTGCCCTGTTCTGATTGAACATGGGTACCCACACTACGCCTTCGGTCATTAAAAGAATCGTACCAGGACACCAAGCTATCTTGAGCAATGAAAAAATGGTCACACCAGGAGACTGGTCGGTGTACCTACCTACCACTAGACGTCAGTACACTACACCACAAGAGCGGTTTTTACACCACCGAGATAGGAAGTAACAATGGAAGTTGTGTGTATTTTTTTTCTGTATGAAGAAGCCAGAGATCAAAAGTACAAGCTTTACAGAAAGCAGCAAACTGAGTAGTTGGCACACCAACCAACCAATCACTGATATATATATATATTATATATTTTATATATATATATAGCCTACAGACAGCTATGGGGAAATATCAGGCTTGAAGAGTGACAGGATACACAGACAGTGGACTGGTGAATAACGAGAACCAGTGATGAATGACGTTGCCAGTCTCCCCACTTGGCCCTTGATGTACAGTTTCTCTTTGCGTTCTGTAACATTGAGAGTAATTGACCTTTTCTGGCGTTTTCTGTTTCCTACCTTTTCTGTGATCTTTTCCAGAGAGAGAGAGAGAGAGAGAGAGAGAGAGAGAGAGAGAGAGAGAGAGAGAGAGAGAGAGAGAGAGAGAGAGAGAGAGAGAGAGAGAGAGAGAGAGAGAGAGAGAGAGAGAGAGAGAAGTGTGTGTGTGCAGTAAAGTGTATATATTCACTGAAAAGAGTATCTAATATCCAACACAGTTTCCTTTTTTTTTCTTCAAAATATCAAGCTTAATCAAGAAATCAATATGGTGTGCACAGTTTTACAACGACAACATCCCAAAATCAACTTTTGTCCTTTTATTTCTATAGTACTAAGTTGTATCAACGACATTTGAAACAGATTTCTTCAAATGCTGAGACAGGTTTTTCAGTGATGGATAATCATTGAGCAGAATTGGCTTCATATACCAATTCAAAACTGCAGTTAAAACAAACTTAGTAGTTTGAAGTTTCCCTGTGGGGACGGGATAGCTCAGTTGTCAGAGCACTTGCTTTCCCCAAGTTAAGGTTAAGCAGTATCGAGCGTGATCACCAATTGGATGGGTGACCGTTTGTCCACCTTGGCTTCAGTACAGTCCCTCAGTTCACCCAGCTGTAAATGGGTACCTGCCCTCTTCAGGTTCAGGGAAGGTTTAAGCAGCGAGGGAAAGGAGATGGGCGCCACCCTCAATAAGCTGGCCCCTAGAGAAACTGAGGTCTCTGATGCCTCGCTCCCCTACGACCACATAAGGTACGGGACACATTTACCTTTTTATTAACCTGTTCTTTACATGTTTATTACCAGAATGATGTCTCCTGGAGCCACTGGGCCGACAGAATTAATGACTGGGTGCCAAAAAATATCAATGAATAGGGTATTTTCTGCTCAGCTGAAATTTACCACGGACTGACTTTTAATGAAGATTGAAGTTTGGGAATTCTAGTGCCAGAAAAAATATCGAACAGTTTGATGACATGCTAAAATTAGCAGGTCGTTTTTCCTGACATGAATTTCAAATAAACACTAGCTATAAACAGCTGCGTGGTCTAAATGCTGTTTTCTTTTGATTTGTTGAAATCCGCTTTAGTCTGATGCAGATTTTAAGAAAATGCAAAGCGTAACGGCTCACTTTCGATCAGTTGTGATATGTAGTGACATTTTAAGCGGTGTCAAGCATGACAAAGGGAAACAACTGGCCAACATAATAACGAGATTAAGTGACAAACAAAAGCAATGTTGAAAACTGTCCACTCATTCATTTTTTAAGCGCCAAACTCTCTGCCCCCCCCCCCCCTTCTCTCTCTACCTTCCCCATTATCTCTTTCCCGCCCCCAACCACCAAGTTGTTCGATATTTTCCTTTAACGCAATACAGTTTTAGGGTACGTATGTACGCATTTGTGAATTTTAACTCTACGTTTATTTTCTTTTCTTTGTCTTTAAAAAGAAGAGTAATGTACAATCTATGAATGCACTGATGACTCAACATTGTTTTAAAAAAATAATTCTAAATCACCTCAAGTCATTTAGATCATCCAGCCACTGTAAAACGATTTAAAAATAAATCAACCCCCTCTATCATTGAACTTTAGCCAAACTTTCCTTTAAGAAGTCTGTCAGGACTTTTGTTAATGGTAGAGTTCGATTGATAAATGACCCCCAGTATTGGAATTCTCTTGCTCTCCAGACTGCTGAAAATCGATCTACTACAAGTAGGATCAGGAACGGGCGCCATCTTTCAGAAACCTGAGTTATCTGCCTGTTCTGAGAGTTGTCTGACTTAGTGGGAGGACAATGCTAGAAAAAGGGGACCTTGTGTGAGTGTACGAGTTCCACGCCTAAAAAGAGACAAATGCGTTGAATCGTGTAAAAAAACATTTCTGTCTATCAGTATTTTTGCCAAGCACATCCGTGCTTCTCTTTCCTGGAATTAAGTTAAGAATTGTGTAGATGGTATTAATTTCATGGTGAAAAATAGACGAATGCGTTGAATTCGTGTCAAACGTATTTCTATCTATCAGTGACTTTGCCGAGCATAATATATTCGTTCTTTCTCTTCCTGGAATTAAGTTCACATTATTTTTGGTATGTTCTTTTTTTTTCATTTCTTGGCTACAGCTTCCAGGTTCACCACGGTGAGATTTTGCGTATGTAACCGTTTATCCATTGATAAGGTAGCCGCATTTCGCTTCGGGGATGATGATCAAACACGACACCAAAGTGCATGCGGGGTTTTTATGACAATCATCCGTTCTTATTAACGCAAAGCAGCCTACTCTTCTGAAAGACAGAACGGGTTTTTTTTACGTGTGTTCAAGATGTCCATCGTTCGTTTAAACAGGGCACCTAGGTTTATAGTCTCATCCGAAGAACTTTTGGAGGAGTGTAGTCAGTACTGATGTTAACTCCAGGACAAAAATACCATTTTACAGGCACCTTTTTCTGAGAATGAGACCAACAATCCCAACAGCCTTTATTGGTTTCATTACTTTGCTTAAAGTAACATGTATTTTGTAATAGAAAAAGAATTTTGATGATGATTTAGCGGAAGTAAAATATTCCTTGTAAATGTGACACTTTTAAATAAAGTAACGTATTGAAAGTGTTTCCTGAAATATATGCTAAGGTAACGTTTTGATTTTTTTTTTTAACAAAAAGAGGTACAATAGTTTCTTGACAAAATAGTGCTTTTAACTCTTAATTTGAAAAGAATTCTGACTAAAAAATATTGCCATGCGTATTTAATCACAAATTCTGGAAACATAACTATTTCTGCTTGATTTGACTAGCAATGAGAGAAGAGAGACATACACACACACGTTTGCAGTTAACAGATATGTCACTACATCTAAAAACTCAGCTTTGCACGCTTCTTTGATCACAAGTGGGCTTGCAACACTGTTGTTGTCTAACAAACCATCCCAAGCGTGAACATCATCGATTTTTTTTTCAAGGGATCACATTGCACAAAACACATCAGACATAAGCCTCGGTCTGATCCCAGCAAATGCAGCACAGAACCAAAACCTGATTGATCCGGGTACCCCCCATTTCCTGCCATTTTTCAGCTTGGCCATTTCAGCATGATTCCGAACAACAGCAGTTGCCACCATTGCCTGCATCGTGGACAAAAGATGGACTAGAGGACTGACAGAAAGAAAGCACAGCAACGGGGGAGGGATCAGCCAGCCTGGGTCACTGGTGTGTACGAAACTTTCCGCTTTTAAATGAAACAACTTCCTGTTAGCTAGCTTTACCAAAGCAGGTATGACGTCAGTTCCTCAGTCTCATTCATGTCGGTGGAAGCAGCACAACGTTTTTGTGTTCCGAGCTGTTTTTGTACTTATTTTATTTATTTATTTATCTATTTATGTACTTATTTACCTATTTATTCTTTTATTTCGAGGTTAATGGAATAAGCAGTCATGTGATTTTTTTTACATCCAGTCCCCCGTGTATGCAGTTTTGTAAATTTTGTCATCCATTCCCACCCACTTACAATGGTTGTTCAGAATTTTGATTTTTACTTGGCACATTGTTATTGTTTTAGTTTTTAAACCTTGGTCATTTGATTAAAGTTTGTGTATAATAAGAAGTTTTCAAATCTGATTGCTCAAAAGGTCTGTCTGATTCAAAACTATAACTCGACCAAATAAATTATTATTATGATTGGGCAACCTATACAATTTTTGATCTGTAGCAATCTGGATTCATTTATTAGGTTCTTGCATAAAACAAAACCTTTAAGATGCACTATATGAGAGAAAACACTTGTTTACATATTAAATTTTTCTGACGATGTTTATTTGATCTTTTTGAGAAGAAAGCATTAGAAAACTTCCATTTTGTTTACTTTGTTCTTCATGCACTCGCAAGAGAGAAACATCGACAATTTTTTAACGAAGAAACACACGGATTGCAAACATTTCCTGTGAACACAAAACGGTCAAAGTAATTATTTTGTAATATATATATATATATATATATATATATATATATATATATATATATATATATATATATATATATATATATTATGAGGAAAAAGTAGTGAGGAAAGACAAGTGCAGGTACCAACTTCTCAATCATTTTGTAAATGACTTATCAAAGATGAAAAAAAAAATCTAGGGAATAGTGTCTTTCAGTGGCAGCATTGTAGGCATTTCTGAGTAAGAACCATGCCTTTGGTCTGACCTGACTCGAGTTTCGACTCCTGGATGAGCCCTCATCAGAGGTCCCGGCGGTGATTGAAACCCCGCCTGCTGTGGTACCTTACAGCAAGACACATTTCAGAATTTAAAAGTGTCAACTGCATTCAAAGGAATATTTGATATTCCTGTGGCCATTTGAAGCTGCCCTCAAAAGACGATGATAAAAAGAGAAAGAAAATATGCTTAGAATATGTTGGGGAAAAAAATGAATAAGACAAAATAACCATCTAGTGAATCTTTGTGCCTCACGTTTGGGGATCCTATTGAAGGATGCAAGGGAGGTCATGAAGTTTGTATTCAGCCAAGTGGTCAGTCTTAGCTGGATAATAACCCAAACATTGCAATACACTTAAGTGCACGCACAAGCAAGAGAAGTTGGAAAAAAAGGCCTACACTATATATATATATATATATATATATATATATATTATATATATATATATATATATATATATATATATATATACATACATACATACACCGTGTGTGTGTGTGTGTGTGTGTGTGTGTGTGTGTGTGTGTGTGTGTGTGTGTGTGTGTGTGTGTGTGTGTGACAATAAAAGAAGAAAGTACACCTTGACAGTGTATTTGCACTGTAAATCTGACTTGTGCAGTTCAGATCTAATTGACTAACATGTACTGTTTTTCCACAATAAGTATGACAAATCTAAAAAACAACAACCCAAACCCCAACCTAGATTGCTTCAGATACCAAATAAGCTCATGCCTTTTTCAAACTTAAGAATGAATTCAAAATAGCACATTCTCTTTATTGTAAGCTGCTCTTTTCTATTGCGTAGATTTGTCTCACAAAACTAGTCCCTTCCGGCTCCTTAGTTAAGCAAAATCTGTCTTCCTAGAAAATACCATACCTGAGATTAAGGGCTCTGTTTTGTAAGCATGGTTAAGGGCGATGGTTTTGTGTTTAGCAAACTCACTTCCTTGGTGCTTTTTGAACACCTTAATTCAGTGATACACCAACAATTAAAAATGGCAGTGAAAAAATCCCTCTGTGTACCTGGGAATATATGTAAACCCCATCGCAATACTACAAAAACCACAAAAATATTTATTAAAGTCAAGACCTGGCTTTTCTAGTTTTTTTCTAAAATTAGGAATTCGCAATATAAGGCCTCTGGCTACTTGCTCCATTTTTGTTGTTATGATCTATTGTGATTTTGATAAGTACTCGGCAGATGTGTTTCAAGTTCAAGTTGAGTGTAACTGAACGTACATGCGAACAAAACAGTCATTCTGGTTCTTTAAACACATCTATTATTATTATTTCTTCTTCTTCTTCTTCTTCTTGTTCTTCTTCTTCTTGTTCTTCTTGTTCTTCTCTCTTCTTCTCCTCCTCCTCCTCCTCTTCCTCCTCCTCCTCCTGGACTCCCTATTGAGTCCCAGGGTCAAAGCATTGAATATTTTAGACCATGTCTCGTCTCTTGGTCAGATTGAACTTAGTGGTGCCCGGCCCATTCTTCTCCCTGTAGGGGTCCTCTTGTCTAAGAACAATTGAAAACAAAGTCAAGGTGCCTGTGTACTGAGTCTTTCCTGATCACACTGAACAGACCTTTCTTCAGTGCTTTACCTCACGACCTGTACTCAACGGTTGTGGCTTCGTAACTTTTTGTTTTTCAAACTCTTTGAAAGATGGGAGGCGGCAGGACGGTCAAGACATTACATTCATCTGCCTCATGAATATACCATGAGGTTCTGGATTCCATTCCCAGCGTTGCCCTTTCTTTCCAGTTTGATGGGAAAATTGAACTGAATGTCAAAATCCTTCAGGGGAGTATATACCAAGGCCCTGTGTGTGCAATTGCGCATTATGCATGCAGAACGTCTTCTGCACTCGTAAGAAACCCGTTCTGCCTTTTCACATGAGTAAGCTATTTCGTGCTGTAAAAAATAGATAAGTTTAAAAACAAAACAAAAATAACCTGCATGCACACAGGTGTCGTGTTTTGATACTATCAATGAAATAGGAATGCGACTGTCTTCATGATGGGGAAAAAACCGGTCGAAAACACAAAATTTCACCATTGGTGCTCCTCAGAAATCTCTTCATGGACCATCCCCCCCCCAAAAAAAAAAAAAAGAAAAAGAAAAAAAAGAAGCAAAAGCAAAAAACAAAAAAAAAAACCCGAAACAAAAAACCCACCAAAAAACCAAACTCAACCAAACTCGTTCACAATTCACCATGCTCAAACATCATCATCATCTCTAACCTTCAGTCGATGCTCTCTCTTGACATCAGAGTCTCAATTCAGTACGTGTGTCAGAATTGCACCATGATACCGCGCCGTAGGTACAAGTTTACACAGAGTGACACACCATATGACAGTCCATCATCAGGCTGATTATGGGGTATTGAGTATGGAGCACGAGGGGAACAAAAGGTCGATGGGCAGGTGCGGAGGCAGGGTCAGTCACAGGGAGGGTGCATAGGAACAGAGGGTATGGTCATGAATTAGATGGGAGGCATGAGAGGAGAGAAGAGAGAAGAGGGTAGATGAGAGGGAGATGCGGGAGGCGGAGAGAGAGGAGAGGAGGAAGAGAGGAGGAAAGGTCAAAATTAGACTGGAGAGATGAGAGAGAGAGAGAGAGAGAGAGAGAGAGAGAGATGATCTTGATGAAGATGAGAGAGAGAGAGAGAGAGAGAGAGAGAGAGAGAGAGAGAGAGAGAGAGAGAGATGAGAAGAATGAGAGAAGACATAGAGGAGAGAGAGAGAGAGAGAGAGAGAGGAGAGAGAGAGAGAGAGAAGAGAGAGAGGAGAGAGAGGAGAGGAGAGAGAGAGAGAGAGAGAGAAGAGAGAGAGAGAGAGAGCAGAAGAGCAGACAGACAGACAGACAGACAGACAGACAGACAGACAGGCAGACAGAGAATGAATGAATGAATGAATGAATGAATGAATGAATGAATGAATGAATGAATCTTTATTTTCCAAAGGTCACAGAGTAAGCATTCACGTACTTTTTTTTCATCCGGCCCTTGTCCTGATTAGGGACTATCAGTAAAAAACTAAACAGAGAGAGAGAGAGAGAGAGAGAGAGAAGAGAGAGAGAGAGAGAGAGAGAGAGAGAGAGAGAGAGAGAGAGAGAGAGAGAGAGAGGGGAGAGAGAGAGAGAGAGAGAGAGAGAGAGAAGAGGAAGAAGAAGAAAGGACATGTCAGTGTGAACTTCTTCGTCTTCATTATCAAGTTTAAAACTCGACTTGCACTGTTTCCTGTGTCATTTGCTCTTGTCTGGTTTGAATGAAGATGAAATACCGAACATTTTCGAGACATTTTTTGTGAGAACTCAGGAATGCCCCTCTTTCCTTTTTTGGTTCGTATCATATTGTTTTGTACAATATTTTTTTTATATACTTGATATTCTTTTTTTCATCAGGACCTTGCCCCAGGACTATGGTTTTTTGTTTGTTTGGTTGGTTGGTTTTGTTTATTTTTTTTAATACTAATTACAACTAACAATTGAGCAATTGAGAGAGAGAAAGAGAGAGGGAGAGGGATAGATAGTAATAGAAGATAGAGATAGAGATAGAGAGAGAGAGAGAGGCAGACAGACAAGAGACAAAACTCCTAAAAGAAACTTCAGCATCAACATCAACACTCAAGCACGACAAAGAGTTTCCTGAAAAGTGTTGAGTAAGTAGGCCCAGGTTTAATTCCCTCTGTGAGCACAGTTTCAAACTAGGGCACCATTGTATAGAACTTGGTCAGGGTTTAGTTGCGTGGTGCACATTTCAATGGGTCTACTTTGCAACCTGCGTGGGATGTGTGTGTTCCGGCCTGCGCTCATGTCTGGCATTCGTGGAATGATTAGCAAAATAAAGTACAGATAGACAGACAGGTAGACGGATGTGGCGAAGTCAAGGGAAAGATTGATTTGTTGGTTTTGTGGGAGGTAAACATGCAATCACGTGCGCGAACACACACACACACACACACACACATATATTATATTATTTATATATATATATATATATATATATATATATATATCGTTCCAGTAATTTTGACCCGAATTTATTTTAAAATGACTCTCTCTGTCTCCATATTCATATCTACTTTGTTGTGCAATATATATATATATATATATATAATATATATATATATATATATATATATATATATATAACAGAGTGGAGATCCCTAATCTCCCATCTCTGCACAGCTTCTCCGGCGGGTACAGCTAGCCATTTTAGGACGTGATCTCTAAAAAGAGGGTGCATTCATTCCACCTTTCATTATGAAGACAAAGCGTATGCAATGGAGGGCTTTCGACCACCACCCAAGGAAACAGAGCATCACACAATTCGAATGTGTGTCCCTGATTTAGTAACACAACGCTAAAACAGTGCTCTGATCGCATGGGAGGTAATCTACTTACCCCCAGCACATATAATTTAGTATAATTAATAATATATCACATATTTTAATCTGTCATATAATTTTGACAGAAAAAAACTAAATCAAAGCATTCTAGATGAACTCTCATACAAAGACAAATGTTATCTGAATAAAAACGCTGAGTGAGATGTTTTGGTCATGCTAAAAAAAAAGATTCAGAAAAATAAATCTGATGATGACAAGGTTGAGGGCAGAAGGAGAAGAGCCAGACCCCAGCATCCTTCATTGCCAATATTCCGAGGTCAGTGATCTGGGAGAGTTAAGGAGGTCCTAGAACTCAGCTGAGATGGAGGAAGATGGCAATTCTGGTGACATTTTGTAGAGACTCTTACTGACCATAATTGTGATGGAGACAGATGACAGAGGACGTACGTGTGTGCTGTGTGTGTGTGTGTGTGTGTGTGTGTGTGTGTGTGTGTGTGTGTGTGTGTGTTGTGTGTGTGTGTGTGTGCTGTGTTGTGTGGTGTGTGTTGTGTTGTTGTGTGTATGTGTGTGTGTGTGTGAGTGTGGTGTATGTGTGTGTGTGTGTGTTGTGTGTGCGCGCGTACGTTAGTGTTGCGTGCATGCGTGTGTGGGGGGGAGGGAGAAGGGATGTGAGGGGACACTGTTTACCAAGGTTGTATGAAAGGCACATCTACAATGGTAAGAACGTTACGTGACTACTTCCATAAAGTAATCCTCCCCCCTACCCTCTTAACAACACCCAAAACTCTTCATATGACACATACCGCTCTTTTTCTACATATTCAGCTCAGGATAGTTTCTTTTTACTCTGTCACGCTTGATCATTTTATTTTTTTACCCGATAGTCATTTCTGTTTTTTTTCTCTTTCTTTGTTTTTTGTCTTCCCTATCTTAAGCCACACAGTGGAAGCCAGTCTGCTT
Source organism: Stramonita haemastoma (assembly GCA_030674155.1). Taxonomy (NCBI): domain Eukaryota; kingdom Metazoa; phylum Mollusca; class Gastropoda; order Neogastropoda; family Muricidae; genus Stramonita; species Stramonita haemastoma. The sequence goes on along the minus strand of CM060322.1, from coordinate 50,248,417 downwards.
TGCCTTTCAGTCCATCAGATTTCATCTCAAAGTGTCAGCCCCATCCCATTTCTAAAGAGAACGTACTGGAGTTGTCCGGATTCTTCTCCTTCCCCCCCCCCCCCCCCAACTCCGAAAGAACTTTAAAAAAATAAACAGTGGCGGACCTAACCCAAAGCAAAATCAATACTGATCTTTGCCGAGAGATCTTTCCACTCCAGACTGATATAAAAAACCGATTATTGCGGTGTGTCTTCACCGCACGTGTCTTTTTCTTTCTTCTCTATTTGCGGTTTATATCTTGATGGTATACTTCTTTTTGCCCTTGAAAGAGCTTTAGTGGACTGATCCTTAATGACAGTGAAATATTGTTGAGGTGATATTAGAATCCCAGCGGAGCTATCCGATTAAAGACTGTGGTCTCAAGTCATCCCACTTGGGCGCCGAGAATCACCCTAAAAATTGTACTGTTCTATGTAAGCAACAGAGCCAGACAGACTCACGCCACACATCAGTGCAGCGCAAACGCCATGACTGAAGCATTCGAATCGTTTGAATTATACAAACTACATGTTCACACATAAGCGAAAACTGCTCCTTTGAAAATGAAACATACAGGTTTCCATCTTTTAAAGTGTTGAGGGCCATGATTGGTGCTTTCTTTTAGTTACCATTCTCTGTTATTTTCTGAACAAATCAAGCTTATTCAAACACCTTAATCTTAAGGTGGTGCGTAACTTAACTTGTGTGGTCGTAGGGGAGCGAGGCATCAGAGACCTCAGCTCTCTAGGGGCCAGCATATTGAGGGTGGCGCCCACTCTTCCTCTCCCTCGCTGCTTTAACTTCCTGACCTTAAGAGGGCAGTTACCCATTACAGCTGGGTGAACTGGGGATCTGTACAGAAACCAAGGCGCGCAAACGGTCATCCATCCACATGGTAACCACGCTTGATGCTGCTTAACCTTAGTTTGGGAAAGCGAGAGCTCTGACCACTGAGCTATCCCGTCCCTAAAATCTTAATCTGAAAGGATCACACAAATACAAAAAAGTCAACGAAAAATGATCTGGAACAGCAGATACAAATTCGTATTGGTGATTCAATTGTTACTTACAATTATATGAACACAAGGGAGCAGTTCTGATTTTGATCATATGTGCGTTTCAGCATTGTTTTGTAAATATACGCACTACGTAATAATCCTTTTAGAGCTAAGATACGGATTGCTGCCTGCTTACTCTTTATTGGTCTCCGTTACTGTTTTTTTTGTGTGTGTGTGTGTGTGTGTGTGTGTGTGTGTGTGTGTGTGTGTGTGTGTGTGGTGTGTCGCATGTCTATTAAACATTTGCATTTACGCACACATGCAAACACACACATTTTGTGTGCTTGCACGTGTGCGTGGTTGCAAATGTTCATACACGGCTGCACTTTTATAGATGTGCATGTGTGCCTCTGTCAAAAGAGAGAGAGAGAGAGAGAGAGAGAGAGAGAGAGAGAGAGAGAGAGAGAAGAGAGAGAGAGAGAGAGAGAGAGAGAGAGAGAGAGAGAGAGAGAGAGAGACAGAGACAGAGAGACAGACAGACAGACAGACAGACAGACAGACAGACAGACAGACAGACAGACAGGACAGACAGACAGACAGACAGCACAGACAGAGTTTATTCTCCTGTTCATCTGTTTTCCTCATTCCTCATTTCTTTTACTACCTATATCTCTCATTAGAACATTGCCAGATCCAAACATTCGATATTTGAATTTTATTTTTTCTCTTTTTTGCCTCTCCTTTTCAGGGATTTCCTTTATAAATTTTGACGAGGTGACAGCCCTGATATAGCCTGTGTGGTCAGCGGGGCTATAAACAACATGATAGGATCCTGATCTAAAATTTGCTGTATAATATGTACATCTGTTGCTTTTCATTTTGTTGAGAACACATACAAGGTATTACACTTCACATTCTTTTGACAGCTGGAAACAACCCACGGACTGGAAATGATGTTATTTTTCTTCTTGCCAAACTAACAAACATTACGACTATGCATCATTCCAGAGATGTACCAGGCCAGAGGCACTGAGCTGAGAAGAGATCCCTCTTGACGTTTCATCATTTACGGGGCAACATGTTTGGGATGTTGGAGTTCTGTATCTTTGAATCATTTCGGGAGCCCTGCTCTTCCCCCCCCCCATCCACCTCGCCCCTCACCTTCCTGCCTCCCTTGCAGCTGCCAGCAACAAAAACAATAATAACTAACAGCAACAAAAAATCATGCACAAATAAACAAAACAAACAATAACATACCGACGACACAAACAACCAACCAACAACCACACCAACCAACCAACCAATCAATACAACAACCAAACAACCACAACCAACCAACCTACACAATAACCAACCAACACAACCAAGCAACCAGAACCAATCACAGCCAGCCACAACCAACCAACCAACCAACCAACCAACCAACCACCAACCAACCAACCAAACATAACGAAACCAACCAACCAACCAACCAACCAACCAACTAACCAACGAAAACAGACCCGGTTCATCCGTCGAGAATTCTCCTGAGTAACACAGTGCTGACCACTCACCCAAAAGTCCTTCGGATGAGACTTAAACCGAGGCCCGTTGCGAACGCACCAGAACATCATGCGCACACCTTAAATCCTGTCGCTTTGTAAGAGTAGGCCATGTGTCCCGTGGGAACAGATAAAATTCAAAACTGCATACACACGGAACGAAAAAAAATTCATATTGTATTCTTTATCCTCGTATCAAAGAATAAATAAATAAAGAAGCAAAACAAATCCACAACCACACCACCACCACCACCACCACCACCAAAGCCCCTCTCTGTTCATAATTATCGGTTTCAGATAAGTCAGTAGACTCTTGGCTTCAGGAGTCAGTGGCCTACATCGCTAGCTGGTGGGTAACACCATTACATTTTACTGACACAAAGCTTGCCTACCCTTCCACAAAAGAAAGGTGCCATTTAACCCAGTCCATTTTGAATACACCCACCCCAAACAATCCAAAAAAACAAAAACAAATACCCCCTCCACCCAAAAAACAAACAAAAACAAAACCAACAACCAAACAATTAAACTAATTAACAACAATCCCCTCAAAAACACAACAACAACAAAACAACACCCAAACCAACAAGAAACCGTTTGAACAAAACAAGAAACCGTGCAGGATTGGTTTCTCTCACCCAATCAGAACGTTTGTTTCACTAAGGAGTGCGTGTGAGAATACTCTTTACTTCCTGAAAGTAACCTTTCAATGTCGACAATCGTGGTGTCTAGTGTTTGTGTGTAACTCTGGCAAGACATTAAGACTGTCTAGCGCTGACCATGGTTCTGTCTATGTTAGACTGATGGACAGTGTGTTGCTTGTGTATTTCTTGCTGCCAAACGATTCCTGTTATACTTCAAGCCTTTTCCTCGTGGTCGTTTTCAGAATTTGAAAATAACCCCCCAACAAACCCACACAGATATTTATTTACACATACATCTACATACAAAACCACGCTCACAAAAGAAGTAAAAATATGAAATTACTGATGGAAAGAAAGAGAGAAAACCCAATAAACGCAGAAGCTTGTTTCATGTTTTATCTGAAGATTTATTTCTGGTACCTTCAGTATTCTTTTCTTTTATTCAAAATCCTCTTGCTTTTCTCAGATTTTTCCATGATCGTGCACACGTGTGTATGTATGTCGTGTATGTGCTGTGTACATGTTTGTGTGTGTGTGTGTGTGTTGTGTGTGTGTGTGTGTGGTGTGTGTGTTCTGTGGTGTGCTGCGTCTGTGTGTCTGTAGATTGTTTGTCTGACTGTCTGTCCTTGTCTGTCTGTTTGTCGGTCTGTCTCTCTCTCTCTCTGACTCTCTCTATGTCTCTGTTTCTATCTCTGTTTCTCTGTCTGTCTGCCTATCTCTCTCTCATTCAGTGATGACAAGCAAAGAGCAACCCAAGAAAAGCAACCGGAATGCTAAACAAGAGATGAAAAGAGACTAGCTGGTTCAGAAAGACAGCACGTGTTGAAAACTAACTCCATTGCTCTATATTTTCCTTCATAAAAAGATCATCACAAGCCTGTTTTTTTTTTTTTTTTCCTTTTTCATTATTGAGGTTTCACTTTGATTCCTTCATAGAAAGAAGCGTGGGCCTTATTAGTGCTCATTGAAAACATGAATCATCTTGATTAGGAGGTGGCTATTTTGCAAGATGATATGATAAAGATAGATTTTTTTTATCCAAGACATTTTTTTTCTAGACTTTTTCATCTGCTGGTTTACTATCCCTTTTAACAGATCTGTCAGACTGTTTTTATTGAACTGGTCAAAGCTTTTTATTATAAGTATTTTTTATTATCTAATTATTTATTCAAGGGTATTATTAGCAATCCGGTACTTTTCACATCCAGTCCCGGTGTATGCAGTTTGGTAAATATTATCCCAGCACACAAAGGCTACTCTTACGTGATTCTCTACGTGGTAGTGATCAGTATGCAGGCCCTATTTAAATATGCTTTGAAAGTTGACGCTATAGCCGAGTGCTTAAAACCGTTTGACTTCACCCATGGGTCCATGAATTGTGAGTTTGCATCAGTGTGTTTTGTGAATTTAGGGTGGGCATATTTACAATCTCCTAGGTTATCAGGCATGGACCATGGCTGAGAGAGAGAGAGACAGAGAGAGAGAGAGAGAGAGAGGAGAGAGAGAGAAGAGAGAGAGAGAGAGAGAGAGAGAGAGAGAGAGAGAGAGAGAGAGAGACAGAAGACAGACAGACAGACAGACAGACAGACCAGACAGACAGACAGACAGACAGACAGAGCTAGAGAGAGACAAAAAGAGACAGAGATAGAGATGAGAGACAAAGAGGCTGTGTGTTGGAAAGATATTGCTTAAGATTGAAGGTTTCTATCTTCTTTCAAAGCATGACCAAAGCCAGCCAGCATCTCTCTCTCTCTCTCTCTCTCTCTCTCTCTCTCTCTCTCTCTTCTCTTCTCTCTCTCTCTCTCTCTCTCTCTCTCTTCCTCTCTCTCTCTCTCTCTCTCTCTCTCTCTCTCTCCTCTCTCTTTCCCCTCTCATCTCCATCTCTCCTTTATTCGGATGATTGAAAGCCTGAATATTTCATTGATGCTAACACATGTTCTGCTCCCAGAATGAAAAATTAAATTCAGATTGGATTAATCAAAGGTTTGTCAAGAATCATTGGAGATCTAAACGATCAAAGATCTCATAAAACCCCCCAAACCATAATTATGAACGATTACCCCAATGAGCAACAGAGCGCAAAATTAGGTTGGCTAATTCCAACCTAATAACCCCTTCGTCTCTTTTTTTTTTTTAAGCAATGAATCTTGTAACAATAGAGGTTTCTTTGCTGAATCTTTTTTTTGCTGGCTGCTGCAAACGAAGGTAAACAATATATAGGAATTCGAAACCTTTCTTTTGTTTGTTTGTTTGTTTTCTCTTTACTGTTTATCATTATTTTTGTTGTCGTTTTGTGGTTCCACAATTAGATTCGCTGTCATGTTTTTCCACATGGGTTTGCTTTTGTAAATTGTTCAGTGCATTATTCAGTTGACAGACTTTTCCTTTCCTATGTTTTGGTCTGTTTGTTTGAGAGTAGAAACGTTTCTTTTTTCCATTTCTTTCTTTCTTTGTTTTTCTTTCTTTGTTTCTTTCTTTGTTTGTCTTTTCTTTCTTTTCTTTTTCTTTCTTTCTTTCTTTCTTTCTTTCTTCTCTCTCTCTCTCTTCCTTTGTTTGTTTGTTTGTTTGTCTCTTTCTTTTCTTTCTTTTTTTTTTCTTTTCTTTTTCTTGCTTTTCTTTCCTTTTCTTTCTTTAATTAACTCTGTCAGTTTTTCGTCTGCAGCTAATCTGTATTGTTGTCATTTTTAACAGTTTAAAACAATAGGAACATATCATATAGCAAAGACAAGATTTTAATGCGCGTTCGTGCGTACGTTAAGCATGTGTGTGTATGTGTGTGTGTGTGTGTGTGTGTGTGTGTGTGTGTGTGTGTGTGGTGTGTGGTGTGTGTGTGTGCGTGTGCGCGCTGGTGTGTGTGTTGTGTGTGTCTCTGTGTGTGTGTGTGTGTGAGAGAGAGAGAGAGAGAGAGAGAGAGAGAGAGAGAGAGAGAGAGAGAGAGAGAGAGAGAGAGGAGAGAGAGAGAGAGAGAGAGAGAGAGAGAGAGAGAGAGAGGAGAGAGAGAGAGAGAGAGAGAGAGAGAGAGAAAAGACATACAGCCAAGCACATCAAAAACAAACTGATGAAAAAAAACTTATGTTGCCAAGATGACTAACAAAACATGATGTGTTTATTAAAACACTAGCAATAATTTTCGTCTCTTTAGTTCATTTTTGTAAAACTTAAAAAAGTTGCAATCAAGAAGGAAGGTGGCAGAACGGTGAAGACGTTCACACCTGAAAAGTACATCACGAGGTTCTGGGTTCGATTCCTATCCTTGCCCTTTCTTCTCAGTTTGACGAGAAATTCGAAGTGAACGCCAAGTCTTTCGGATATAGACTATAAACTAGAGACCCTGGGTTCGAATGCACGCCGAAAATCTTGCACACATGTTGAAAATAGGTTCATTCTTTCGGAAGAGTAGGCTGTTTGATGCCTGTAGGAACGGATGACAAGACCTTAAAGAAAGACGCATGCACACAGGGCGTCGTTTTGGACACCATTCCCGGAAACGGAATGCGGCTACTTATGATGTGAAAAAACTGGTCGCATACGCGAAGATCTCACCATTAGTGAACCTCGCAGATTTAGCCAAGGGACGAACGAAAAACAAAAAACCAAAACAAACAAACAACCCCCCCAAAAAAAAACTGAGATTGCTTTTGTATTTTTGTCTTTGTGCGAAAATTACACTCGCAATAAATGGTGTTTTTCTTCTTCTCAAAGTCAATATTTTTCAGAAAATGAATGCAGAGTTGTTGTTTTTTTTGTTTTTTTTAGCAAGCTTCAAGCTTTTTCATTCTGTATCATTTGGTATTTTTTACTATTCCTTTTTGCTGATGTTGTGTTAAGCAATCAGAATTACTGTCGCCTTTATTTGTGGTGCGTTTTGCATTGTTTTCATGTATCACTGAGTCGACAGACACCTTCCGTCCCTTTCTGTGTGTTTGTTTAAGTTTATTTATTTTTAAAATGAATTTTCTATATTGTTTATTGATCAAAATTATGAGAAAATGTTATGGAAAAATAGTTGTGTGTGTGTGTGTGTGTGTAAGTTTTGTGTGTGTGACAAGAAGTGTAAATATGCTTTTATGAAGAAATGTAGCCTACATGGTACACCCCTCCCCCTTGCAAAACATACACCAAAACCTCCACGCACACACTAAACAATACAAAAAAAAACAACAAACTAAAACCATGAACATATTCCTCTCTCCCACCCCTAAATCACCCCCCACCTACCCACCCACAACCACACACACACAGCACACTCACACACACACACTACACACACACACACACACCTACAACCACACTCCACACAGCCCCCCCCCCCCCCACACACACACACAAACCACACGTGAAGGAGAAAAAAAAACCCTAAACCGTTTGAGACAACAACATAGTACCCATTTAAACACAAAACAAACCACACAGTCATAGTTACAACAACAACAACAACAGCCAGAAGTGACCATTCAGGAGACGAGGTACTAGGTGTATGTAGCGTGTCAGCCAGCCATATACACAGCACTGCTGTCTGTAAGCCTTCAGTACTGCCCCAGTGACTAAGGAGGAGGGCCACACTGTCTGCTCATTACTGGCTGTCTGCTCACTTAAAGCTGACACAGGATTCTGGTGTGGGATGTCTGTGTCCTGTCTGAGCCTTTTATCTATATACCTTGACGGGACAGCTAAAAGGTCAGAGCCCCGCTTTCCCAAGTCCATTAAGCACGTTGAGCTGGTTACAATGGATGGTGACTGTTTGTGCGCCTTGGCTTCAGTACACTCCCACTCCCCAGTTCACCCAGCTGTAAATGGGTACCATGCCCTCTTTAGGGTCAGGGAAGGTAAAAGCAGCGAGGGAGAGGGAGATGGGCGCCACCCTCAGTATGCTGGCCCCTGGAGAAGCTGAGGTTTCTGATGTCTAGCTCCCATACGACCACATAGGTTATGGGACACCACCTTTGTAGCAGCAGTAGCAGCACGGTGGTATAGCATAGTATTGATAGCATTAGTACAATGAACAGCAGATGTAGTAATAGGAAACAGACAGACAGATATACAGAGGAAAGAACAAATTAACTCTCAACAGTTTCAGTGTTTTTAACATTTTTGTAGCAAAAACAATGTAGCAATGTTAAAATGCTTCTAAACTGTGCAGTTGTGGGCCAAATTTTAAAATGAATATGTCAATGTGTTCAGAATAAACCAATAAATTATATAACATCTATGAACAAGGCAGCTGATGGAGGAGGGAGGGTGGGAAGGAGAGAGAGAGAGAGAGAGAGAGAGAGAGAGAGAGAGAGAGAGAGAGAGAGAGAGAGAGAGAGAGAGAGAGAGAGAGGGAGAGAGAAGAGAGAGAGAGAGAAGAGAAGAGAGACAGAGAGAGAAGAGAGAGAGATTATCGATGCAATGTACATCTGTATGAGTGAGAACATACAGCAGAAGAAAACAAATGCAGGTATTCAACAACGTTATTCGTTCAAAAATGAGGTCTTCTCTATATCAAAGATTCATCCCAAATCAACTATAAAATACAATCTTTGAAAGGCAGCATTTTAGGATTAATGAGCAAGGACTGTGCCTTTCACAAGACCTGAATCGAGTTTCAGCTCCTGGTTGAAAAAGCTCCAGAGGTCCCGGCAGCATTTGAAGCAACACCTTCTAACAGCGAGACACACACTGTTTTCTAATTCAAAAGTTCTATTGCATTCCCATAAATAAATAACTATCCATTTTTGTGCTGCCTCAGACAGATAGACAGACAGACCAACAGACATACAGACACTTAAACGGATAAAATGGCAAAGCAACAGACAAAAATTAATAACAGACCAAGAATGACACACTTTGATTGAGAAGGACAGAGACAGACAGAGAGACAGGTAGGCCCTACAGAGAGATGGGAAGTGGAGGAGATGAGAGAAAGAGAGCAAGAGAGACAGCAACACTCAGACACAGTGAAGGGGGTGAGGCACTGAAGAGAGTGGGACACAGCACAGCACAGTATAGTTACTGGGTGGTGGGAACACGGGCTGAATGGGATTGGTGCTGTACAGGTGGTGTTTGTCACTGAAGAACTTCACAACTTTTCTCTGTCAACTTCACGTAAGTCTGTCTGTCTCTTTTTCTCTATCTGTCTGCGTGCTTGTGTGTGTTGTTTGTGTTCTGTCTGTGTCTTTTGTTTGTGCATGTGTGTATATGTGTTGTGTGGTGTGCACGCGCGCGCACGCCAAAAGCATGTGTGTATATGTATATAATTATAATATGTATACACATATACATACATACATACATACATACAACATACATACATACATACAACATACATACATACATATATATTTACATAATACATTCATGCATACATATATTTCTATATACATATATAAATACACACATATATGTATGCATAATATATTCATATATATATGAATGCATACATATATGTATATCATAAATTTATGTATGTATGAATGTATGTATGCATGTATGCATGCATGTATGTATGTTATGTATGTATGTATGTATGTATGTGTATGTATGTATGTATGTATGTAATGTATGTATTATGTATGTATGTATGTATGTATGTATGAATGTATGAATGTATGTATGTATGTATGTATGTGTGTATGGATGTATGGATGTATGGATGTATCTATGTATCTATGCATGTATCTATTTATGTACATATCTGTGTGTATATTTGTCTGTATGTCTGTATGTGTGTCTGTGTATGGGTCTAAATAATTATACACGTGTAGATTTTGCAGACGCCAGAACACACATATGACCGACATCAGTATCAGTCTCTCATCTGTAGGGCCCTCCACATCCCATGGAATTTAATCACTGACACACAGGTTGCTGCGTTTCCTTATCACACACATCACACGTTCAATCTCTCAGTGACGGACACTGGCCAGCAGTCCAAATCACCTGGAATGCCATGTGACAGGGATGGACATAATCTGATTACAGTGTGATGTCTACTGGTATCTATCTTCATTTCTTTCTCTTTTTATTCGTCTCCCTGTCGGTTCTCCTTGTCATTGTCGTTTCTCATGTACCTCTCTCTCTCTTCTCTCTCTGCTCTCTCTCTCTCTCTTCTTCTCTCTCTCTCTCTTGTGTGTGTGTGTGTGTTGTGTGTGTGTTGTGTGTGTGTGTGGTGTGTGTGTGTGTGTGTGTGTGTGTGTGTGTGTGTGTGTGTGTGTGTGTGTGTGTGTGGTGTGTGTGTTTGTGTGTGTGTGTGTTGTGTGTGGTGTGTGTGTGGTTGTGTGTGTGTCGGTGAGTGTGATGAGAGAGGTGATGATGGTGATGAGGTGAGTGAGGGAGATGAGTGAGGAGAGAGAAGAGAGAGGAGAGAGGAGAGAGATAGAGAGAGAGAGAGAGAGAGAGAGAGAGAGAGAGAGAAGGGAGAGGAGAGAGAAGAGAGAGGAGAGGAGAGAGAAGAGAGAGAAGAGAGAGAGACAGACAGAGACAGAGACAGCCAAACAGAGACAAGATGAAAGGAGGGTACACCACGGCGGCGCACGTGTGTGTAGTATGTGCGTGTGCCTATGTGTATGTATGTTTGTGTATGTGAGTGAGTGCATGTATGTATGTATATTATAACACGTATTTACATGTTGTGCAGCGCTCGCTTAGGAACAAGTAACAAAAGCAAAATTACTTTGGCGATGAGGTGCAACCAATATAGCTTAATGTAAACACCCCACATCAACACCACATGACAATCACACGGAGTTGGGACAGTGGGAAAGGAAAATATCTATTTGGGAGGAGGGGAAAATGCAAAAGGGAATGACAAATGCGTGCTCGTGGATTTTGCTGACTTTTCCACTGGAGAATGTCCACTCAGATTTAATTTGACTGGAAGAATTGGTTTTGCCACACACGATTAGCACACGTATTGCAATTTAGTGGTGTACGTGTGTGTGTATGGTGTGTTGTGTGTGTGTGTGGGGTGGTGTGTGTTGTGTGTGGATGTGTTTGGTGGTTGTTGTTATTGTAGTGTGGTGTGTTGTGTATCTGTATGTGTATGTTCATATGATCAAAAGTAACAGTACATTTGCATTTAGCCACAGCAAACAAAACACATGTAAAAAAAACCATACATCAACACCCACATGGACAATCACACAGGGTGTGGACAGTGGGAAAGGAAAATATCCATTAAGAGGAGGGGAAACTGCAAAAGGAAATAACACATGCGTGCTCATGGACTTTACTGACTTTTCTATTTGGAAAAAGCTCATACAAATGTCATTTGACTGGAAAAAATTCGTTGTGCCACAAAGCACAATGTTATGTACTAAGTGTGCACATGTGTGTGTGTGTGTGTGTGTGTGCATGCATTGTGTGTGTGTGCGTGCGTGCGTGTGTGCGCGCGTGTGTGTGTGCGTGCGTGTGTGTAGTGTGTGTGTGTTTTATTCATTTATTATTCTTTTATTTCGAGGAAATGGATAAGCACTCGTGTTGTTTTTTTTTTACATCCAATACCCATGTCCATGCAGTTTTTGTGTGTATGTATACGTGCGTGTGAGTATGTATGGGAGTATGTGTGTGCGTGTATGTGTGTCTGTGTTTGTGTGTATGTGTCTGTGTGTATCTGCATGTGTATGAGCGTGCATGCAAGTGCACGAGCATGTGTGTACGAGCGAGCGGTGCGTGTTTGCTAGACACATGAATCAAAAGCCATCAATACATTGGTATCTAGCCACAGTGAACAAAACACATGTCAACAGCTAGCCAACACCCAAACCTACAAGGATAATCACAAAGAGTGTGAACAATGGGAAAGGAAAGTGCCTATTAAGAGGAGGAGGTGAAAAATGTGAAAGGAAAATGACAAATGTGTTCCCCAGGACTTTGCTGAATGTCTCCCTGGAGAACGTTCCCACAGACGTAATTTGACTGGAAGAAACTTGTAGTGATAAATAGCACAGTATAATGCAATTTAGTGTATACATGGAGAGTGGGTGTATGTGTGTGTTTATGTGTGTGTATGTATGTATGTGTGTATCTGTATGCGTATGTGCGTGCACACCAGGCATATGAGTCAAAAGCTAACAATACATTAGCATCTAGCCACAGGGAACAAAACACATGTAAACAGCCTACACCAAAACCTGCAAGGGCAATCACAAAGAGTGTGGACAGTGGGAAAGGAAAGTATGTATTAAGAGGAGGAGGGAAAAACGTGACAGGAAATGACAAATGTGTTCTCCAGGACTTTGCTGATGTGACTCCCTAGAGAAGGTCCATGTCACCCAGATGTAATTTGAGGGGAAAAGAAACTTGTAGTGCTATATATAGCACGATGTAATGCAATTTAGTGTGTTAGTGTGTTAGTGTGTGTGTGTGTGTTAGTGTCTGTGTTTTGTGTGTGTTAATGTGTGTGTTTAGGTGTATTAGAGTAAGTGTTAGTTGTGTGTGTGTGTGCGTGCGTGTGAGTGCATGTGTATGTTTGTGCGTATGTGCATGTGAGTGTAAGCGCGCATTTGCAAAGGGTGTACGTACTTCCGCGATTACTAGACACATGAAACAAAAGCTAACAATACATTGCATCTAGCCACTGCAAACAAAACACACGTAAACCACCCACACCAAGCCTGCAAGGGCAATCATACAGAATGTGGACAATGGGGGAAAAGTATCTGTTAAGAGGAGTGGGAAAAACGTGAAAGAAAATGACAAATGTTTTCCCTAGGACTTTGCTGACTGTCTTCCTAGAGAAGGTCCATGTCACCCAGAGTAGTTTAGAAAAACTTGTAGTGCTATATATAATATCACGGTGTAATGCAATTTAGTGTGTAATGTGTGTGTTGTGTGTGTGTGTGTGTGTGTGTGTGTGTGTGTGTGTGTGTGTGTGTGTGTGTGTGTGTGTGTGTGGGTCTGTAATGTGGGTGAAAATGTGCGTGTGTGTGCATGTCACATACGGACGTGTGTGTATGTGTGTGTGTGCATTGTGTGTTATGTGTGTACATGTGTGTTTATTTACTGATTTTTTGTATTTGTTCTTTAATTTTGAGGATATATATTGTGTGTAATGTGTGTATGTGTGTGCATTTTTATGTGTGTATGTGTGTGTATGCACCGCGCATGTGGTGTACATATGCATGTCATGTGCATGTATGTATATACTTCACGCGATTGCTAGACATATGTATCAAAAGCAACAATACATTGGTATCCAGCGGCAGCAAGCATGCAAAACACATGTAAACAGCCTACATCCACACCCCCACAGGCAATCACCAAGAGTGTGGACGGTGGGAAAGGAACATATCCATCAAGAGGGGAAGTGGCACAAGAGAATTCTTTTCCTCCCTGGTCTCACCTCCCATGGCATCTGTAGATAAACATAGATTCTACTTCTCTTAAAAAAATACTTATCGCATGTTACAGCGGCAAAAGGAACCCTTGTGTGAGAGAAAGATGGCGCCCAACGTTTCAGATAGATAAACTGGCCACAAGCTCAATGCGGGCCAATGTGCTTCATTCAATTACACCATTCCTACAATCTGAAACCCCTAGTGCTGCATTAAAGCTGCTAATGCTCCTGAAGATACCCAGTAAACGCTGTTACAATCAGCCATCTTCTCTGTTTGTTGCTCTCTGGGAGTTGGCAAAGGTCAAGTTCATTTCTCTTTGGCGTTGTCTTGCCATCTCTCCTTTGGCATGTCTTTCCTGTGACTGAATGGCACGGCTCCTCGCAGTCTGGTTATTTTCAAAGTGAATTTCTATTGTCGTGGGCACATTATCTTAGCTTTCGGCAGGCGCTATATAGCCAAAGTGGTTCACACTATTCGTCTTCAATCCCATGGGTCCATGTAGTCATGGGCTTGAATCTTGCCGGCGTCTGGTGATATAAGGGTGCGGGATTTTTGCAATCCCCCAAGTCCACTACAAGTGCAGACCTGCCAGTGCTTTAATTTTCTTTCTAGTATAGATATAAACATGCAGAAGATCAAGTAAAAACTTTGAAATTCCTGTTATTTATGTCAGTGTTTGGTGGGTTACAGAAATAAAAAATATCCAGCATACATCCCAAAGTCGGAATGCAGCTACCTTCTGGTCGGCAACCCCCCTCACCCAAAAACCCAACGGCTCCATACGCAAAATCTCAACATTGGTAAACATCGGAGCTCTAGCCGAGGATCAAGAATAACAATTGAGCTTTCATGTCTTAACAGTTTCCAAGATTTTTGAAAGAGCGTCTCATATAACCGTGTGTGTGTGTGTGTGTGTGTGTGTGTGTGTGTGTGTGTTGTGACGTGGTGTGTGTGTGTGTGTGTGTGTGTGTGTGTGTGTGTGTGCGTGTGTGTGTGTGTTGTGTATATATGTGTGCGTGCGCGCGTGCATGTGTGTTATGTGTACACACAAGCTCACATATACACTTAATGTGTACCACAAGAGTTTGTACACAGAGTTTTCTTCATCATGACCCTGGCAAAGTTGAGATCTGAAAAAAAATATCACAGAGTGCACAGACTTATGAACTATGGATGAGCAACCAAGCAGGACACCATACCCACCACACCGGCACAAACCCAATTTCTGAGGGAAAGTAACCATATGTCGCAATCCATCTATCTTCATTCAAACAGCATCAACACGAGAATATCCCCAGCGCTGAAAAAAAACCCAAATCATTACACAGTGAATGTCAGGGTCAGGTGAAAGATTCAAAATAGATAAGGAGCAAGATACAATATTATTGTATCTTGCTCCTTGTCCTTCAGTTTTGTCCTTCTGTTTGAAGTGGAAATTAAATCTCTCTCTCTCTCTCTCTCTCTCTCTCTCTCTCTCTCTCTCTCTCCTCTCTCTCTCTCTCTCTCTCTCTCTCCTCTCCTCTCTCTCTCTCCCCTCTCTCTTCTCTCCCTCCTCTCTCTCTCTCTCCTCTCTCCTCTCTCTCTCTCTCTCCTCTCTCTCTCTCTCTCTCTCTCTCCTCTCTCTCTCTCTCTCTCTCCTCTCTCTCTCTCTCTCTCTCTTCCCTCTCTCCTCTCTCTCTCTCTCCTCCTCTCTCTCTCGTTCTCTCTCTGTCTCTCTCTCTCTTCCCCCCCCTCTCTCTCTCTCTCTCTCTCTCCTCTCTCTCTCTCTCTCTCTCTCTCTCCTCTCTCTCTCTCTCCTCTCTCTCTCTCTCTCTCTCTCTCTCTCTCAGAAAAGCTACACATATTGGTTCTGTACCAAAGAGAGACTGGCAAAAGATTGACGGAAGCGAGCAAAACACGGAAATGTCAGAGATATTACTGCTGGTGTCGTTTTTGGTTTTACTCTTGATATTGTTTTGCAGTGTGTTCCTAAACACAACAATTATAAATGTTCTGTTTTTGTCTCTCAAAATAATGTTACTTTCTATACCTTAAAGTTTGGAAAAACCTGGATATTTTTGTATTGTGGATACAAGATACTCTTTTTCCATCACCGTCATAATACTCTTTGGTTTTATACACAGAAGATACAAAGATGTTTTCATTGTTGTATTCCAAGAAATCATGAATGGTTCTACCTTCACTGTGGACATAAACGGTCGCATACCACCATTGGTGTACCTCACACTTTAGTCGAGGAACGAAGAAAAAGTTTATGATATCAATCATCGGGACAAGATAGCTTAGTGGTCAGAGCACTCGCTTTCCCCAAGCTAAGGTTAAAGCAGTATTGAGCGTGGTTAACAAGTGGATGTGTGATCGTTTGCACACGTTGGGTTCAGTACAGTTCCTAGTTCACCAGCTTCAAATGAGTACCTTCCCTCTTTAGGTTCAGGGAAGGTAAAGCATCGAGGGAAAAGGAGGTGGGCGCCGCCGTCAATATGCTGGCCCTAGAGAAGATGAGGTCCTGATGCTCGCTCCCCTACGAACCACATAGGTTATGGGACACTTTACCTTTTTACCTTTTTATCCATGGAACACTTTGCAATCAACAAAAATGCGCACTCTTTGAAAAACTGTTCTTTTTTGTAGAAGATTGGTCAGCGATGGCAAGACGTCAGCATGACACGAAAACTGAGATATGCTTTCAATCCAAAAGTGTTTTCATAATATTGTTCGACGTTAAAATGTATTACTCCACCGAGTTCCATTTGTCCCCGAAACACACACTGATAAATTCAAATGTTGTGTCCCGGTGGATTCTGTGGGAGATAAACTAGAAATTCTATGTTTGATGGATATGGGTAGGATTTTACATCAGCATATTAATTGCAGTCTGGCTCTGCTATTGTGTATGCTGCGTGATCTGTGTTTGGCACCCACAGGAAAACCCTGATACCATCGGTGTGTGTATCCCATTATTTCCGATCTACGTGTAGTAATGATAATACATAGAGTTTTGAACCCTGTGGATGCTTTTGATACAATTCAATTTAGCAAACACTCCATGAGAATGTTATACTCAAATAAAGGCCAAAATTGGTTAAACTTTGTAGCCAGGATGTGGTATTTCTTACGTATGAGTGTAAACCACTCAGTGTTTGCTGTAGCTTTTTAATCTGTTCTTTAATGTTTTCTTTTCCAAAGTTTACTAATGGTGCTTTCTTGCGTTTGCGACTGATTTAACTATTGTTAAGTAGTCACATTCTGACTTCGGGGAAGGTTTCTAAACACGACACCTATGCGCATACATGGTCTACTCTTCTGAAAGGCCAGAACGGGCTTTTCATGTGTGTGCAAGATGTTCTGTGTGCTTCCGTTTTTAGTCTCATCCGAAGGAATTTTAGGGGAGGGGGCTAACTGATGTTAGCTCCATGGTAAGATCACGAACGCAACGGTCTAACCACTAGGCTCTACTCCCAACCCCTACTCGATCAATGTTTAATTTAAGAAGGATAGAATGAAAATATAACTGTGTGCGTGTGTGCACGTGTGAGTGCGTGCGTGCATACGAGAGTGTGTGTGTGTGTGCGTTTGTGGGTGTGCTGGCGTGCGCACCACTCGTAGTGGTGTGTATGTCTGTATGCGCGCGTGTGTGTGCATGCACACACAAATGCACGCATGTTTGTTTTCTATGCCTCTAGTGCGAGCAAACATGCTAAATTGACATTTTCTTTCCCACTAACTGCGGCTTAATCAATTTCAGCACAATATATCCCCGGGATAGCAATGAATGAGGAACCGTAGCCACACGGGACACTACCACACCACCACCACACCACCACACTACACCACCGCCACACCACAGTCACTGCACGACAACACTGCTAGTCACAAAGCAGCCTGCATGCAGCCTATGGCCTCTGTCTTCAGTCGGCCACACGACATGCATCAACACTACAGCATCCTCCCCCCCCCTAAGGATTAAAAACTCATCACACATTGAATGACAAGGGTGAGGGTACGGGTGGCATCATGTAGTGGTTAGAGCGTTCAGCGTGCGATCTGACGGCTCGGGTTCGAACCGTTATTGGGACGTGCCCGTTCAAGAGGATTTTTCTGCACCATGGAACTAACCCCTATACCGTATCCATTTTCCTAAAAAATTCTTTGGATTAGTTCTATAAAACTGAGGTTCTGTGTACAAAACTCACGTCGAACATCTTGAGCACAAGTACAAACCTGTTTTTTTTTTCTTGTAGAAGAGTAGGACATGGCGTGCTAGTAGAAATGGATGACAAAATTAAAAACAAAAGCATGCACACTGGTGTTGTGTTTAAAGATCGTCTAAAAAGTCTGAATACTCCTACCTTCTTTGAGGGTATGTGGTGGTATATGCAAAATTTTACCATTAGTTAACCACGGAGTTCTAGCTCTAGCAGTCACAATTTGTCACATTCCGTCTGTCTTCATTCATTCACACCTGGCACTAATACAAGGAGTCACCTTGTGTCGCAACCTGCATGTCTTCATTCATTCACACCTGGAATCAATATAGAAGTCATCAA
>CM060322.1:50222847-50225347 GCA_030674155.1 Stramonita haemastoma | reverse complement strand
AATCAGTATCGTCTTTTTATCTACAATAAGTATTGTCCTTTTATCAACAATCAGCATTGTCCTTCTATCAACAATCAGTATCGTCTTTTTATCAACATCCAGTATTGTCCTTTTATCAACATCCAGAATTGTCCTTTTATCAACATCCAGTATTGTCCTTTCACCAACAATCAGTATTGTCCGTTTATCAACAATCAGTATTGTCCTTTTATCAACAATCAGTATCCATGTATCAACAAACAGTATCTATTTATCAACAAACAGTAGTGTCCAATCAATATCATTTTATCAACAATTAGTACCGTCCTGTTACCAATAACCAGTATCATTTTATCAACAATCTGTACTTTCATCAACAGTGTCCTTTTACCAACAATAAGCGCCCTTTTCTAGACAATCAGCTACATTGTAAAAAAGAAAAAAAAAGGAATAAGGTGAAGTTGTCCCATAAGCTATGCGTTCCTAAGGAGCGAGGTGTCAGAAACCCCAGCTTCTCAAGGGGCCAGCATATTTAAGGTGGTGCCCATCTCTTCTCCCTCTAGTTCCCTTGTGGAGTCTTTTCAAACCTTTCTGGATTTAGGACAGCTGTCACTCTTCATACTACATATTTATTGTTTGAAACACCGCTTGGGATTTGCCAGCAGGATCTGTAGCGGAGTTGGTATAGGTAATAAAAACTGCAACATGATGATTGCAGCGATTTTGTTTAAAAGAATGACAGACTGAGGTAACCCCTCTTCACTAGGGTTAATCGCGTTATGTGTCAGCACACAAGGCACATAAAGAAAGTTGGAGAGAACAGCCACGGATTTGTGTCCAGGTCAACCTGTTTTGTTTTGTTTTTACCTCTAGTAATCCTCTCTCCTGCTGATGTCACACTTGGCTGTCTTAATCTTCACTCCCTAAGCTGACATGAAGACGTCAGCTAAATGAACAATGGCATGCAAGTCAGAACTGTTTTGGGGCCTCAGGTCCCTAACTGGATCGGTGTTCTAGAGGAACACGCCTGCCTAGAAAGAGAAAAGTCCGGGTCGGAAGTGTGCGGTGGTTCGAATCCCGTTTGGGCTCAAAACTTTTCTTCCACATTCATTAGACCAAGAATGGTGGTCTGGGTGCTAGTCTTTCGGATGAGACGATAAACCTAGGTCCCGTGTGGTACACATTATTATTTAGCGCACGTAAAAGAACCCACGGTAATAAAAGTGGTTGTTCCTGGCAAAACTCTGTAGAAAAAAGACATTTTGATAGGGAAACAAAATAATACAGCTGCAGAAGGGAAAAAGAAAAAAAAAAGGGTGGCACTGCACATGTGGCGACAAGCTCTTCCCGGGGAGAACAACCCAAATTTCACAAAAAAGAAATCTGCTGTGACATAAAATGGCACAAATAAATAATTAAAATCTGAGCAATTCAGAAAGAGATACGCTTTTTTCGTTTTATTAATATTTTATGTTTTATTCTTTTATATCGAGGATAATGGAATAAGCACTGTCTTCGTTGATGGGGAAGATTCATGCTTTGGTGTATGATTGTGTGAGGGGGGAGCTGTCCAGACGTCTGGCCTTGCCAACCTGTGGTTTTGGTACCTTGTTGATACTGTTAGTGAATAAGGTTGACACATGTCGGGTAAATACACGTCTGGGTGGACTACAGTTTAAAGGATTGTAGGGGTATGAGGGGAGGGGCCTGATCTTGAATGCTAAACGTAAACTAAGCAGACGTAGACACAGACACAGACACAGACACAGACACACAGAGACAGAGAGACAGACAGACACACACACACATACACATAAATATGTATACATAATTATACATACATACATATACATATACATATACAGTCATACCTACCTACCTACCTACCTACCTACCTACCTACCTACCTACCTACCCACCCACCCACCCACCCACCTAGATGCATGCATTCATGCATACATACATACGTACACACATACATGCATACATACATACGTACATACATACATACATACGTATGTACGTACGTGCGTAGGTACGTACGTACGTACGTACGCACGTGCGTGCATGCGTGCGTGCGTACATACATACATACATACATACATACATACACACACACATACATACATACATACATACATACATCATACATACATACATACATACATACATACATACATACATGCATACATACTTACATGCATGCATACAAACATACATACATACATACATACATACATACATACATACATACATACATGCCTACCTACCTACCTACCTACCTACTTACCTACCTACCTACCTACCTACCTACCTACCTACCTACCTACCTACCTACCTACATACATACATACATGCATACATGCATACATACATACATACATACATACATACATACATACATACATACATACATATGTATATACACATACACTCATACATACATACGTATACACACATACACTCATACATACATACATACATACATACATACATACATACATACATACATACATACATA
>CM060322.1:50215347-50217847 GCA_030674155.1 Stramonita haemastoma | reverse complement strand
TCTGTCTCTCTGTCTGTCTTTCTGTCTGTATCCTCTTTCTTTCTTTCTTTCTTTCTTTCTTTCTTTCTCTCTTCTCTCTCTCTCTCTCTCTCTCTCTCTCTCTCTCTCTCTCTCTCTCTCTTCATTCTTTCTCTCTCTCTCATTTTCTTTCACTCTCTCTCTGTCTTTCTCTCTCTCTCTGTCTGTCTCTCTCTTTTCTTTCTCTCTCCCTCTCTGTCTGTATGTCTCTGTCTCTCTTTCTCTCTCCCTTTCTATCGCTCTCTCTTTTTCTTTACACACACACTCTCTCTCTTTCTCTCTCTCTTCCTCTCCCTCCCTCCCTCCCCCTTTCTCTCTGTCTGTCTCTCTTTTTTCCTCTCTCTCTCTCTCTCTCTCTCTCTCTCTCTCTCTCTCTCTCTCTCTCTCTCCTCTCTCTCTCTCCTTGTCCCTTCCCATTCTTGCTCTCTCCATTGGCCATATCTGATACGTTTATCCCAGTTTCTGTGTGATCTATCTTTCCTTTTTACTCTCAAAATATAACAAGTGATGGGAAAAGATGAACAGGTAAACACAAAAGTTTGCGGACTTTCAAGATGCATGTAATGCCATACAAAGCTGGGTAAACTGTAGGCACCATGTACACGGCAGTGAATCATGACTTGTCTGTTTACCTGCCTGCTAGTTTGTCTGTCTGTCTGTATATCTGTCTGTCTTTCTGTCCCTGTTTTGTCTCCTTGCCTGTAGGTCTGTCTATCTGTAGCCGTCATTCTGTCTATGTGAAGCTTGTTTGTCAACATGCTTGTTTGGTAATCTATTTGTCTGTCTGTAAGTCTGTGTTTGCCTGTGTGCAAGTCTGTTTGCCTGTCTGTATGTCACTCTTTGTTTTGTCTGCCTGTAAGACTCTGTGTTTGTCTGTCGGTCTCTTTGTGTGTCTGTCATCAGCTCTCTTGTCACCCTGTCTGTCTGTCTGTCTGAGATTCTTTTTGTCATCTCTCTTTGTTACCTTTCTTTCACAATTCATTTGTCACTTCTCCCTTTCCGACACTTCTTTGACATCCTTGCCAACATCTTAGGAAAATGACCCTCAATGAATGGTTTCCTTGATGACAGAATGCAAGATTTGGGGGACAGGCAACTTGAACATAAACATTGCACATAATGTTTCCAGTTCTTACAAGCGTATTCGCGATAACTCTGTTCTCCACATACTCAAATCATATTTGAGGTAATTACGAATACTCATATCATAATCATTTGAGGTCCCGATTGTAAAACCGTTTTTAACCTACACTTCTAAGCAGTCTTTGGAAAATGGATTTGAAAAATCAAAGTTAGCTTTTGACATTGATAAATGTTTATTGTACAGACCATTAGAATATGATTGGATTGTGCTTGCATTATTGTTATTTAATGTTAAAGCTTTGCTGAGTTTAAATTTTGCTCATGTTTAAGGGATTTTTTGGGAAAAAATTTGCACAAAAATACCAACACACATCGCATATTATCATCTCTTTAGTCTTATCTCTTTCCTTTCTTGCTTCCTCTCCCTACTTTCAGCTTTCATAAGACTTTTCTCTCTCCTCGTATTATACCACAGGGTGTGAACAGACGTTAAACTGAAGACAACAACAACAACAAAATCTTGCAAGAGTCTCCCAAAGCATGTTTCTAGCTACTTGAATCAACTCAACTGTCTCCATTGCAGCTGACGTCGTTAGGAGATTCAGGCAATGCTACGGAGGTTTGCCATATCTCTCTGTCTCTGCTGAATTTTATGATCTCCTTCGCAGACCACTGATCTCAGTGATGTTGGCAATGCAGGATGTTGGTGGTCTGCCTCTTTTCCTTCTGTCCTCAACCTTACCTCAGAGAACTGGCGTCATCAGATTTGTCTGTGCGTTTCTTCTGGTCCAAATAAGTTAAGATCGAAGGAAAGCCTAGCTCTTACTACGACATGCATAAGGAATTTTGACAATTAAAATAATTTTTTTAACCAATCTTTTTTTCCTTTTTCAGCCATAGGGAAGATAATGCTGTCAGAGAGAATGAGGGTGGTGTTAATTTGAAGAAAATTCTCCGAGGCTCATGAATCAACTTTTTGGTCTTTAGAAAGAGTGATTGCTCCATCTGGGTTAGTCTCCTGTATATGCTTGCAATTTTTTCCAGTCTTTGTAAAAAGAAAAAAAAAAGAAAATGTTACTTTTAGATAGTGAGTCTTACCTACAGTTTTTTTTTTTACGAGGTTGCTGTGGCTGCTTTACGCTTAGTAAGGGTGTGTTGCATATGGGACCATGGTTTACTGGCAGTACTTACCTTTGAGGCTAGTTATCTGCTCTGCCAGCCTACATGAGAAAGAAATGTTTGGATTTAAATCATGTTGCTCGCACTTTTCAGAAGAATGTCTCAATATCTAGGATGTCAAATCTTATTTGAATACCTATATTTTCTAAAGAAAACTTTAATAAACAACTTTAACAACTAGCTCATTGGTTTTGCATTTTGAACGTGACATTTTAGCATA
>CM060322.1:50167847-50200347 GCA_030674155.1 Stramonita haemastoma | reverse complement strand
ATGGATTTGTACTTTTTGTCTGATTTGATCACGCATTACTTTAGATAAAGACTCGAACGATAGTGATTTGATTTGTTCATTATGTAAAACAGATAGGGAAGATGAAATAGTACACTTTGTACTATGCTGTCCAGCTTGTCAGGATATTAGACAAAAATGGATATTGCTAAAATATTACCGAAAGCCATGTGTTTCCAAACTAACTTTACTCATGTCATAATGTTAGATGTAAGGAAGTAAAAAAAAAAACAAAATTGTCTCTTTTTCATTTAAAGCATTTCAGTTAAAGAAAAATTGCTACATCATAGTCATGATTCTTGTCACAAATCTATATGACAAAATTATTTTGTTTATCTGATATTGAACGTTTTGTCATGTGTATGTTTTTGTTCACTATCCCCTTCATGAGGGTTATGGCCTAATAAAGAAACCCAATCCAAATCCAATTATTCCGATCTCGTTTCATCTCTCTCTCTCTCTCTCTCTCTCTCTCTCTCTCTCTCTCTCTCTCTCCCAACATGCCTATAGCTGCTAATCGTAGCAACTATTATTCTGAAGATGCAGGTCAAATGTGCGATTTTTGTTTTGTTTTTTACTTTCTCTTGTAATTTCCAAGATGAAAATAGAAACCATTGTATTAGAGCATTCTTTGTCCAGTTATTAGAACCTTCATAAGCCCACATTATTAACAAATGAGAGAGGTTTGACATGGTGACTGGGCTATTTGGTCTCCAAAAAGCCGATCGTGACATTGATACCTCTAATTACATTGCCTTTGAAGTCAGAGGGTGGAAAGCGAGATTACAAACAAACAAATAACCACACACACAAAATAATGCAAGCAATTACAGAGTGTTATTGATACGAGTCCAGAATGTCAGTGGGAGTGTGATTAGGTGCAAACGAGTACAATTGTACACGTGCGGGCATGCATTCACACAAGTACGATCACGCACACGAACACGTGCACGCATACACATGCACACAGACACACACACAGACACACACAGACACACACACAACATACACACACGTACACATACGTACACACACGTGAACACACAGCGGGACGAGATAGCCTAGTGGCCAGAACATTTTGCGCCGGCAATTTGACGACCCGAGTTCGATTCCCATTGGAGGGGATTTTTCTCCTGGAGTTAACATCAGTGCTGACTCCACTCTCCCCAAAAGTCTTTCGGATGAGACTGTAAACCAAGGCCCCGTGTGCGAACGCACGCAGAACATCTTGCACACACGTTAAATCCTGTTCCGCTTTTCGTAAGAGTAGGCCATCGTGTGCTGGTGGGAACAGATGACAAAATTTACCAAACTGCATACACACGGGGACTGGATGTAAAAAAACATACTACAGTGCTTATCCCATTATCCTCGATAGAAAGAATAAAATAAATTTGAAAGAATAAAATAAATAAAACAAATAAACACACACACACATAGTTAGTAGTAGTAACAGAGTAGTAGTAGTAGTAGTAGTCAGTAGCTAGCAGCTAGTCAGTAGTAGTAGAGAGAAGCAGCTAGTAGTAGTAGTAGTAGTAGTAGTAGTAGTAGTAGTATATCACTGCTTCGATAAAACTCACACGGCAAGAACTCCTCAAAGAGCAGAAATAAATAAATAGATACAGCGAGCTGAAGGATTAAATGACTAAGAAGCAATTTGATAGACCGGTAAATTTAAGGTAGGTAATATTGTATTTTTTTCATTCATGGGATGATTGAAGTGTTTTTGACTTTTACTTGACTTCAATTTGATAGAGCCAGTGAAACTGAATAATGGGAATGTATGTAATTGCCCTTCATGGGACGATTAACATCTTTTTGACATGACTTCAATTTGATAGAACCAGTGAAACTGAACAATGGGAATGTTTGTAATTCCTATTCAAGGGATGATTAAGAGTTTTTGACTTGACTTTGATAGTATCAGTAAAACTGAAGGATGAAAATGTATGTAATTGCCCTTTATGGGATGATTAAAGTGTTTTTGACTTCGCTTGACTTGACTTGTCTTGACTTCAATTTGATAGACCCAGTGAAACTGAAGGATATGTGTGTAGGTATGTGTGTGTGTTCGTGTGTGTGTTTGTATGTGTCTCAGTGTGTTAGTGTGTGTGTGTGTGTAAGTGTGTGTGTGTGTGTGTTTGTTAGTTTTAGTGTCAGTGTGTGTATGTGTGTGTGTGTGCGTATATGTATGCGTGTGTGTTGTAGCTCAGGAAGGCACCTTAACCGAAGGTGAAACAAACACCCAGAGAACATGATAGATTTTCATCACAATTTGACATTTTGTGAGCGGGAAAACCAAAAGCTATGTTAATGTCGATATCCTAGATGGTATGAGTATTTTCAAAACATGATTTTCTTCTTCTTGTTTTGTTTTCTTTGTTGTTGTTCTTCTATTGTTCTTGTTCTTGTTCTTATTCCTCCTTCTCCTCCTCTTGTTGTTGTTCTTCTTCTTCTTGTTCTTGTTCTTCTTCTCAATCCTTATATTTCTATTGCTCCTTCCTTTGCTCTGCCTCGTCTATTACTCTTGCTGTTGTTTGCTTTTGTTTTTTTCTGTTTTCTTTTCTGTTTGTCTTTCTGTCCTTCTTTTATCCTTTCTGTCGTCATTTCTGAATTCTTTCTGTCTGTCTTCTGAATTCTTTCTGTCTGTATGTCTGTCTTTCTTTCCCATTTTTTGGTTTGTGTCTGTCTTCCTTTCTTTCTCCTTTTTTTTTTGTCTGTATGGGTTTTTTTCCCCCTTTTATTTTTTTCTTTCTTCGTTTTTTACGTACCTTCTTTCTTCGTGTTTTGTGTGTCTGTCTTTCTGTTTGTCTGCCTTTTTTCTTTTTATCTTTCTTACTTTCTTTCTTTTTATCTTTCCTAATTTCTGTTTTTCTTGTTGTTGTTGTTTTTTTCTCGTTCTTGTTCTTGTTCTCGTTCTTGCTCGTGTTCTCGTTCTTGTTTTTCTTCTTCTTGTTTTTCTTTTTCTTCTTCTTCTTCTTCTTCTTCTCTTCTTCAAGTCTCTTCCTGTTACGTTTTTGTCTTTTTTGTTGCCATCCGTTTTCTTTCTACCCATACCTTTTTTTGCCAGAATTTATAATTTTACAAAGAGTTCTTATTAGACAACTGTTTTATTTTTTGCCAGTTTTTGTTTTTCACTTGTTGGGTTATAAAAGAGCAGTTTCACAGATCTTGTCAATATTGGCCTCTGTATTTTTCCCATACATCCTTTGTTAATGACTGCTATGCACCTGCTACTGTTGCTGCTGCTGCTGCTGCTGCTGTTGCTACTGCTGCTGCTGTTGCTGCTGCTGTTGCTGCTGCTACTGCTGCTGCTGTTGCCGCTGCTACTGCTGCTGCTGCTACTGCTGCTGCTTCTGCTGCTGATACTGCTGCTGCTGCTGTTGCTGCTATGATTATTATTATTAAAAGCTATTTTTACAATTAGGCTAAGCTGTTGTTTTTTCATAAAAGATTACTGCAATATTGTTATTGATAAGAAACAATATCTAATTCGTCAAACTTTGTTAAAGGTCGCCGACAATTCGACAACAAAACAACAATGATTAATCCCATAATAACTTGAGGGTCTGGGTTTTCTGGACGTTTTTTCTCGTATTGTTATTATTACTACACATGATCCACGTGATTGCCTGCGGGACAATGAAGGCAGTAATAACAATGTTGTTATTCCTTTATCAGACTGGGTCAATATTGACTGGAACCCGTAAACAATCCACGGCTCATCAGAGACAATAACAGCAACGTAATGAAAACAAAACAGTCAAGCTATGACGTGAACATTTTATGAAATGAATAAGGATCCTTTTGCCCGTACCTAAAATACTCATGTTTGTACCTTGAGTCTCATTTTTGTTTTCCTATTTTGTGGGGAGAGGGGGCAGTGGGTTTTTTAATTTTTATTTTTCTGTTCATATGATTATTGGTTTAGCTGAGTGGTTAAGACATTAAGTCTTCAACACGGAAGGTCCATGAAGTCATGGGCTTGAGTCACGGTAGCGGCATAAGGTAAATTAAGGATGGAGATGTTTACGATGACCCAGGTCAACTTGAAGTGCAGCCCCTGCCAATGCTTTAGTTCTTTTCTGTATATTCACATGCAGAAGATCAGATATACCGTTAAATATCCTTTAATTTACATCAACGTATGTTGGTTAAAAAAACAGGACTATGCCCAGCATGCATTCTGTAAAAACGTGACCTGCTCTGAAGTCGATTGTGCCAGCTGTTGCAGGCAGGCAGACCTTCTGTGGAGTTACAAGCATACGAAGGCACTACACACCCCACCCAGTGGTGAACTTAGAGGAATCAGGTGCTCTTTATATGGTCTGGTGGCATTTTCAGTTCTGGTTTTCACTTCCTCGTCAGTGATGTGATCTCTGTATGAGATATCAAAGAGTATTGAAAAACCATCCAATCTCTATTGCCTGTATCTTTGATTCAATGCTGCTGCGCACCACTGACATAATCATGAATGTCAGTGAAATGTTGTGCTGCATTATCCAAGCTGACAATCTCACACTGTGATTATTGACAAGCTAACTAAATAAGTTTAAAAAGAATAGGAAACGATGACCTGCTCAAAGTGATAGATCGCGCATCAACATAGCTGCAAGTGACAGATTGCACTGCACCAACAATAAATGGCTACAAAGTGACAGATTGCGTTACATCAACAACATATCATGATATCATGATAAACTAAACCAATACAGACATATCATAATAATTAAATAGGCACAATACCCACACATCCACACAGAAAAGCCAAACAAATAAACAACAATTAAAAACAACAACAACAACAATTCAAGGTAAAAATAAGAGAAACAATAACAAATGAAAAAGCGAAAAAACAACAACAAACAAACCTGACAAAAAAAACCCAAACATGAAACCAAAATGAACTCCAACTCAGTAACAAAAGAAACCAAAACAATGCAAAGAAAACAAAAACAAAGAGCAAAAAAACTCCTACAAAATAAAGGTTGCACAAAAACGAATAGCACAAAGCTACAGACATCCCTCCCTACACTCACTCCCTCCTCACTCCCACCCTCACTGACACTGACTGACTCCCTCCCTCCCTCCCTCCCTCACTGACTCCCTCACTGACTCACCCAGACGTGGTAGGGTCCGGTGCTGTAGACGTTGAGCTCCAGCCTCTTCATGAGGTTGATGATGAGGTGAGGGCCCCAGCACACCAGAAACACCACCATGATCACCACCAGCATCCGAATTACCTGAAACAGTAATGCTATGTCAGGGATATAATTATACAGGTATTGATTGTATGCATTGTGTTGTATTGTGTTGTATTGTATTGTATTGTACACCAGAGACACCACCATGATCACCACCAGCATCCGAATCACCTGAAACAGCCATGCTATGTCAGGGATATAATTACACAGGTATTGATTGTATGCATTGTGTTGTATTGTGTTGTATTGTGTTGTGTTGTTGAGGTGAGGGCCCCAGCACACCAGAAACACCACCATGATCACCACCAGCATCCGAATCACCTGAAACAGCCACTGCTTTGTCAGGGATATAATTATACAGGTATTGATTGTATGCATTGTGTTGTATTGTGTTGTATTGTGTTGTATTGTGTTGTATTGTGTTGTGTTGTTGAGGTGAGGGCCCCAGCACACCAGAAACACCACCATGATCACCACCAGCATCCGAATCACCTGAAACAGTAATGCTTTGTCAGGGATATCATTATCATTTTTTAAAATTAATTATTTATTTATTGATTTACTTATTAATTATTCATTTATTTGTTTATTCACTTATTTATTTATTAATTCATTTATTATTTTCTTTTATTCTTTCATATAGAGGATAATGGGATAAGCACTCTTGTGCTTTTTTTTTACATCCAGTCCCCGTGTGTATGCAGTTTTATCAAAGGTATTGTAGTGCTTTGTCTTGCGGTGGGTTGGGTTGGGTGTATTGTTGGATTGGGTTGTATTGTGTTGGGTTGGGTTGGGTTGGGTTGTAGTGTACTGTGTTGTGTTGTGATGTGATGTGATTATGTTTGTTTTGTTTTGCATTGCGTTGCGTTATGTTGCGTTGTGTTGTGCAGTATTGCATTGCATTGTATTGTATTACATTGTATTGTATTGCATTGCATTGCATTGAATACGACTTTACGTCACGGCAGATTTATCTGCGTAAAATTCGGACTGCTCTCCTTGTGGAGAAGGCGTCGCCACAAGAGCAGCGCCACCCTTATTTTATTTTTTTTCATGTCTGCAACTGTGTTTGTATTTGATTTCCTATCAGAGTGGCTTTTCTCTACATAATTTTGCCAAGGATAACTGTCTTGTTGCCGCATTTTTTTACGGGCAATAAATGAGTATTGCACGCGGGTTCTCGATGTATCGTCTCATCCGAAAGACTAACACCCAGACCACTACTTAGGGTCTAGTAGATGGGAAAAATTTCTGGCTCAAACGGGGATCAAACTACGACACACTTGAAACCCGGACTTTTCGCTTTCTAGGCTGGTGCGTTACCTCTAGACCACCGAGCCACCGGGTGCATGTAGAGTCACACACGTGTGCTTTAATGCGCGAGCATACACATACACAAACATACACACACACATTTCATCTAATTGATTCTTTTATATCAAGGATAATGGAATAGGCGCTCATATGCATTTTTTTTACATCCAGTCCCCGTGTGTATACAGTTTTGTAAATCTTGTCATGTTTACAGGCGTGCGCGTGTGTGTTACCTCTTTCTTGTCTTTTTTTCTGCCTTTCTGGTCCAATCTCATGCCTTTTCCAGGATAAAAACATAAAAAGATAATAATTCTTCTCCCACGCAGGAAAGTCGGATGCGCTAGGCCTGACTTGTCAAGTGCTTAACCGTAGCTCAACCCATTCTTGCCATATGACAGAGAACGACAGTTGCTGTCTGAGCGTTCGACGACGAACGAAAGAAGAAAAGATGATGTACCACTCTCTGTGAGTAATCATTTACGTCAAACAAAAACTTAAGTAACCAACGTCATGGCCAGTAACAAAAGCTTCTTGCTCTTAAGTGTAGTTGGAGACTGTAATAAAATTTTTGTCGTAAATATGAAATGGACACCACATGTAACACTTGATGACCATAGAACACTTCACTGAAAGCACCCTCTTCCCCCCCCCCCCCCACCGACACACACACACATACACACACACACACACACACACACACACACACACACACACACACACACACACACACACACACACACACACACACACACACACATCAACCAAAACAAAACCTCGTAACTCAAGATCCTCTATGTCCGCTGTAAAAGATTCATGTCAAATCTCTAGACTTGACTGCTGGGCAGAAAGACTTAGCTCTTGGAACCTGGAGTTCCTGCAGAATATTCTCAGAGGCTTTAAGAAGTCATGACGAAAATCCCATCCTCAGAAAGAGATACAGACTAACGCCTTCTGAGTATCTAATGGACAATTTTTTGTTCGAACGTAGGCGGAAGAAAGACCTATAAATCCTCTGGATATGACAAATGTACAGCTTATGGGGAAAGGCTTCAAAACCCAGACGAATGCAGACAGGTTTTATTGTCTTTTTTCTGGGACACATAGTAGTGCAGTTGAAAACTATTCTTCCCCAAGGACGATTTCTTAAATGGATTTTCTGCGTGTAGACAATATGAATTGTGCAGTAACTGTTTAAATTTTAGAGAAAAAAAATACAGTCACGTTATCATCTGTTTTGTTACAGGTACATATGAAAACACTTTGAAAGCATATTTGCCATATAGACTTGAGATTGAGTTTGTAGTTTTGTTGAATTCAGTCTTGCACTTTTTCCATGATAAAAATTTTGTGTTGGAACTAGCATGAAGCCCCGGTGCTAACTACAAAAAATGTTGTTAGTTTTACTTCTGCATTACAGACCTCTTGTTATATATAATACAGTTGTACGCTTTAACACAACACTCATACTTTGTAACATGCCTGTTTCTTGTGTATCGTTCACTTTGTTTTTCTAGCATCTACTGTTGTATGTCTATAAGATTAAAAACTTGATATTTGTAAATGTGCGTTTGGTTTTGAATATTTATTTTAAAAGTTACTTGATTTCTTTTCTCACCATAATCTTCAGATGATGCGTGGTCGTTTACAATCTATGCAAATGGCCATTGGTAATTAATTGTTTGTGTTTGTGTTTCATTGTAAGTCTAAAGTGTATTTGTGCCTGTTTTAAAGATATATCAATATCTTTACATATATTTAATTCTCATCTATTTGGTTTTCTCGCAACAATATGTTAATGTGTGTTCCTGACATTGCTGCTAGTCTATGCTACACTTTCTTATTGTCATTCTTTCTCTTTTTCTCTCTCTCTCTATCTCTCTCTCTCTTTTCTCTATATATATATCATTCTCTCTCTCTCTCTCTCTTTAATTATCTCATACTTCTCTCCGTTAAATTATCTATGTACCGTATATATTTATTTTCCTATTGTCACAATAAACCCCACAATACCTTGTCCTTTAAATCAAACACTTCACAAAAATAATAAAACGGCTTTTCACTTCCACTCAAACCACTCTCTACTCCCTCTGACCTGCTTTCTAGCCTGCAGGGCCTCCTCGCCGGGGTTCCTGCAGACAGCAGAGGAAGAGGAAGAAGAATGGGGATGATGGGAAGCGGAAGCGGAAAGCAGGGAGCGGTCGGCACCGGAAGAGTAGGACTTCCATCCCATGGAGGATGCCTCACCCCTTCCTCCATTACGGCTGCTGCTGCTGCTGCTGCTGTAACCTGTACTAGTGTACCTGCACACAGGTCGGGATGGATGGGGGTGATAATGGGGGAGATCTGTCAGTCAGTTAGTTAGTTGTTAGGTTGGGGAAGCTTGGCAAAACTGATCTGATGCTTGGTCAGCTACAAATCCGGTCAGACATTTAGTCACTTCAACCGTCCATCCGTTCGTCCATTCACCCATTTATCCACCCACCACCATAATTATGTCTGGCCGTAGTAGAAGAAGAAGAAGAAGAAGAAGAAGAAGAAGAAGAAGAAGAAGAGAAGAAGAAGAAGAAGAAGAAGAACAAGAACAAGAACAAGAACAAGAACAAGAAGAAGAAGAAGAACAAGAAGAAGAAGGAAGAGAAGAACAAGAAGAACAACAACAAGAACAAGGAGAAGGAGAACGAGAAGGAAAAGAATCCACAATGGTTTCTTTCGCAGCACTGATATACATCAAACAATCATTTTTTATAGATATGTCTTCTTGCATAGGACTGTCCTGCTTCTTTTGGGGGGTTGTTTTCGTTGTTGTTGTAGTTGTTTGTTTTTTTTGAAGCAGTCATATGCCAAAATAGAAACATGCAAGCATAATGAGTAGCTCTTCAGAAACTTTTGATGCGCACTGCAGCAAAGTCTGCAAGATGAGTCAAAGTGAATGGTTATACATAAAGATGGGCTATGCATAACCATAAAGATATCATCACCTGCCCTTGCAGCAGACCAGTGAAGAAGATCACCTGGTTAATAACTACAGAGATAAAAGTCCTCTGCAATGCATACAAGATCAAAGGGTTTTGTTCTTATTGCTAGACCCCGAAGGTCAGAAATATCGTTAGACCTGTATAACTCTTCTCTGCACATGCAGACGCACGCATGTGTATCAATATATGAGGGTCATAATAATAAAACGATATGACCATACCCTGACAAATTTAGCAGAGAGACCAGCTGCCATAGTGCAGGGGCTAGCGCCTTAGATTTCAGACTGGAAGGTCGCAGGTTTAAATCCCATGAGTCTTAGGGATTTTTCGGACTCCGGCCGGCTCCTACCTACAGCGGGTGTGCTATGGGCTTAGCCGGGAGACTGGGACCACACAGTCGAGCTTCATCCACTTTACGGATGCAAATTTGAGAGTGTTGCTTAAATTACCTGACCAACACTGCAGGTGTCTGTCGCTCTCGGGCCCGGTAGACCCGGGATGTATTATGATAGTAAGCGTAGAGTACAACCCTGTCAAGTAGTCTCAAAGCGGATGCACCTCCACAGCAGCATCATTACATCATCCCCATCAAAATTGATTATCATGCAATAATAAAAATTGCCTCTGATTCGGTGGCCCCCGCTGCTCTGATCTTATGGTGACCTCATATTCGTTTGCCCATACCCTTCTGTGCCGTGGTGAGTTTGTGTCAAAGCCCTTGACGGTTGAAGGTTCCAGGGGGAGAGTCGTTGGAGGGACGTTGTGGTGGTCGCCACCTCGGGTGGGTGACTCAGTCATCTGGCTCGGTGACTGAGTTAATACTGTTGTTAGTAGGGGATTAGTAGGTGGTGTCCTGCGTATGTTAGTTCGTAACAGCACCACTGAAAACAACCAAAGTGACCCAGCAGAAATGCAGGGCCCCTCTGGCTGGTGGCCCCACGACGGCCTAATATTGATGGGCTCCGTGTGGACTCCTGACCTTGAGGAAGAAACATAGAGAATCTGGGTAGGGCTTGTGGTGGGGGAGATTGAAATGAGCGGCGTGGGAACACCAGGACGAGGATGTCACAGAAGAGGAAGCAGCAAAAAAAATTAGTTGAGAGAGAGAGAGGGAGGGAGAGAGAGAGAGTAGGGGGGGGGGCGTGAGCTAGAAACACTTCCCTTTTTAGGGAATGGCACAGTTACGTCCTCAACCTCACTCACACCACACACACACACACACCACACACACACACACACACACACACACACACACACACACACACACACACACACACACACACACACACACACACACACACACACACAACAAACAAACAACAAACAAACAAACAAATTACTGGTTTAGAACGTCTTTGAAGTCCAAAGCGATCACAATAACGAACCAGCTGGACTATGCATCAGCTATCTAAAATAGTCATACAGAAGTAGTAAACTGGTAGATATTACTGATGGAGAAGATGCCATCAAAACGGGAAAGTGCCCTTTTAAACTGCGGCCTGTTAATATATAGTCTGCTGTTATATATTAGTACCGCATATACAAAACAGCTTTTCAAGCATAGTTTGTCTGGAAGCAATTCAATATCTTTTTACGAGCTAAGAAAGCCATCTGTTTAGAACAAGATACTCGAGTTTAACGAAAGATTCAATTTCTTGTTTGTAATATGCTTTGTTGCAATAGGTCTCCTGTTTATGGGATGTGTACACACATTGCTATTTATTTGTTTGTTTTTGGGGGGGAAAAGGGGGGCTAGACGTTGTTATAATTGGCTTCTCGTTGCTGCTGTTAGGGAGTTCTCATTCTTGTTTTGGGGGTGGGTGTCTATGTTTAGGTAGCACGCACGCACGCACGCACGCAAGCACACACACATACAACCAAACATCACACACACATACACACGCACTCACAACACACACACACAACACACACAGCACACACACAACACACACAAGCACGCACGCACCACATCACAAACACACACACACACACATGCGCGCACGCGCAGAATAAATGACGCAGTGTGCACAGAAGTGCATCACCATTAAGGAAATATGATTAGAGCCAAGAACCCTTATCACATACGCAAGAGAGGAGAGAGAGAGAGAGAGAGAGAGAGAGGAGAGAGAGAGAGAGAGAGAGGAGGGAGAGAGAGGAGGAGGAGAGAGAGAGAGAGAGAGGCGAGAAGAGAAGAGAAGAGAGACAGAGACAGAGAGAGAGACAGAAGAGACAGAGAGAGAAGAGAGAGATAGATAGAGAGAGAGAGAGAGAGAGAGAGAGAGAGAGAGAAGAGACAGAGACAGAGACAGAGAGACAGAGACAGAGACAGAGACAGAGAGAAGTGTGTGGGGGGGGGGGGGGCAAGGGATATAAATCTGAATAGCATCAAAGGTATTTGAAGTCTGGCCCAAGAGAAATACTCAGAGTACGTCATATTTTTTTTCTGTAAGCAAGTTCATATGTTGACAATCAGACGTGGATACTACTTTCCCCCACAAAAGCAGATTGACCAATAGAGAGACAGAAAAGCAGGCACACAGACGGATTTCTAGATCAGGAAACAATTGATAGATTATAGACAGACAAACAGTAAACCAGACAGATAGCTATATATTCAGATACATAGACAAACATCCATGCACACACACACACACAACACACACACACACACAGACACCTACATACACACACAACCACAAACACACACACACAAACCTCCACACGTCACAACACAACACAACACACACATAACACAAACACCATACCAACAAAAACAATAACACACACACACCACACACACACACACAACACACACACACATCACACACATATGACCCCCCTACACACACACACACACACACACACACACACACACACACACACACACACACACACACACACATACATAACCCCACACAAACATATATAATATAAAACTTCATAAAATACACCACGCATAAAAATTAAGAATATCTCAAGAAAAAAACCGAAATGCAACAAAACACAGCTGTTGGTTCTGGGAGAGACATAAATTGTCAGCGATCCTACGGTCTTAGCTACAACAGGCCATGATGATTATGATGATAATAATGATGATGACGATGGTTTAATGTGAGGAAAATGCTGTCATTATTCAGTTCTGGATCTAGTCTACAGGGAAAAGTTGTGATAATGCTCTGGTTTAAAAGGCTTTTCTTTTTCTTCTCAGTTTCTCCTGTTAGAAAGCACAAACATTAGCAGGTTTTTTGAGTATGCATGCGCGTGAGAACCGTGCGTGTGTGTAGTGTTAGTTTTTTTATTTTTATTCTTCTTTTTTTGTATTTCGAGGATAATGGAATAAGCACTCACGTTAAGAATTTTTCCTAAGCATTTTCACTAACTTATTTTTCATTTTGTGTAATAGTTGTTGTGCGTTCCCCAGCTTAACAAGAACAAAAACAAAAACAACAACAACAAAAACCTGAACAACAAGAGTAGGAAGAATTGCAACAAAAAAGAACCAACCAAACAAAAAAACTCTGGGGGAAATAGATGGAGAAAAGACAGACCAGATAAAGCATTGAGCTTTGAAAAAAAAGAAGCAAATACTGCATGCGCTTTCGCAAGTGGCAAGCTTGTTGAAAATGACGCTCATGTCATCAAATAATCCGGTTTTAACACAGGGGATCTAATGGAGAGAAAAATTACCTTCCTTTGAAAACATGACCTGGAAAATGCTCTGTATAGCTGAGTTATGTCTCCTCGTAAAATCATTAATATTCCTGAGCCCTTTGGCTTGCCGGGCAATCTAGTTTCCATGTCGCGGTATCATTTTTTACACTATATACAGCATCACTGTTATTGCAGTTGTGGTTATTGAAAGTGGGGCTGTTGTTACTGATATCGTTATTGAGATTTTGGCGTGCATTAGATAAATTATGCCCAAGACCCAATTCTGGGTTCGAAAAGAAAATCACCCACAGCCCAGTGAGCTAGCAGACCCATGTAAAGCGATTACCTGTGGGACTTCTTTTATACAGCCTTGCAACGAGACGGCCATATATCGCCTTCAAAGGTTTGTCTGTACATTATATTTTTATGGTTTTGAGTGTGCGTGCATACCCGCGATTGTGTATGTATTTTGTGCACGATCACGCGCAGGTGTGTGTGTTGTGTGTGTTACCTTCACGAATGCAGTGTTGTGGTTGCTTCCATATCCCTACATGCCAGAGAGAGAGAGAGAGAGAGAGAGAGAGAGAGAGAGAGAGAGAGAGAGAGAGAGAGAGAGAGAGAGAGAGAGAGAGAGAGAGAGAGAGAGAGAGACGAGAGAGAGAGAGAGAGAAGAGAGAGAGAAGAGAGAGAGAAGACAGAGAGAGACAGAGAGAGAGACAGAGAAGAGGAGAGAGACAGACAGACAGACAGACAGAGAAGACAGAGACAGAGAGAGACAGAGACAGACAACAGACAGACAAGACATAGACCGACACCAGACTAGAGACAAGGAGTCAGAAAGACAAAGAAAAGGCAGACAAACAGCCACACAGAGAGATAGGTAGACAGACAGTCAAATAAAGACAGGCAGATAATCAAACAGACACAGAGAGAGACAGATAGACAAGTAGACAGACAGGCAGACCAACAAAAAAACAAAAAAAAACGGATGGATGGTGTGAGCTGCACTGATGAGAATGCTTTGCCTGAAATGACAGCACCCACACCTGTTGGGCAATTTGAACTGTCTGACACAGATTTCTAACACTTCACCCCCCCCCCCCCCTCCGCCCCAACACAACCCCCACCATACCCTTCCTCTCCCTCCCCGTCTGCCTAACTTCTATTCGATCCCTTTTCCATTGGATCCATCTTCTACTTGCTTTTATTGCCTTTGTGCCATCATCATTTCCCGCCACCACTTCCTTTTGCCATTTTTATTGGCATCAGTTTACATCTTTATATGTCTATATCGATATCTTCTCTCTGCTGTGCGCGTGTATACATACATACAAACACGTGTGCGTGCGCGCACGAACAAGACGCACACACAGATATACGCACACACGCTCACACACAGCACGCAACACGCACGCACAAACACACACACACAGAGTGAAAAAAAGTAAACCAAAGAACGAGCAAACACTCCTCTCTCTCTCTCTTCTCTCTCTCTCTCTCTCTCTCTCTCTCTCTCTCTCTCTCTCTCTCATCCTCATCACTCTCTCTCCCCACACACATCACACACCACACACACACATCCCCCACCTCCCCAATCACACACACACACAAACCACCAACACACACACACATACTCCCCTCCCTGCCCCCGCCCACCCCCTCTCACACACACACACACACAGAGCAGTTCAGTCATGAATTAAAAAAAGATGGCTAGAAGCCATTCTACAGAAAAAAAAGTAAAGTGTTAGGCTAAAAAGCCAAGGCGGAAAGTACAGAAACGCTTTCACTTTACTGTGTGTGTTTACCACAGAGGGGCAGACTTTACTCAGTAGGCCAGCACAGAAGATTTTCCATTCTGTGCCTACAGCTCTTTTCATATGGCCTGTCCTGTCCTGTCCTGTCTCCATTTCAACACACTGTCTTTCAGCCTCTTTGCTTTTAGCTAGTCTTTCTACTTCCTTCTTCTCTTCTGCCTATACATTCGCGCGCGCGTGCGGGCATGCACGTACACACACATACGCATGCAGAACACATACATACGCATCCACCGCAGGCACACATTCATACATGCACACACACATGCCGCACAGACGCCGTGGCGCGCAAATCACGCACACACACTTGTCTAATATTATAAGCAAAAAATGTTAATCAATAGTTGATCGAATACACAGACAAGACACACACAACAGAGACACAAACTCTCTCTACACACACACAATACAACACACCACACACACACACACAAACCAACACGCAACCCTCACACTCACACACTCCACATCTCCCCTCACCACCTCCACTCTCTCTCTCTCCTCTCTGTCTTCTCTCTCTCCTTACAAACCACATACAAATTATTTACCACGACACACACGACACACACACACACACCACACACACACAAACACAATTATGACGATGACATTAAAAACATCAAAAAAAAACCAAAAAGAAAACCTGCACGCACATTAGTGTCATGCTTTATACACCATCCCCGAAGTCACAATGCTAGGTTACCTTAGTCAGTGGGTCAAAACCAGCAAAATCTCAACATGATGAACCTTGATGTCTAACCATGATTCTTTGGGTAGGAATTCCCTCTTTTCTATTCTTCTCTTTTTGTATTCTGCCTTGTTCCTGTTCTTTTTGTCACCATCTTTCTTCTTATTTTCGTTTTGGTGCAGTATTCTGCCTCTCTCCCCCAGAAAAGACTTAAAAAAAAAACAATTCTTTCCCACATGGCGAAAGTCACATGCGCTGGGCCTGACTTATCAGGCAGCTCAACGGCAGTGCAAACATTTTCGCTCCTATGACGGACAAAATAGTTGCTATCTGAGCGTTAAATGACCAAAGAAAAGATTCCGCACTTTCCTTCTCCCTTCTTCTTTATACCGAACCAAGCAATTCCATGTTCTCTCCACACTCCATATTCAATGTATCTATCTATCTATCTATCTATCTATCTATCTATCTATCTATCTATCTATCTATCTATCTATCTATCTATCTATCTATCTATCTATCTAATCTTTTCTGTCTGTCTGTCTGTCTGTCTGTCTGGTCTCATCGTCTTCTATCCCATGCTCTATCTACCTATCTACACACTACCTACCTACCTACCTACCTACTATCTCTACTCTACGTCTATCTACCTACCTATCTATCTATCTATCTATCATCCATCATCTATCATCTATCCGTATTCTGGCGACATGTGGGGGAACCCCGAAGACTTGACAACCAGTTCCCTTCATCTCTCTTCCCTCTCCTCTCTCTCTCTCTCTCTGTTCTGCCTTTCTCAAAATATCGTTGAGTTCAAGGCCTGTCCTTCGCTGATTGTTGTTCTCCTCCCATCTCTTCTCTTACAATGCTACCTACAAGTAAAAAAAATGGGGAAACGATCAGTAGGCATTGCCCCGGGGGAAAAACACCATACACAACCTGGCCAAGCGAGATGGAATCTTTCCTTGTCAAGCCTGAACAGGACTTTTGTCAGCTTGCAGTGAAAGGAAGTGTTTTACTGCATGGGGACAGGCCGCAGAATCTGCATAGCTAACAGCTCCGTCCTTCCAGTATGAACCCAGAAAACAAAAAACGGACCGGTGTCAATGACCACATTACAGCAAAACACATACACACACACACACACACACACACCACACACATCAGACTCACACACGCACACACACTCACACAAACGCACGCACGCGCGAGCGCACACACACACACACACTTACTTCACACACATATACACACAGACGCATACACACACATTTAAACACACACACATGCACACACACACACACACACACACATCACACACCATATATATCAAGCGTCCCATGACAATACAGAAAACATTCCATACTTGTGTTGATTCCCTCAATGAATTTGCTATAATTATTATCATCACAATGTCTGATTCATGACTGGAAGACTAGGCATGTATTTCTTCGTCCAGATTGCAATGCGTTACTCTGTTTTGATGTTTGGATAGACATCTTTCTTACCACAAGGTTTGTATGGGATACAGAAAATTGGAACGGCTGGGAAGTGTTGTAGATTCACTTTGTATCGTAGATTCACTTTGCTGTTGTAGATTCACTTTGCTGTCGTAGATTCACTTTGCTGTTGGCAGTGAGAAAATATCCAGTATAAACCGTACACACATAATCCTATGCATATCGAATGCAAAGACCATTTGGGGCAAAACAGAAACGTCTTTGTTTCTTCAAGCGCTCTCAGCGATCTGTGTGGCTCTGTGGTATTTGTGGATGTAGGCCTATATACTTTTTGTATACTAGCTAGCTGTTGTTCGACATGAGAATGGTATACAAATACTTAACAAGTTCTGTGAATTGTGAAATATTTTACAAGTTCTGTGAAAGAAATATCTGTATAAGATTTTTTAGAAAGCTTTGTGTACCCAGTCCTTTCTTTTATTCTTTTATTTCGAGAATAATGGAATAACCACTCATGTGCTTCTATAATCAGTCCCCGTGTGAATGCAGTTAGAGAAATTTTTCATTCGTTCCCAGCGGCACACAATGGCCAACTCTTCCTAAAAGTGGAACTGGTTTAACGTGTGCGCAAGATGTTCTGAGTGCGTTCGCACACGGACCTCGGTTATAGTCTCTTTCGAAGGCAGCCCTGAAGTCCGGGTTGCTGTAATAACGCTAAGATCATCATTAATTGAAATGCAGATTAATTCTGCATATTCTCTTAATGAATAGGTAATTCAGCACTTCCATGTAAATCGTCAGATGGTGACAATGCCTGAAGAATACATGGATATGACTATATCAATGATGACAAGCTAGTTTAGCTACACATCAAGTTGTCCTGATACAAATATGAATGGAGTTTGGATAAGTTGTTTTTAGCATCAAACTTGGAATGTATTAGGTACTTGAGAAATGGGTTCCCATCTCCACTGAGGTGCCTATTCCAAGGATTTTTCCTGGAAAAATACAATGGTAACTGACTCCACTTTTCTGAAAGTTATAGATGAGACGATAAAAAGAAATCTCTACAATATTCTCAGACAGAGCTGTAAATGGGTACCTGCCCTCTTTAGAGTCAAGGAAGGTAAAGCAGCGTGTGAGAGGATGTGGGCCGCCCTCAATATGCGGCCCCTAGAGAAGCTGAGGTCTCTGATGCCTCGCTCCCTACGACCACATAGGTTATGGGACACCTTTACCTTTTACCTTAATCAGACAGAACATCTTAAGAACACGAAAAAGTCCACTCTCCTTTTTGTAGATTAAGCCGATGGTGTTCACTAACACAGCTAGCAAAAACGTTCCCAGCATGCACCCTGTAACCCAAAGAGGAATGAACTCCGCTATATTCTACTTGCTTACAACACACTGCCTGAAAAAGAAATACAGTGCAGCGCTCAAAACACTTTTAGAGACCAGAAAAGTAAGAAGGAAGAGGTCAAATCAAAGCGGATAATATTTAACTTGTGCGAACAGCCTTCCCCTATGCATGCAAACCAAATTCAATCCTGGCCAAAGGGTTCTTGACCCTGAAGAATTCTGTAGGAAAAGGAGCCTGAGCAGAAGTGGAAACAGCAGTCAGATCGCTGAAAAAAGGGGATGTCAGCAGGGGCTGACAACATTAGAGCAGAGGTGGTTCAAGCTGGAGGGGAAGCCATGATCAGTGCTCTACTGAAAATCTGCAACAAGATCTTGTTCAAAGGCTCCTTGACCTCGTAGAATTCTGCAGAGGAAGAAGCTCTTTTGATGTCTATGCTTCATCCCTATCCTGTTTCCAGTGTTACTTACATTGGCATGGGGCAGGGGTGGGGGATGTAGTGACACCTACAACCCCTCCATCTATACGGGAATATTAAATAAATATCTATGTGTGTACATATAAAGATTATATATATAATATATATCTATCTATCTATCTCTATCTCTATCTGTGTGTGATGATGAGTGAGTGAGTGAGAGAGAGAGAGAGTGAAATAGAGAGAGTGAGAGTGAGAGGGAGAGAGATGAAGAGAGGGTGATGAAATGAAAGAGAGAAGGCCGATGAGAATTGAGAGAGAAGAAGCCTAGAGAGAGGATCATGCTCGAACTGAACTCCTCAAAATTTTTTCCAGAAAAGCATTGCCATACATGAAGGGGTGCAAGGTGGTTTGGTGAGGAAGAAAAGACACAAACACTACAACAACACCAATCACACTAAATTACTCAGAGAACTAAATTAACTAGACAACAATATATCTTTATTCGATAAGCTTTACACAATATAAAGTTAGGCTAGCACAACTCAGGCTGATGACGTCATGAGTAAACAGTCATAACGAATTAGTACTATATATTTTACAGATGATATTTCTAAATCCTTATATGACTGATAACACAAATGATTATTATGCTGTTAGATGAATGGTGATCAAATAGTTGAGAGGAGAGAGGAGTGAGAGAGAGAGAGAGAGAGAGAGAGAGAGAGGAGAGAGAGAGAGAGAGAGAGAGAGAGAGAGAGAGAGACAGACAGACAGACAGACAGACAGACGGGACAGACACGACAGACAGACAGACAGAGACAGGAGAGAGAGAGACAACAGAGAGAGAGAGAGAGAGAGAGAGAGAGAGAGAGAGAGAGAGAGAGAGAGAGAGAGAGAGAGAGAGAGAGAGAGAGAGAGAGAGAGAGAGAGAGAGAGAGAGAGAGAGAGAGAGAGAGATGAGCAGATCGCGTGATTGCTATATGACAGAATTCAAAGAGGGTGTTTTTCACCTATATCACCTGTCATGATCGAAATGGGTTTTATGCTTTGTTTTGTTTTGTTTGTTTTTGGCTGGAAAGTAATCAATCAAGATAATCATAGCCCTCTCTTTGTTTCTCTTTATTTCAT
The DNA here is from genome assembly GCA_030674155.1 of Stramonita haemastoma. Lineage (NCBI taxonomy): Eukaryota > Metazoa > Mollusca > Gastropoda > Neogastropoda > Muricidae > Stramonita > Stramonita haemastoma. Next base: position 50,180,314 of record CM060322.1, on the reverse strand, counting down.
AGTCACTATCTATCTATCTATCTATCTATCTATCTATCTATCTATCTATCTATCTATCTATCTATCTATCTATTACCTGTCTGTCTGTCTCTCTGTCTATCTACCTGTCTGTCTGTCTCTCTATCTATCTATCTAGCTGTCTATACCTACCTGTCTGCCTATCTATCTATCTCTCCATACGTGTGTCTGTCTATATCTATCGACTATCTACCCATTTATCTACCTGTCTAGCTGGCGGCTGTCTGTCTATACATACACACAGATATCTATATCTCCACAATCCTCTCTCTCTCTCTCTCTCTCTCTCTCTCTCTCTCTCTCTCATCTCTCTCTCTCCTCCCTCTCTCTTTCTCTCTTCTCTCTCTCTCTCTTCTCTCTCTTCTCTCTCTCTCTCTCTCTCTCTCTCTCTCTCTCTCTTATATATATATATATAAACAGTCATATATCAAATTTCGATCTGCTGCTTCTCTGTACAACCTTTTTGGTGACGACATGTGGATGTGGCCTCCCCTAGGCTGCATAAATACTACATTTTACCACTAAGGGCACAGTGTATACAACGGACAATTCGCAGGTGTGTTCTAAATATAGGCACACGACGCTGCGATTGGTGGCTCCGATAGCATGGGAAGTAATCTAATTACCGCCCAGTCGCATTATATGATATATATGTATAATATATATATATTATATATATATATATATATATTGTATATATTATATGCATATATAATTATATCTCTCTGTCACTCTCTGTAATCTTAGTTTTTTCTATGAATCAAATTAGAAGAAAAAAGAGAAAGACATGGGCAGCTACACCTGCTGTTCTTTATTCTCGATCTCAGGATAATTGGGGCTTCCCTGTCGTCCCAGCTTCTGTATTGCATTGCATTGTATTGCAATGCATCATATTACATTGTATTGTATAATTTGTATTATATTGTATTGTATTGCAATTCATTATTTCGCATTACATTGTGTTATATTGTATTATACTGTATTGTATTGTATTTCAAAATGATTGAGAAGTTGGTACCTGCACTTGTCTTTCCTCACTACGTTTTCCTCAAAAATACTGTATTGTATTGCGTTGTGTTGTATTGCAACATACAAAATTGCTTTGCATTGAACTGCATTCTGTTTTACTGCTTTTTACTGTATTAAATTGCATCGTTTTGTATTTATTGCATTCCATCGAGTTGCGCTGCATTTCACTGTGTTGTTTTGTATTATACTGTTTGATTCCAGCCTTGTCATATTTCTCTGTATAAATTTTGCACCGCACAAACGGTCTTTGTTTTCTGACGGATTTTCTACACAAGTGTAAAGGAAAAACGAGACAAATAACAAGCGTTGAAGATACCCTTTGACTGTATAGCTGAAAAAGTGTCAAGAACAAATCAAATAGATATGAACCTTAAGTGGACATGTCAACACTTATAAGCAATTTGCGCGAATGGCTTTCCTCGATATTTCGAGTCCTTTCTCCCATCACATCTATCCCTAGCCTATATTATGCGTTTTGTCTCTGAACATTAGCTCTGTCAGCTGTCAAATATTTAACAGTTTCTGTAATTTGGGAAGAGAACTACTGGGTACATTCTCTTACTTAGTAAGGTAAGATTTCACACAAGGAGAGAGTCAACTTAGCCTTGTCATTGGTTTCTAAAGATTCAGATATCTGCAGTGTTGGTCAGTCAATTTGCGCTGCACTTAAAATAAGTGTATTTATGAAATGGATGATACTTAGGTCTGTGTCATCCTTCTCACTGATTCCCTGGCACACTCAGCTGGAGTGGAAAAAGCTAGTTAGAGTCCCATGAAAGGAAATCTCTGCTGTAAAATGATGGTTTCTTCCCTTTGTTGACTGTGCGCAAGTAGTTGACACTGTGTGCTACGGAGACTGGTCCTAACATTTATTGAAATCATTGATTGATTAATTGATTCATTCATTCACCCATTCATCCTTTGATTGATTGCTGATTCGTTCGTTCTTTCGTTCGTTCGTTCATTTCTTGATTCGTTCGTTCGTTCGTTTAGTCATTAATTCAATCAGTCATTTTGTATCCTGTTGCTTTAAAAAGACGTGGGACGAGGGAGTGATTACAATCTCTGCTCTGTTTCCCAAATAAGGTGAAAACTCTGCTTTCGTGGCAAGATTATGTCTACCCTGTCATTGCACTTGGCTATGGGCATGGGATAGTTCAGTGGTCAGAACACTTGCTTTCCCTAAGCTTAAGTTACGCAGCGTTGAGCGTGGTTACCTCTTGGATTGGTGATGGACCGTGTGCCTTGGCTTCAGTACAGTCCCCCAGGTCACCCAGCTGTCAACGGTTACCTACATTCTTTAGGGACAGGGAAGGTAAAGCACCGAGGGAGAAGAGATGCTCACTGCCATTCCCTCAATATGCTGGCCCCTAGAGAAACAGAGGTCTCTGACACTTCGCTCCCCAACGACTGCATAGGCTAGGGGAACACCTTTACCTTTTTACTATGTCCAAATGCTGTCTTTAAACTTGAACATGTACAAATACTAGTTTGTTCAATATTTATCTATTTATTTATTCATTATTTTATATCGAGGATAACAGAATAAGCAATCATGTGCTTGTTTTCATCCGGTCCCCGTGTGTATGCAGTTTTGTAAATATTGTCATCTGTTCCCACCGGCACACGATGGCCTACTCTTACGAAAAGCGGAACAGGATTTAACGTGTGCGCAAGATGTTCTGCGTGCGTTCGCACACGGGGCCTCGGTTTAAAGTCTCATCCGAAGGACTTTTGGGGAGAGTGGAGTCAACACTGATGTTAACTCCAGGAAGAAAATTTCCTCGACCGGACTCGAACCCGGGTCGTCAAATTGCCAGCGCAATGTTCTGACCACTAGGCTATCCGTCCCCGGATACATAGAGGATACATAGCCATTTTAAGAAGTTGGAGAGCTGCAGTTTGAACCTAATCTAAATCAGAGCTTTTACCCTCCAGTTCTGAGCTTAAAGTTAGCCTTCTAGTGAAATCTGATGTGTACAGCCAAAAAAAAACGCATACAGTTTATCTAACACAACGCAAAATAACAAAGGGCTTGCCTCTAGAAAAACAAATCTCATAATGAGTCTCCAACAATTCTTGACCCAAAAGCTTGACATTATGTATCTGTGTAACAGTATTCGTGTATCCTCTTCAACAAGAAAAAGACCATGGATTTGCCACACAGAAATTAATTGCTTTGACGCGACACATCAGTACAAAATAGACCTTCTAAATGAATTACAAAACCGTTCAATATCTGTCTCTTTTTAACACCCGTGCTTTTATGGATATTTGTTCGTACAATGAAAGAGAGGTAGTGTAGATATTCAGTTGCAAAGAGGAGCATTCTGTCTATTGTTCAGTCTACTAAGCTGGTCACTAACCAGCTAATGTATCGCATAACAAACTCGTATAAGAACAATGGAGTGTAGATGCTTAAAGGTGAATCACCAGGACACAGGTGTTAAGTCATGTAATTTGAGATAAAAACTGATTTTCGGCTGAAATCTGACTAACATACTACTGAAGGTGATTTGGTCTCTGTCTCTCTCTGTCTCTCTGTTTCTGTCTGTATGTCTGTCTGTCTGTTTGTCTGTCTCTTGCTGGCCTGATCACTCGTTCGCTCGTACATGCACGTACCCCACACACCACAATATATACACACACACGCGCGCGCGCACGCACACACGCACGCACGCACACACGCGCGTGCGTGGCTCAAGGCCTGTCCAATTGCAAACAGGGGAAAGAAGCAGGCTATCTTAACTTTCATTTAGGTATTTAGCTTTCTTAACAAAATAAAATGAAAAATAAAGCTAAAGAAAATGTCCCATAATATTGATAGAAAGAAGTGGTTGCAGAAGCTGACCAAAAATGTTCTTGGAAATGGGATATCGTGTTTTAAAAAAATCCCATAACGTTTGCTATCCATTGTTATGTCATAAGATAATCGAAGAAATAAAAATCTACTAGTTTGATTTTTGTATACATAAACAGATGAAATATTAAGAAAAGTGATAATCACAGAGAAGATCTGCTCTACTGGCTCTTGACCATGTCAATTGATGACGTCTGTGTATACTTCAGCTGACATGTTTGTATTGAAAGAGACAATATCGTTATTCAAGGGTTTGTGGGCACAACAACATTGAAATATGATTTTTAGCCAAACAAACTTTGGATATGTTTGCATAGATTTTCTGAATGCTGCATTTCCGAAAAAAAAACCCGATACAGAAATAATCTCCAGTGTAAACATATTGATGGTTTAGCAGAAAATGAAAAATAAACTGACACAAAAGAAGCACAAAAACAAAAAGTTAATGATATTTTATTTGCTTTCAACAAACAGAAGAACTAAAGCTTTCACGAATGATGCCTACTGGGAGAACATGGACACAACATACAAACGACTGAATCAGTGAGGCAGAAAATGGGTAATAAAGACCCAGCAGATACAAAAATGCAAGCCATTCTACATCTGTTTCTAAATCGTTGTTTTCGTTATGTTGTGAAAACTGCAACGGAGAGGAACTTTCTGAAATCTTTATTTATTTTATTTATTTATTTATTTATTCTTTTATATCGAGGATAACAGAATAAGCAATCATGTGCTTTTTTTATCCGGTCCCGTGTGTATGCAGTTTTGTAAATCTTGTCATCTGTTCCCACGGCACACGATGGCCTACTCTTACGAAAGCGGAACAGGATTTAACGTGTGCGCAAGATGTCTGCGTGCGTTCGCACACGGGGCCTCGGTTTAAAGTCTCTCCGAAGGACTGATTAGAGCGTTGAGGGGAAGGGAGGGGAGTTAAGTGTAGTGGTTAGAGCGCTGCGCTCACGATCTGACGGCCAGAGTACGAGCTAAACTGTGAATATCCATGGATATCACAGTACGCTAAACCACCAAAAACAAACACATAAGCAAACACCCAAACAAAACAAAAAAGCACTATCATTTTTCAATTAGCTATCATAATTTCTCTATGAAGTCTCAATTTCACATGGCACCAGTATCATTTTCATGGACTGTAAACTCCCACGAGAGAAATGGCACCTACCAATAATTATCCATTATGTTACTGAGTGTGGGGAATATTGATCCATTTTTTTCTAGCCCAGCAGGTGGCTGCCTGAAGATTGTCTTCTCAACATTTCGTTCAGACAGTTGTGTGGTGAAAACTGTCACCAGCCGCTTCACTCAAGGCCAATGGTGTGATCAGGACTGACACCCACTCTGCATTGCAAATGCTACTGGAGAAAAGGGGGTCAATGTTCTCTTATGTGTCAAGATTGTGTCAGAGAAATACTGACTTTCTTCTTCTAATTGTTTTTTTTCTTTCTTATCTTCTCATCTATATGCTCATTTCACTCCTCTTTATCTTTACCCTGTTTTTCAAGTCTTTCTCTTCTCGCTCTCCCCTCCTCCTCCTTTTGTTCCTTCTTGTTCTGTCTTTCTTTCTTTCTTTCTTTCTTTTTTTCTTTCTTTCTTTCTTTCTTTCTTTCTTTCTTTCTTTCTTTCTTTCTTTCTTTCTTTTTTTCTTTCTTTCTTTCTTTCTTTCTTTCTTTCTTCTCTTTCCTTTCTTTCTGTCTTCTCCTTTTTTCCCCTCTTTGTTGTTGTTGTTGCAGTTGCTGCTGCTGCTGCTGCTGTTGTTGTTGTTGTTGTTCTTCTTCTTCTTCTTCTTCTTGTTCTTCTTCTTGTTCTTGTTCTTCTTCTTCTTCTTCTGCTCTGCCTTTTCCTCCGCCTCTTCCAAATCCTCTGTCCACCATGTTTCCCATTTCATGTTTCTGCTTCAGTCTTATGATGAGCTAGATAGGTAAAGGTAAAGGTGTCCCCTAACCTATAAGGTCGTAGGGGAGCGAGGCGTCAGAAACCTCAGCTTTTTCTCTAGGGGCCAGCATGTTGAGGGCGGCGCCCATCTCCCTCGCTGCTTTACCTTCTCTGAATCTTAAGAGAGCAGGTACCCATTTACAGCTGGGTGAATTGGGGATTGTATTGAAACCAAGGCGCGGAAACGGTCACCCATCTACTTGGTAACCAAACGGGGCCGGGATAGCTCAGTGGTCAGAGTGCTTGCTTTCCCAAAGCTAAGGTTATGATGAGCTACCTATGGAAAAAAAGAGAAAAAAAAAACAGAAAGTAGCTGATCAGTTTTTTCCCCTGAACTTTTTCCCAGAAAATCATTTTGTCAGGAACCACCTCAAGTGTCTGTGTGTTGAAAGGTTATCAGCATTTTTCTGGTCCCTTCCTTCCCTGTTGCAGATGTGTTAGTGATGTTATGAGGAAAAGTAGCGATGAATGGATGGGAATGGGGGTGTAAGGGGGGTAGATGAGAGTCATGTGTAACAAGTTTGGAAGAAAAGTTTGGTGCAGTGGTCGTATACTTTGTGGTTTGAGAGCCTAGTGGAATGGTGGTCTGGGTGATGAATAGATATGAACTGAGTGAAAGGTGTGTGTGTGTGTGTGTGTGTGTGTGTGTGTGTGTGTGTGTGTGTGTGTGTGTGTGTGTGTGTGTGTGTGTGTGTGTTTGTGTGTGTTTGTGTGTGTGTGTGTGCGCGCGCGCATGTGCGTGCGTGCGTGTATGTATGTGTGTGGGTGTGTGTGCTTGTGTGCGTGCGTGGGTGCGTGTGTGTATGAGTGTGTGTGAGTGTATGTGCATACGTGTGCGTGTGTATGCGCGTATATGCAGCTACATTTTAACATTATTGCACACATGAGTCTTAACATGCGTGAGAATGTAGATGTGTATACACACTTGTATTTATCATTCAGAGATGCTTAGTAGTAGTCTGAATTCTATCAACTAAAAAACAAGTTTTGTCATGCGGTTCCCGCCTTGACATTTCGGTGTACAACACGGGAATGCTTTGTGAAACAAAATAGAGAGATTAGGAACAACTTTATCTGATTTGCCATGCAAAATAGTAATGAAGATTGAAGCTTTGGGAGAAATCGCACAAACAATTCCTGTGCTATTATCAACCGAACACAAGTTTTTAACTTTGAATTGAATTAAATTGAATACCACTTTTAGTCACGGCGGAGTTCTGTGTCCGAAATTTTGGCTGCTATCCACTGAAAGAGCGCGTTGCGACAAGAGCAGCGCCACCATTTTTTTCCAGTCTGCAGGTGCATTTGTTTCCCTATCAGAGTGGTATTTCCCTACATAATTTTGCCAGGAACAATTCTCTTGTTGCCGTGGGTTCTTTTACGTGCTCTTAATGTGTGTTGTACACGGGACCTCTGTTTATAGTCTTATTCGAAGGCCTAGTAGGTGTGGAAATAGATCTGGTACAGAGATTGAACTGTGCTTTTCGCTTCCTAGGCAAGTGCGTTACTTCTTGACCGCCGAGCCACCGATTTTAATACCACGTCAAAAAACAGTAAAATAAGATAACATAGGACTGTTTATAAAGACAATATGTTGATGCTGCTTATAAAGACAATATATTGATGCTGTTGATAAAGGTAATATGTTGATGCAGCCAAAACCATAGAAACGTGTTTAGAAATAAAATACCCTTAATTTTTAAAAAACGCATCCATTACCCTCTGTTGTTGCCTAAAATGCTCTTGAAAGCACAACTTATCGCTGATTATTGCCATGTTTTTGTTTGTTATAAAAACTCTGCAATAAAATGGACACAATGGAAGGCAGTTTGTTTTAATGAGTCTCTTGAAATGTTATCGCCAGTGGCTTGTCTATCTAGTTCAATGAACGGAGTGTGTGCCCTCAGCAACCCTGCCGTGCTTGCTTTCTAAACAAAAGAATTTGATTTTGTTGTCCTTCTCCCCCCCAAAAAAAATGTTTGCAGATAAAATATATGAGGGTAGTGAACGCAGTAACATTTAGCAAAATTCCCCCCGCCTCCGCAAAACAACGGAACAAAACAAAACAAAACAGCAACTCTGAAATCTAGGCCCATTAGAGGCTGACACATCATAATTTGTGTAAAGTGATAAGAAAATAAAGCCTGGTGTTAATACCGTGAGATGTTTTTGCTCTCAAATTAGGACAAAACATGCACAAGAACAAAGTTAAGAACAGAATTTTCACTAATTGGAAAACACATAAAGAATGGTTAAAGCTTTTAAGAATCATGTCCATCAGGGAGGGGGGGGGAGGGGGTATCTTGACATACAAATGAATCAAACAACGAGAAATTTTCTCTCAGAACAAATACATACAAGATGAAACAGAAGAAATAAGATTAAATACAAGATGATGTAAGAAGCTATTATAAGAGGTCTTGATCAGATTTTTGTTTTATTATTTTATTTATTTATTTCGATGATAATGGAATAAGCACTCATTTGCTTTATTACATCCAGTCCCTGTGTATGTGCAGTTTTGTAAATTCTGCGAACGCAGCAGAACGTCTAGCACGCATATTAAAACCCATTCTGCTTTTCAAAAGAGTAGACCATTGGGTGTGCTGGTGGGAACGGATGACATTTGCAAAACTGTATGCACACGGGGACGGGATGAAAAAAAGCACATGAGTGCTTATTCTATTATCCCCGAAATGAAAGAAATATAAACAAATGAACAAAAAGTGAATGTAAAACAAACATGAACAAGAGATATTTCTAGAAAAAAGGTCATTTTTGATTTACGACTGTACAAAGTTTTTTCTTCACATAAAACCTTCATTTTTTCTATAGTCAGTAAATTTCATATGGGAAATAACAGTGCACAGGCCTGACCAACCAAGTATCAGTCAGTGAATGTAGACCTCTGCTTAAATCTCCTGCATGGAACAGCAGGTGGCTGTGTGGATATTTTCAGAGTTTATCTGCAGAGCACAGCAGGTGGCTGTGTGGATATTTTCAGAGTTTATCCTGCAGAGCACAGCAGGTGGCTGTGTGGATATTTTCAGAGTTTATCATAAAGAGCACAGCAGGTGCTGTGTGGATATTTTCAGAGTTTATCATAAAGAGCACAGCAGGTGGCTGTGTGGATATTTTCAGAGTTTTCATAAAGAGCACAGCAGGTGGCTGTGTGGATATTTAGAGTCTATGCTGAATAGCACAGCAGATGGCTGAGTGGATATTTTCAGAGTTTTATGGGACAGCCCCGTTTCGAAGGGGGGTTCACTAGAACAGGGCACATGGGTACAAAGGTATCGCTATGGCTGACTTTCATCACCGTAAATACTAAAAGAGGAAAAAGGTCAGGATGCTATTCTGCTCCATAGGTGTGTACAGATTCTAAAGAATGTTGTTGTTGTTTGTTGTTGATGTTGTTGTTGTTGTTGCTCTTCTCCTTCTCCTTCTTCTTCTTCTCCTCCTTCTTCTTCTTCTTCTTCTTCTTCTTCTTCTTCTTCTTCTTCTTCTTCTTATTCTTCTTCTTCTTCTTCTTCTTCTTCTCTTCTTCTTCTTCTTCTTCTTCTTCTTCTTCTTCTTTTCCTTCTTCTTCCTTTCTTCTTCTCTTCTTCTCCTCCTCCTCCTCTTCTTCTTCTTTCTTCTTCTTCTTTCTTCTTCTTCTTCTTCTTCTTCTTCTCTCTTCTTCTTCTTCTTCTTCTTCTTCTTCTTCTCTCTTCTTCCTTTCTTTTCTCTCCTTCTCCTCCTCTTCTTCCTTCTCTTTCCTTTTTCTTTTCCTGTGTCTCTCTCGTGTGTCCACTGTCCTTTCTTCTATTTCTTGTTGCAGCATTCAGACCTCAAAGTATTAAAATAGTAAAAAAACAAAACAAAATCCAGAACAATAAAAAACAAAAAAGCAAACCCAAACAAACAAAAAACAAAACAAGAAGGAAGACGGTTTTTCATCTTTTTAAAATATCAGTCTTACTCGTAACATCTTTGCCGTACAGAGAAAAAGAGAAACCTCGTTAGTTGCTTTTTTCATGGAAAAAAAAAATCACATCTCCCACAGTGTCAGCTTTAGTGTCTGTGCTTTGATGGAAGATCAACCATTTTTCTCTTCCCCTTTTTTCTCCTCTTTGTTATAGATATGGTGTAGGGTGTAGACATTGTCTGGAGAAGGTTTGAAGAGGATGGGGAGGAGAAGAATGATGTGCAAGTAGAGAGAGAGACAGAGAGAGACAGAGAGAGACAGAGAGAGACAGAGGGAGAGAGAGAGAGAGAGAGAGAGAGAGAGAGAGAGAGAGAGAGGGGGGGGGGGGGGGAGGAGACGAGACGAGAGAAGAGAGCAGAGAGAGACAGAGAGAAGAGGACAGAGGAGAGACAGAGAGAGAGAGGGAGAGGAGAGAGAGAGAGAGAGAGAGAGAGGAGAGAGAGAGAGAGAGAGAGAGAGAGAGAGAGAGAGAGAGGAGAGAGAGAGGAGAGAGAGAGAGAGAGAGGGCTGGTCTTAGCGGTCGTATAGTGTGTGCGTCAGAACAAACTGGAATGAGAGTTTGGGTGATGAAGATAAGTAGCTGAATGAAAGATGAGCTTCTTTTTATACCATCTCCTCCTCCTTCTCTCTGTCTGTCTTCTGTCCGTTTGCCTGTTTCTCTATCTATGTCTCTGTCTGTACCTATCTGTGTCTCTCTGGTTTTCTTTTTCTCTCTGTATCTGTCAATCCGTCTGTCTTTCTGTCAGTCCGTTGTCGTCCGTCTATCTGTCTGTCTATCTCTCACTCACTCTCTGTTTCTATGTGTGTGTGTGCGCGTGTGCGCATGTATGTGTGTGTATTTGTGTGTGTGTGTATTTGTGTGTGTGGTGTGTGTGCGTGTGTGTGGTGTGTGTGCGTGCGTGTGTGTGTTTGCAAATGCATGCGTGTGTACTTGTGAGACTGCTTGTATGCATGTGTGCATGCATGTATATTTCTGCAGCCTCATCTGTTTGTTTACTGTATGTATGTGTGTGCATTTACGTGTGTAATTGTTGTCTGTTCCAACCGGCACGCAATGGCCTACTTTTCCAAAGGCAAAACGGGTTTATTTTATTTTATTTTATTTATTTTATTTTATTTTACACCACTGTATGTCACAGCAGATTTCTCTGCGTGAAATTCGGGCTGCTCTCCCCGGGGAGAGCGCGTTGCACAAGGCCAGCGCCTACCATTATTTTTTCCTTCAGGGATGGTGTCTAAACACGACACCTGTGTGCATTCTGTTTTCTTTATAATTTTGTCATCCGCTCCTACCGGCACATGATGGCCTGCTCTTCCGAAAGGCGGAACGGGGTTTTAACGTGTGCGCAAGATGTTCTGCGTGCGTTCGCACATGAGGCCTCGGTTTATAGTCTCATCCGAATGACTGACATTCAGTTCAATTTTTACGTCAAACTGGAAAGAAAGGGCGAGGCTGGGTACGAATCCAGAAACTCATGGTTTACATATTGGCAGGCGAACGTCTTAACCATCCTGCCACCTTCCTTTAAACTTGTGCAAAAGATGTCTAATGTCTGTTCGCACACAGGACCTCGCGTTATAGTCTCGTCTAAAGAACTTTAGAGTAGTGGAGTTGGTACTGATGTTAACTTCAGGAGAAACAATCCCTTGAGCGGGCCACACTGTGCGGGTTTGATCCTGGGCTGTCAGATCACGAGCGCAACATTCTGACCACTAAGCTATCTAGGCCTTTCCTTTGAGATAGGATGACATTACTAAAAAAGAGAAGTGGCCATCTATTGTGGCAAACAGAATAAAGGTAAAAGGTAAAGGTAAAAGTGTCCCAAACCTATGTGGTCGTAGGGGAGTGAGGTATCAGAGACTCAGCTTCTCTAGGGGCCAGCATATTGAGACAGCGCGCATCTCCTCTCCCTCGCTGGCTTTACCTTCCCTGTCCATAAAGAGGGCAGGTACCCATTGACAGCTGGGGGATCTGGGGGACTGTACTGAAGCCAAAGCGCACAAATGGTCGCCCATCCCATTGGTAACACGCCCGATGCTGTTGAACCTGAGCTTGGGAAAGCGGGTACTCTGACAACAAGCTATCCCGCCCCCAAAATAGGAGTCCTTAAAATTGATTTTATGAAAGAGAATATTCGCAAAAAGTTTGTGCAAAACCATTATGTGGTTTGTGCAAAACCACATACAGAGCAAAAATTCAAGAAGCTTTTAGCAACACTCCAAAGCAATCCTACCCAAATAAAATCATATTAAACGTTTTGTTTTTTTTTGAAAGATAACATCCGGATACCGCGAGAAACCCCAACAACGCCTGTGTGAAAATATGCTACCTTTGTTGATAAAAACAAACAAGGGCCAATGTGTGGAATTCTTTGCTTCTGCACAAAATATTACAGAAAATGCTGCCTTACTGTTTTCCGATTTGGTGTGTTTAAATAAATTGATAATAAACAAGAATGTCAATGGAAAAATATTCACATGAAAGGGCACCGTAATTGTGTTGTTTTAGAATGGCTGTTTCAGGTCAACACCACGATTGTGCACACTCCGAAAAGCTGTCAGGTTTATATCTGAGAAAGCAATTAAAATCATAATCCGGGAAACAATAGCCTAGTGGTTAGATCGTTGAATTCGAGATCT
>CM060322.1:50132847-50160347 GCA_030674155.1 Stramonita haemastoma | reverse complement strand
TCTTTCATGTTGTTTTTTGCTGATGAACTTGAGTGTGTTTGTGCAAGTGTATACGCGCAGACAGCCTTACCCGTGTGTGTGTGTGTGTGTGTGTGTGTGTGTGTGTGTGTGTGTGTGTGTGTGTGTGTGTGTGTGTGTGTGTGTGTGTGTGTGTGTGTGTGTGCGTGTGTGTGTGATACATGTTTTTCTTTTGATATTTTTTTTCTTATTCTTTTATATCGAGGATAATGGAATACGCACTCGTGTGCTTTTTTTTTATTTTTTAATCCTGTCCCCATATGTATGCAGTTTGGTAAATCTTGTCATCTGTTCCCACCGGCACACAATGGCCTACTCTTACGAAAAATGGAACAGGATTTAACGTGTGCGCAAGATGTTTTGCGTGCGTTCGCACACGGGGCCTCGGTTTACAGTCTCATCCGAAGGACTTTAGGGGAGATTGTAGTCAGCACTGATGTTAACTCCAGGAGAAAAATCTCGAACAGGAATCGAACCTGGGTCGTCAAATTGCGAGCGTAGTGTTCTCACAGCTAGGCTATCCCGTCCCCCCACTTGACATGACTTGACTTGACTTGACTTCACTTGACTTGACTTGACCACACCACCCCACCCAACCCCACACACCTCACCACCCCACACCCACACCCCACCCCACCACCCCACACCACCACCACACCTCACCCCACCACCACCACCCTACCCCCCTACCCACCCCCACCACACCCCCCACCCACCCCTACCCCCTCACCCCCCTACCCCACACCACCACCACCACCCACACCCCCCCACCACAACCCCCCCTCCCCCCACTTTACCCCCCACCCCCCCACCCACCCCCCACAACCACACCTCACCTGGATCCAGTCATGTTCTGCAGCTGCCTGGTGCTGATCCAGAGGATGACGATGACCCTGATGTAGCAGAAGAGCAGCACGAGGGCCGGGAGGGCGAAGAGCAGGGCCAGTTGCCAGGCTGCCCAGGCCAGCCGACCCTGGCCCCGCATGCCAAAGTCCGCGCACAGCGACATGGCGGCGTAAGAGGAGTTGTTGTAGTACACGTTGACCTCTGTGTCCTGGAGACAGAGAGAGAGATGGGTAGGTAGATAGACACGTAGACACACGCAAACACGCGTGCACGCACATACACAAACACAATGTATGTATATACATACATACATACATACATACACAATATTGAATACGATGTTATAATACCATTAGCTAGAAAAGATATATAAAAATGAAGACACACTCACATATACACATGCACACACATGCACGCACACACACATACACACACACACGCACAAACACACACACACACACACACACACACACACACACACACACACACAAGATACAAGATTTAATTCCTTTCACCTCTTTTAGGGTACGAAGGATTTAAAATGAATTTTTCAACAGGAGGATAAATCTAACAGAAATACACCCAAAAAGATATCAATACTAACAGGAACAAAACACACACACACACACACACACACACACACACACACACACACACACACACACACACACACACACGATCAAGATTTAAGATATAGATTTAATTCTCATCACCCTTGGGGTATGGAGGATTACACGAAATCACACCTTGGGAATAAATTGACCAGATTGTAATACGCCAAATATACACGCACACACAAATCACCACGTTCGCACACACACAACACACATACACACACACAACACACATCCACACACACACAACACACACACACACACACACACACACACACACACACACACACACAAACACCACACACACACACACACACACACACACACACACACACACAACAAACACCACACACACAAAGATTCAAGATTTAATTCCTTTCACCTCTTTGGGTATGAAGGATTGATTACAAATAAATTCAACAGGAGAATTAAACCTAACAGCTACAGAGATAGAAATGTAGAAGCATATATGAGGATACATCGTGTTTAAGCCATACTTTGAAAATGCAAGTCAGAAATTAGTTAGATATATAGGTCAGTTTTCATAGCATAAATTTGAAAATTCATGTCAGTTTTTCGTAGTATAGTTTTAAAATGTAATTCAGTTGGCATGAAATAAAATTTTGAAAAAAAAACTTTTGGGGAAAGTCTTTAGCCATACTATGAGCGATAAATGTAAAATAAGTAACAATACTTTTCGTGTTTTTTGGCGATCATTGTTAGACGAAAATATAGCCTTAACCATATTAAAAGCAAAACTGTCAGCCATACTTTGATAAAATGACTTGTTTTTAATGTTGGAAAATATCCTTAAACATGCTATAAAACATCGCTCTCGTGATCTCACGGTAACTGAATACGCAGTGTGTGTGTGTGTGTGTGTGTGTGTGTGTGTGTGTGTGTGTGTGTGTGTGTGTGTGTGTGTGTGTGTGTGTGTGTGTGTGTGTGTGTGTGTATGTGTGTGTATGTGTGTGTATGTGTGTGTGTATGTGTGTGTGTGTAGGGGGGTCTTCGGTGGAAGGGGGAGGTGTAGTCTTGTATTTACAACGACAAGCAAATGGTAAAACAAAACCCTATATGGGAGTAGCGAGTGGGAGTATAATGTACAAGTAACATGTCTGAAACTGATTCGGTCTGGATTTTATGTCGTCCTTTTACATCATGTCTCCATCTTTTATGACTTTTAAAAGTTTGTTTTAGTTGGAAACAGTTTAACATGAATGTGTTCTATCACCTTCAATTGCACTGTTTCGTTGCGTTCTGTATCTACAATTCAATTTGAGGGAGGTTCTATCGTATTTCACATCATGTAGATCAATCTGCTTTTATGACTTCGAAAAGTTTGTTTCAGTATGAGTCAGTTTAACATTACATGCCTTTCTTATCATGAATTATTTTGTGTGTCTGTCTGTGTGTCTGTGTGTCTGTGTGTCTGTCTATCTATCTATCTACCTATCTAATCTAATCTAATCTATCTACCTACCTACCTATCTACCTACCTTCCTACCTACCTACTACCTACCTACCTACCTACCTACCTACCTACCTGTCTATCTATCTATCTATCTATCTATCTATCTATCTATCTATCTATCTATCTGTCTATCGGTCTATCGGTCTTTCGTCTGTTCTACTATCTATCTATCTATCTATCTATCTATCTATCTATCTATCTATTATCTATCTATCTATCTATCTATCTATCTTCTATCAATCTATCTCTCTCTATATCTCTCTATCTATCTACTTCTCTGTCTATCTACCTCTCTATCTATCTCTCTATCTATCTATCTACCTCTCTACCTCTCTATCTATCTATCTATCTATCTATCTATCTATCTATCTATCTATCTATCTATCTATCTATCTATATCCACAGTAACATGACAATGCTTCTGCGCTGTACATCTTTAGTTTAGCCACTTAGAATTTCTCATGGAAATGATAAAGTAGCCGAGAACTCTCTAGTCTCCAACATTATGATGTCCAATTGCGCTCTTCCCCTGTCTGCTATGCCGAATGAATCTGAACACATCGCCAACAGACACTGTGTCTCCAAGGCTAATGCAGATCCGGTGTAAATTCCATTATTCCTCAGGGCTCTTATCAGATAACACGGATTCCTTATCAGCTTCTGCTCAAGGTGAAATCTCTGGTGTGACGGCGGGGGGGGGGGTGGGGGGGGTGGGGAGGGGGAATGAAGGGTGGGTGGGGGGAGGGTGGGAGTGGGGAATGGAAAAATTGTGGGGTGGGGTGGGGAATGGTATGATTAGGGGTAAGGTGGGAATGGAATATTAGGGGTGGGGGGATGATGATTAGGGTAGGGGTGGGGAAGGTATGGATATAGGGGTAGGTGGGGAATGGATGATTAGGGGTGGGTGGGGGAAGGAATGATTTAGGGGTGGGGTGGGGAGTGGTATGATTTAGGGGTGGGGTGGAGAATGGTATGATTAGGGGTGGGTGGGGGAGGAATGATTTAGGGGTGGGGTGGGGAAGTGGTATGATTTAGGGGTGGGTGGGTGGGGGGAATGGAATGATTAGGGGTGGGTGGGGGTGGGGGAATGGAATGATATAGGGGTGGGGTGGGGAATGTATGATTTAGGGGTGGGGTGGGGAATGGAATGATTAGGGGTGGGGTGGGGAATGGATGATTTAGGGGGTGGGGTGTGGGAATGGATGATTTAGGTGGGTGGGGTTGGGGGGTGGATGGAATGATTTAGGGGTGGGGGTGGGGAATGGAATGATATAGGGGTGGGGTGGGGAATGGAATGATTTAGGGGTGGGGTGGGAATGGATGATTTAGGGGTGGGGTGGGGAATGGAATGATATAGGGGTGGGGTGGGGAATGGAATGATATAGGGGTGGGGTGGGGGGAATGGAATGATTTAGGGGTGGGGTGGGGAATGGAATGATATAGGGGTGGGGTGTGGGAATGAGATGATTTAGGGGTGGGGTGGGGAATGGAATGATATTAGGGGTGGGGTGGGGAATGGATGATTTAGGGGTGGGGTGGGGAATGGATGATTAGGGGTGGGGTGGCGAATGGATGATTTAGGGGTGGGTGGGGAATGGATGATTTAGGGGTGGGGTGGGAAGGAATGATATTAGGGGTGGGGTGGGGGGAATGGTATGATTTAGGGGTGGGGTGGGGAATGGGAAAATGATTTAGGGGTGGGGTGGGGAATGGCATGATTTGGGGTGGGGTGGGGAATGGTATGATTTTGGGGTGGGGAAAGGCATGATGAGGGGTGGTGGGGATGGCAGGATTTAGGGGGGGGTGGGAGAGGAATATTTATGGGTCGGAAGGCCGGTAGGTAATGTCATAATTCAGTTTCCTTGTCAGATTTCATGTTGGTCATTTAGTCGCTGGTCATTATCCTTTTTGTGTAAACAAGAGGCCTGGCAATACTTCAGGTGTGTTGGCATTTTACCCTGATAAATGTTTTCTTATTTACACCGAGCTGATTATTGACACAAAAGACCCCCCCCCCCCCCCCCTCCCTTCCCAAATGAACAGACGCTCCAAAAACAATGAGTGAAATTACAAAAATCGCGAAGCTCATTTGCGCTTGGGCTTGCGCGCGCGCGCGCTACGCACGCACGCATGCAAGCACACATAGAAGGACAGAAACATTAGAAATGTTTATGTCTGTTAGAGAAAGAAAAAACACAGACAACTTGAAGTAAAAACCCTAATCAAAGAAACTTTTAACTGCTATAAATAAGAAACAGTAACAGAGAGAAAAAAAATCCCAAGGACAAGTACTATGAACGACCGACGAAAATACACAGTAAACAATGTAAATACGTTTGCGTTATGAGAGAGAGAGAGAGAGAGAGAGAGAGAGGAGAAGAGAGAGAGAGAGAGAGAAGGAGAGAGGAGAGAGAGAGAGGAGAGAGAGAGAGAGAGGAGAGAGAGAGAGAGAGAGGAGAGAGAGAGAGGAGAGAGAGGAGAGAGAAGAGAGAGAGAGAAGAGAGAGAGAGGAGAGAGTAGAGAGAGGAGATCTGGGAGGAAGAGAGAATCTGACATTTTAGAATAAATATGGTTTTTGAAATCAACATTTATGTTTTGTGATGTTGCGTGTGTTTATGCTTGTTCTTCTTACCTTCTTTTCTCTCGCTAATTACAGAGTGACAAACAGACAAACACACAAACAAACGGAGACAGATACAGAAAGAGACCAACACAAAACAGTGAGAAGGATAACTCTAGCGTAAAAATATATTCAAATGAAGAATGTAGCTTTAGAATTATTTCCATGGCTAATGAATAAATAACAAATGAATAAATAACTTGCAATATATTAAGTTGATAAATACATAATCAGTGAAATACATGAAGGAATATACAGAAAAAAACCTCAATGATCAAATGAACAAAAAAATGAATAACAAGCTGACAACGTAAGATTATAAATACGTAAACAGTGACATGTATAAAGTATGAGTATATAACTAAATCATGCAATTTGATCAACAAATGAATAACGAAAGAATTGAATATTTGATATATAACCGAACAGAACGAATAAATCAAAGAGCAACCAATAAACAAACTCAAGAACAGGCAATTAATTTTGTAATTTGTGCTTCATATCTGCACGATTGCATAGCAGGAAGTTGTGTGAGTTTTTAAACTCTAAAAACTCCCCTCTTCGTGTAATTGGATCAACATAAAAATGACAGTGATATCACCACAGACGATTTGATTGGATGGGTTCACAGAAAAAGAGGGGAAAATGATTATCAACAGCTGAACAAAATCCCAGACAATTTAAAGCAACTTTTAAAATAAATTGTCAGTTTTGCATGCCTGTCTTGTTGGTTGGTTTGTCTGTGTCTGTGTGTCTGTTTTCTGTATGTCTTCATCTTTCTGTTTCTGTCTCTGTCAGTCTGTTTATATGTCTAGTATGCTCTACTCTTTTTTCTTGCCTCTGTGCATATAGATGTGTGTGTGTGTGTGTGTGTGTGTGTGTGTGTGTGTGTGTGTGTGTGTGTGTGTGTGTGTGTGTGTGTGTGTGTGTGTGTGTGTGTGTGTGTGGCGCGTGCGGTGTGTGTGTGTTCGATTTTTTCGTCAAACTGGGAAGAAAAGGCGAGGCTGGGTACGAACCCAGAACCTCACGTTTATTTGTTGGCATGCGAACGTCATAACCATCCTGCCACCTTCCTTCTAAAGTAAAAAAATAACAAAAATAGGCAATATAGATATATTCTAAGTTTTAAAACTGACTATTATACCTATGTACAGAACGACACTTGCACGTACACTTCAGAGAGAAGTACCCAAACGTACCTAGTCACCACGGTGGCAATCCACCTCACCCACACCCACACCACTCATTTCTAACTTTTGATCTAAAAATCACTGTTTTATGACTTGGGTTTTTTTTTTTTATTACGTTTTTGCTTTTAAGAAAAAAAACAACCCTAACCAGATTAATCGCTGAAACGAGCGGTTAATCATTGGGGTGCCACTACAAATCTGACAGTTCGTGTGATAAATTTTGTTTTGAAGTCAGACAGTCTAGATAAATGGTGCTTTTATGTCAGTTGTGATTACCGTCTTTGCCCCCTTTTTATTACTAGAGAGTCAATGTACATAAAAGTAGGTGGGTTCGGTACAGACTTGGCAAGTGGAGTTTGTGAGAAAAGACCAACATTAAATATGAAAGCATAGATAGCTGTGGTCATAGCAGTCAAGCAATAATGGATTGGTGGTCCATAGATAGTGCACCCGTCTAAAAAGCGAAAAGTCTGGGTCGGAGAGTGCTGTGGTTTGAATCCCGTTTGGGTCCCAAAACTTTTACCCTACCATTAGAACATGCAGATAGTGGTGATCTGGGTACTAGTTTTTTGAATGAGACGATAAACCGAGGTCCCGTGTGTTACACATCATTATTAGCGCACGTAAAAGAACCCACGGCAACAAGTGAGTTTTCGCTGGCAAACTTCTGTAGAAAAAAACCCGACTCTGATAGGAAAACAAACACAGCTGCAGACAGGAAAAAAAAAAAGTGTGGTGCTACACTTGTGGCGACACGCTCTCCCAGGGAAGAGCAGCCCATATTCGCGCAGAGAAATATGCTGTGCCATAAAGTGGTATAAAATCAATAAAAAGTAATAGGTGTGGAAGTAGTGGTAACCCCCCACAAGAAGTGTAGTCAGATGCACTTGAAATATGGCGCTTTCCTCTTCTCTACCCTCTCTTTGTGTCTGACACTTCTTTTCTTCATGTGATCTCCTTCCTGTATTTTTTTTTACACCTTCTTAGTACATTTTCCTGCCTTTCTCCACAGAAACTCTTTTTAAAAAAAATCATTCTCTTCCACGCCGAAATCGGATGCGCTGGCCTGACTTGTCGGCCTTAACAGAATTGCAACGCATTTCCGCCCATATGACAGATAACAATAGTTGCTGTCTAAGCGTTCGACAACGACGCAAAAGGAAATAACTAAGGCATGTTTCATGTTTCTAGAGTAGTGTAAGTCTAATCAGGAAAGGAGAAAAACAGTTAAAAAAAAAAAAAAAAAAAATCTGTCTACTTTTTTGCCACCACCGCAGCTGCCAGGGAGTGTACACTGCCCAAAGGTCAGTGGTCAGCCGTGGCCTGAGGTGTCACTGACCAGAAGCAACAGTAAGAGAAAACCATCACTGCTCTCAAGGACATGGAATACTGGTTCGGGCTGACGTGGCGAATCTCTAGATATATCAGTAAGTATCCACCAACGCGAGCTGTACTGATAAAGTATTGCTGTTTCATGTAATGGGAAAAAAGCTAAGTAATTGTCGGACAAAAAAGAATGGTATATTATGGTAGAACAAACTTTTTTAAAGGTCTTATCTAATCGGGGTTTAATTTGGGAAGAGTGGAGGAAGTTAGTTGTAAAATCTTGAGTGGTGCCTTGCTCCCCAAAGGCTGACCAAACTAAGGGGTAAGTGAAGGTGAAATCCGATCAACATAGTCTCTTCTTTTAAAATCTTATTTTTGTGTATGAAAACTGGTAAGGGAGAATTAATCATTAATCCAAAAACCTAACCGCGCACCACTTGAAGTCTGACAATGCCCGATTAAAACGTTTTTTTAAGGAGTGATGTACTTAACCTAAGACGCCTTTGTCTCGGACTCCAAATCAGTTTGCTCTCTCTACAACGCTGAAAAAAACAGTAAAATGCGGTTCAAATAAATAGGACTAGTTCTATAGTGGAATAGAAGAAGATAAGATTCTATCAGTTTATTAGAAAAAAACAGTTGCCATGACGCAGTAGTGAGCGCCTTGGTTTACGGACTAGAAGGTCGCAGGTTCGAAATCCCATAAGTCATAGGGATTTTTCGTTCTCCGGCCGGCTCCTACCTGGAGTGAGTGAGCTATGGGCTCTCTGGGAAGACTGGAACCACACAGCCAAGCTTTGTGCGCGTTACAGATGCGAGTTTAAGAGTGTTGCTCAATTAATTGCCTGACCAATAGTGCAGGTCTCTGTATCTCTTGGACTCGGTTTTCTTGCTAGCAGGCAAACGACTAAACTACTATCCTACCTCCTTTTTCTTTGTACCTCACTTTAGAGACAACTACACTTCAACTTTTTATGGCCTGTTTTCATTTACAGAAGAGAGAGATAGTTTGCAATGCCAGAAGATTGTTGAGGATGGAGACAATCTTGTTATACCTCCTCAAAGCAGAACGACATTGGATCCGTGGTCCACAGACAACAAGCCTTCATTGGAAGACAAAGGTCGTAGGATCGAGCCCCCTTTGAGTCCAGACTTTTCCCTTTCATCTGGCATAGAGGTGGTAATATGGATGCTAGTCTTGTAGATGACACGTCAAACCGAGGTTGCGTGTGCAATACACTTTTAGCATACCTAAATGAATCCCCACGGCAACAAGGGAGTTGTTTCTGGCTAAATTCTGTAGAAGAAAGCCAGTTTCATTTGGGAGCGAATACATTTGCATGCATGAAGAGAAAAATGAACAGTGGTGGTGTGTCCTGCCCGGAAAGATTAAGAATAAGATTTGATCTCAAACAACAAAGAAATACACTCACATACACACACACTCTCTCTCTCATACACACAGACAATAACTCTCTCTCACCACACACACACACACACACACACACACACACACACCAACACACCAAACACACACACCAACACTCACTCACTCACTCCTCACTCAGTCCCATGTCCCAAAGGACGTAGGGGGGACATGAGAGAAGACGCAACAGAGATCTTTTTCCATGCTTCACGATCCTGTGTGGCTAGTAGGAGGTGTTGTAGGGGTTGGGCGGTCCAGTCTTTGATGTTGTCAACCCATGATTTCTTTTGGCGGCCTCTTCTTCTCTTGCCCTCGACTGTTCCTTGCAGGATGGTTTTTGCTAGGGTGTTGTGTCTTGTGGTGTGACCAAACCACATCAGCTTTCTCCTCTTTATGATGGAGAGCAAAGGCTCTTGGGGGCCCACACGCTTTTCGATTTCTTCTTTCACATAGTTATTGGTATTGTGTTCTTTGTATGATATTTTGAGGAGTCTTCTGTGGCACTTGTTCTCAAATGCTTGGTTTTTTAAGTTCAGAGTCCATGATTCACAGCCATATAGGAGGATAGATATCACGAGGGATTTGTAAAGGTGGTATTTGGTGCAGAAGCTGATGTTGTTGCTTCTGATGATCTTCTGGAGTCTGATTAGAGCAGAAGTTGCTGTTGCAATGCGAGCTTTCACTTCATTGTGTAACAGAGTGCAGATATTTGATCTGCCGCGACTCTGTACAACTTCTCGGCGACGACAGCACGGTCAGACAGTGGGAATGTGGCCTCTAAAGAGAGGCTGCATAAATACTACATTTTACCGCTACGGGCAAAGTGCATGCAGAGGACGGTTTTCGACCAACCCCCAACGATACAGAACATCGCACAATTCACAGGTGTTGATCTAAAATTAGATCCACAACGCTGCGATTGGCTGTTCCTATCGCATGGGAAGTAATCTACTTACCGCCCTGCCACATCCACCACCGCTGACTTTGTGCCGCGTCCCGAGGCACAGTGGGTACTGACCAACGTATTTGACGCTCAAATCAGTAGCCCTAAGTTCTTTCCATCCTGCTCGCAGCGCCACTTTGTAACAGAGTGCAGATATTTGATCTGCCGCGACTCTGTACAACTTCTCGGCGACGACAACACGGTCAGACAGTGGGAATGTGGCCTCTAAAGAGAGGCTGCATAAATACTACATTTTACCGCTACGGGCAAAGTGCATGCAGAGGACGGTTTTCGACCAACCCCAACGATACAGAACATCGCACAATTCACAGGTGTTGATCTAAAATTAGATCCACAACGCTGCGATTGGCTGTTCCTATCGCATGGGAAGTAATCTACTTACCGCCCTGCCACAATTGTTTGATGTGCCATCTTTTGTTAGGATGGAGCCTAAGTATTTGAATTGGCTCACCTCTTCTAGTGTTTCTCCATTCATCTTTATTTCCGTGATGTCATTACTCGCGCTGTTGACCATGATCTTTGATTTCTCTGTACTGACCTCCATGCCGTATGCGCTCGCTCGATCTGTTAAATTGTCTGTGAGGATTTGCAGTTTTTGTTTGCTGCTGCCCATGAGGTCAATGTCATCTGCAAATCTGAGGTTGCAAAGGGGTCTTCCACCAATGGAGATGGAAGTGTGGTGGTTTTGCAGTGTCTCTGTCATGATGTCACGCACACACACACACACACACACCTCTCTCTAAAACAAAAAAGTAGGTACATGAAAATGAAAAGCAACCCAACTTTCACGAAGAGAAATCTACCGTGATCAACACTGGTACAGAATACATACATAACACAATAGTAACACAACCCTCGAAGTAAAGCTCCAGCCATAATATAACCCCTGACCTCATCTCCTCAGACCAATACACAGGAGAGATCTGCACTGGTCACTGGTCACTGGTCAACAAGCAGTGGACATTTACCAGAGGAGACAAAGGTTGAAGACCTCTGGTCCTACTCTCTGAGGAACCACTGGGGACCTCTGGCTTCGCTTGAGATGCTACGTTACTTCCAGCACTGGGCAGCTAGGAGTAATGATCACCGTGAATAGGGAGGGACGTTGTGGTCAGCTTTGGGAAAGGGGATGTTTGTGTGATTGTTGCGGTTGTAATCCGAAGCACGGTGGAGAGGAAATGGACTCCGTTAGGTTCAATGTTCCCACGACACACTTTCTTAATATCTTCAGTTCAATGCCCTCACTATTTCTCAGATTGTCAGCAGAGAGGTCAAGTCAAGTCAAGTCAAGTCAAGAAGGCAATGACTGTTTAGACAGTGTATTTTAATAGTGTAGGCACAGGCTGTCAGTTTTTATATATCCTGGTCAACCCCTCACATACACATGCACACACCCGCACGCAAACACAGACACAGACACACACATACACAAACAAACAAACAAATACAGTTCCAAACAGGAAACGAAAAAATAGTGGGTGGTGCTGCTCCTGTTGGGACGTGCTCACCCGGAGAGATAGACAATGAGCGGAAAAAGACAGACAGACACACAGACAGACACACAGACAAAAACCCAGACAGACACATAGACCGATATACGACAAAGAGGAAGCGATACAGACAGAGAGATAGACATACACTGATAGAATTTGGGGGAAGAAACGCACTATGACAGACACACACACACACACACACACATACACACACAGATAGACAGACAGACAGACAGATAGATAGACAGACAGACAGACAGACAGATCGATTGACTTTAAGACTGACAAAGAGGCAGCCACACACACACACACACACCACACACACACACACACACACACACAACACACACACACGCGCGCGCGCGCGCGCGCGCGCGCACACACACACACACACATTGATAGAAGTTGGAGGAAGAAACGCACCATGACAGACAGACAGGCAGCCAGCCAGCCAGCCAGCCAGCCAGATAGACACTCAACAGCAGGTATGCACACAATACCACACACATTAATATCTGCTAGCTGTGTGCTCTCGGCTATATCCAGGTGATCCGAGCAGTATGGCACATAGAGCATCACTATGCCATGCTATGAATAAATCAGCTTAGTGCCAAACAAAAAAAATCCTACATGCCGTTTACAATGACCATTAGTTCGGAAGTAATGTACACTTCTTGTAAGTGTGTGTGCGTTGTGTGTGTTGTGTGTGTGTGTGTGTGTGTGTGTGTGTGTGTGTGTGTGTGTGTGTGTGCGTGCGTGTGTGTGTATGTGAGTGTGTGTTTGTGTGTTTGTGTGTTTGTGTGTATGTGCGTGCGTGCGTGCGTAGGTAGGTGCGTGTAGGTTTGTGTGTTTGCGCGTGTTTTTGTGCGGGCATGTGTGTATCATATGTGTGTGCTTGTGCCTGCGTTCGTGGGTGTGTGTTTGTGTTTGTGTGTGTGTTTAGTGTGTGTATGTGCGTGAGTGCGTGTGTGTGTGTGTTTGTGTATGTGTGTGTTAAGTGTGTGTATGTGCATGTGTGTGTGTTTGTTTGTGAGTGTGTGTGTGTGTGTGTGTGTGTGTGTGTGTGTGTGTGTGTGTGTGTGTGTGTGTGTGTGTGTGTGTGTGTGTGTGTGTGTGTGTGTGTGTGAGTGCTTTCCATTCAAAAGCTTAAGCCTCTTTATTACGAGCGTGAGATTGAATTACTGAGATGAGAAGTGTGTCTCTATGCCCTACTATGAGGCCACCTCTGAAAGAAGAGGTTTGCAGAATGGACGATGTTTCCAGGGTCTCTCTCTCTCTCTGTGTCTATCTGTCTCTCTCTCTCTATTTCTCTATGTGTCTGTCTGTCTGTCTGTCTGTCTGTCTGTCTGTCTGTCTGTCTGTCTGTCTGTCTGTCTCTCTAAGGCCGGAGTACCACCAAAAAAATTCAGAGTTCAGTTCTGTCTGTCTGTTTCTTTCTTTGTGACTCTGTCTCTGTTTCTTCCTTTGTCTGTCTGTCTTTCTGTCTGTCTGTCTATCTCTTTCTCTCTCCCCATCTCTATGTGTCTCAGTCTCTTTCTCTGTCTGTCTCTTTCTGTGTTTCTTTCCCTCCCTCACTCTTTCTCTCTCTTTCTATGTCTGTCTTTCTGTCTATCTGTCTCTCTCCTCTCCCTTATTCTCCTCTCTCTCTTTTCTCTCTCTCTCTCTCTCTCTCTCTCTCTCTCTCTCTCTCTCTCTCTCTCTCTCTCTCTCTCTCTCTCTCTCTTTCTATGTCTGTCTTTCTGTCTATCTGTCTCTCTCCTCTCCCTTATTCTCCTCTCTCTCTCTCGCTCTCTCTCTCTCTCTCTCTCTCTCTCTCTCTCTCTCTCTCTCTCTCTCTCTCTCTCTCCTTCTCTCTTCACATGAATCATAATTTAAATCAAGATCTGTACCAGAACGTAGGGTTACAAAATCACAAGAGAGACAACTTTGACTTGAACCATACATATTCATTCCGTTCCAAATATTTAAAAAGCAATAGTTTCTTTAAGTTATGTATGTTATGCATGAGAAAGATGAAACATTAACACTTACATGACAAAGAAAACCCCCCAAATCAAAGCAAAAGCACGCAAGACCAAAATCCGAAACAAAGCTAATTCATGAACCAATCCATCAAATATACAAAAAAAAACCCACATTGAGACACAAACGTACCAGACGTTTGAAAAACTAAATCAGTCATTTTTAACCTCAACCATAAACATTACTTTCATTCAAATTTTTTGCATTCAAATTGTGTATGTTATACATGATAAACACAAAACATTTACATAGCTACTGGAAGAAAAGAGAGCACAGAAAAACCCAACCCACAAGCCAATCAATCAAGCTTACACAAACAAAATACAGATACACAGACGCAACGGACACATTGAAAAAACAATCAAAACACGCAGACGCTACAAATAGATAAAATAACAATCAAATAAACTATTCCAACCATTAGCACATTTGTGTATGGGAATTCGAAACGTTTTTGTAATGGGTAGTTTTACAGGGGACGGGATGGCTCAGTGGTCAGAACACTCGCTTTTCCCCAGTCAAAGTTAACCATCATCGAGCGAGGTTACCAGTTGGATGGGTAACCGTTTGTGCGCCTTGGCTTCAGTACAGTCCCCCAGTCCACAAAGCTGTAAATGGGTATCCGCCCTCTTGAGGGTCAGGGAAAGTAAAGCAGCGAGGGAGAGGAGATGGGTGCCGCCCTAGCCTCAATATGCTGGCCCCTAGCGAAGCTGAGATCTCTGACGCCTCGCTCCCCTACGACCACACAGGTTATGGGACACCTTTACCTTTACCTTTCCACTTCATTTTCTGGAATGTGTGGATTAAGAAGTATAATGATATATCATTCCTGTTTCCGTTCGTACTCTTCAAGCAGTAACAGAGATTGATCTCCCAGCAGTCACACACCCATTAGAAAGTGAGTGGTCGGAGGTTCAACTCCCGTCTAAATCCTAGCTTTGTCCACCATCCACAAGGCCATAAGTGGCAGTCTGTGAGCTGGTCTTTCGGGTGAGACGAGAAACCGAGGTCCAGAATGTAAAATGTGACGCTCCACCACATAATGAGACGCATTGCACCAGAGGTCAATTTTTAGTTATTCACATGTTATCAAACTGCAATAAAATGGCTATACGATTAAAAAAAACAACAGCTTGAAAATCGGACAGTTCTCAGAAAAGTTATTGCAAGTTGAAATGCTAGACTGCAGGAAAAGACAAAATGAGAAATTGACAAGTTTAGCATCCTGATCGGTGGTCAGAATGAGGGCTTGGGTATTTTTAAAACACATTTAAAGGCAAAAGGAAAAAAAATTATGATTTGATATTTCATTATAAGGTAGAATAATGGCTATACTTTAATAATTAATCAAAATATCAAAATTGCCAACTTGACCCAACCTGCCTTTAATGGCTCCTAGCGGGAAAGGCAAGTACTCAGGCACTTCAACATTGACAACTGCCTAATTGAAGTCATCAAGGCTCTGTACGAGAATGCAAGAAGTGCAGTTTTCATAAACAATCACGTGGGCGAGTTCTTCAAGACCACGGTTGGAGTCCGCCAGGGCTGCCTTCTCTCACCTGTACTCTTCAACCTCTTCCTCGAAAACATCATGACAGAGACACTGCAAAACCACCACACTTCCATCTCCATTGGTGGAAGACCCCTTTGCAACCTCAGATTTGCAGATGACATTGACCTCATGGGCAGCAGCAAACAAGAACTGCAAATCCTCACAGACAGTCTAACAGATCGAGCGAGCGCATACGGCATGGAGGTCAGTACAGAGAAATCGAAGATCATGGTCAACAGCGCGAGTAATGACATCACGGAAATAAAGATGAATGGAGAAACACTAGAAGAGGTGAGCCAATTCAAATACTTAGGCTCCATCCTAACAAAAGATGGCACATCAAACAATGAGGTGAAAGCTCGCATCGCAACAGCAACATCTGCTCTAGTCAGACTCCAGAGGATCATCAGAAGCAACAACATCAGCTTCTGCACCAAATACCACCTCTACAAATCCCTCGTGATATCTATCCTCCTATATGGCTGTGAATCATGGACTCTGACAGCAGAGTTAGAGAGAAGAATCCAAGCATTCGAGAACAAGTGCCACAGAAGACTCCTCAAAATATCATACAAAGAACACAAGACCAATAACTATGTGAAAGAAGAAATCAAAAAGCGTGTGGGCCCCCAAGAGCCTTTGCTCTCCACCATAAAGAGGAGAAAGCTGATGTGGTTTGGTCACACCACAAGACACAACACCCTAGCAAAAACCATCCTGCAAGGAACAGTCGAGGGCAAGAGAAGAAGAGGCCGCCAAAAGAAATCATGGGTTGACAACATCAAAGACTGGACTGCCCAACCCCTACAACGCCTCCTACTAGCCACACAAGATCGTGAAGCATGGAAAAAGATCTCCGTTGCGTCTTCTCTCATGTCCCCCCTACGTCCTTTGGGACATGGGACTGAGTGAGTGAGTGAGTGAGCGGGAAAGTGGGTTATGTGCTAAGTGACTCATTTCGTGGTGGAGCGCCACAAATATGCCTAAAATACGTACATATACTCGAAAAAAAATCAAGAGAGTTTCTGCTGACAAAACACTATGGAAAAGTGCTTCCCTCATAGTATATTTTTTAATTTGTTTATATTTCATTATTTTATATCGAGGATAACAGAATAAGCAATCATCTGCTTTTTTTCGACCGGTCCCCGTGTGTATGCAGTTTTGTAAATATTGTCATCTGTTCCCACCGGCACACGATGGCCTACTCTTACGAAAAGCGGAACAGGATTTAATGTGTGCGCAAGATGTTCTGCGTGCGTTCGCACACGGGGCCTCGGTTTAAAGTCTCATCCGAAGGACTTTTGGGGAGAGTGGAGTCAGCACTGATGTTAACTCCAGGAATAAAATTTCCTCGACCGGACTCGAACCCGGGTCTTCAAATTGCAAAATCTTCAGTAAAGCATGCTATCCACTCATGGGGAAAATAAAGTGGCGGCACTGCTGTTGTGTTGTTGCGCTCTCCTAGGGAGGGTTTTTCGAAATTTGGGAAGGGACAATTAATATGTTATTATTGAAAGTTGTCTACAGTACCTTAAAATTTAGAAACAATAAAGAACAACATAAGACAATACAACACAGTACACTACAGTACACTACACTACAGAACAGAGCACAGCAGTACACTTCACTACATTACACTACACTACACTACACTACACTACAGTACATTACACTACACTACACTACACTACACTACACTACACTACAGTACATTACACTACACTACACTACACTTCACTACATTAACAACTACACTTACACTACACTACACTAAACACTACACTACACTACACTACACTACACTACACTACACTACACTACACTTCACTACACTACACTACACTACACTTCACTACACTACACTACACTACACTACACTACACTACACTACTTACACTACACTACACTACACTACACTACATTACACTACACTACACTACACTACACTACACTACACTTCACTACATTACACTACACTACACTACACTACACTACACTACTTTACACTACACTACACTACACTACACTACACTACACTACACTACACTACACTACACTACTTTACACTACACTACACCAAACAGCAAAACAAAAAATAAAATACAAATAAACAACACAAGAAAATGAAATGCAGTACAATATAGTACTTTTCAACAAAGTGGAATGCAATACTATACTGAACAATACAATATATTATAGTACAATACAGCACCATACAATAATACAATACAATGCATTACGATACAATGCGATGCAGTACAATACAATACAATACAATACAATACAATACAATACAATACAATACAATCCAATCCAATCCTCACTCGTCAGACCCTCATCATCCAATACAAACGTTCATGCTTGTTTTCGTGTGTGTGTTTGGCCTGTCAACAGAGACCAGAGTGTGAGGTGCACTGCATGTTTACACTGACAATATTTGTTGAAGGGGGGAATGTTTGTTTATCTGCATGTCTGTTGTCTCATGCCGTTGTTCAAATTTTGGTGGTGTTCTTTATTGTTGCTGTGATAATTGCTGCTGCTGCTGCTGCTTCTCCGCCTTCTCCTTCTTCTTCTTGGTTTTCTTCTTCTTCTTCTTCTTCTTCTTCTTGGTTTTCTTCTTCTTCTTCTTCTTGGTTTTCTTCTTCTTCTTCTTCTTGTCTTCTTCTTCTTCTTCTTTTTCTTCTTCTACGCAATTCTTCTTCTTCTTCTTTTTCTTCTTCTACGCATTCTTCTTCTTCTTCTTCTTCTTCTTCTTCTTCTTCTTCTTCTTCTTCTTCGCAATTCTTCTTCGCAATTCTTCTTCTTCTTCGCAATTCTTCTTCGCAATTCTTCTTCTTCTTCTTCTTCGCATTCTTCTTTGCAATTCTTCTTCTTCGCAATTCTTCTTCGCAATTTTTCTTCTTCTTCGCAATTCTTCTTTGCAATTCTTCTTCTTCTTCATCGTCGCAATATTTCTTCTTTGCAGTTATTTTCTTCTCTTCCTCTTCTTCACCTTGTTCTTCTTGTTCTTGTTGTTTTTCTTGTTCTTGTTCTTGTTCTTGTTCTTCGTCTTCTTCCTTTCCTCGTCTTCCTCTTCACCTTATTCTTCTTGTTTTTCTTGTTCCTGTTCTTCTTCTCCATCTTTGTAGTTCTTCTTCTTTGCAACAAACCCCAACTGCCCTACATGGCCTAACTCTACCTTAATGGCCCTGAAGCTTGACAGACAACTTCGAGGACCTGAAATGTACTGCTGTTTTCTTTGCAGAGATTAGGCTGTCCATCTGGAGAACGCAAGGAAAGAGATCTAACCAACATCCATATTATTGTCATCGGTGCATTCATAAAGCCAACCCAATGATCTTTGAAAATCACAACCCCACGTTTGTATTAAAACTATTTAAGGAGAAATGTACTTTAAAAAAAATCTATAGATAATCTTAACACAACAAATGTAACACAAGTCGTATCTTTGCAACCAACATTTCTAAGGAAATTCTACGCGAAGCATGTCTACTACGATAATCCATTTCTACAAATTGTATTACACCGACGCCTTTAATAGCAATTCTATAAATTTTAATTGTCCACTCCCACCTTACTTTAAAGGGCACGATTTTCCGGTAAGTACGTATGTCCTATATTCTTCTCAAAATTTTACGTGACTCATCCCCATTCTTTTCAAGGCACAAATCTTCCTCCGGGTAAGTGCACATGTTCTACAGACCAGAATTCCACTTGTCCCCCTTTCCCACTCCTTCTCCTCAAATACCACTTCTCTGGGGAACTGGGCACGTTTCATTATTCCAACAACAACAAACCATCATGGAGATTTTACAAACTGTGCCTTCCTAGGAAATAATCCTCATAGAATTTTTTTTACACATCACATTACTTCCTCGACTGTACCTTAAGGGAACTGTACGTGCCACATCTCTTCAACGACAAACAACCCTGTAAGGAATTCTGCCAGTGCAGCAACTGTGGTGGAAAAGTGCATGGATGTCTGAAATAGTTTTTCACTTTAAGAGGGAGGACAGATCTTGTTATCTAGCACCTAGCTGGAGCTTTGTCGACAGGGATAATGGAAAGATCCCTGGGATCATTTCATGAAACTTATGGGTCCGGGATCTAACAGAAAGACGTCTATATAGAATACAAGCGGTTTCAGGTTCCAATCCCCAATGACACCGGATTTTTTTAACCTACTAAATAATGGGTGGTTGTCTGGTTGCTAAGTTGGTTTTTTTGTTTTTTTTTTAGATCTGACCACGAACTGGTTTACCTTGTACTATAAACGGTTAGTGCATGTAAATGAAGAAAAAGACAGTAGGAAAGTAGACCGCAGGAAAAGTCTGTAATAACTATCACTCTGAAAACGAAACGTTCACTAACATTCAGGACACACACAGAGTCTAGTGGTCAGAACATTGCGTCTGCAATTTGACGACCCGGGTTCGATTCCCGTTAGAGGGGATTTTTCCTCTGGAGTTATATCAGTGCTGACTCCACTCCCTCAGAAAGTCCTTCGGATGAGACTATAAGCCGAGGCCCCGCGTGCAAATGCACGCGGAGCATCTTGCGCACACGTTAAATCCTGTTCCGCTTTTCGTAAAAGTAGGCCATCGTGTGCCGGTGGGAACAGATGACACGATTTACAAAAACTACACACACACGGTGACTGGATGTAAAAAAGCACATAAGTGCTTATTCCGTTATCCTCGATATAAAAGAACAAAATCGACAGAACATCAGCAGTTTTACGTTGTTTTATGAAATTCCAATGACATTGTGTTCACTGCTATGTGGTCAATGTTTTAATACGTTAGTATTACAGTAAAGACTCCCTGAGGAAGAGGTTGCTGCCTCAAAATTTTGGTGATAAAGATTACCAAGTGTTTGCTTCTATCTATCTCTATCTTTCTATCTATCTATCTATCTATCTATCTATTATCTATCTATCTATCTATCTATCTATCTATCTATTCTATCTATCTATCTATTATCTATCTATCTATCTATCTAGCTATCTATGTGATATATATGTATATATCTATATAAATATAGATATATATATATATAATATAATATATATACATAGAGAGAGACAGACAGAGAGAGAGAGACAGAAAGAAGAGAGAGACAGACAGACAGACAGACAGATCGATCGATCGATCGATCGATCGATCGATCGATAGATAGATATACGTCATGACCTTATATCCCTGTAGAATAACATGAATCTTATGGAAGAATTTTGCAGTTATTGGCTATGCAGCATAGTATAATAGAATACAATAGAATAAGCAATACCCCGACACTGTTGTAAGTGTGGTCTTGTGATTTGCATTTGCTGTGAGAGCAAAGTTACCCACCCTGCATCGTGATAGAGTGTGCGTGACCGTGCTGTAAATACGAGACATTGAAAATAATTATATTAAAAAAAGAAGAAAGAAATCTACATAGGCAAAATCTCCCATACATTGCTGGTTATTTCATTGTCAGTGATAAAGGAGGTTGGAGATTGGGCTTCTAACTAGTAAAAAAAAAAAAGAGAACAATTAACAAAAAGGAGAAAAGACGAAAGAAAAAATGAACGGAAAAAGAAAGGTGGAAGAAAGAACAGAAAAAACATGAAAAGAGAGAAAGAAAAGAAAAACATGATAGAAGAAATAAAGAATAGAAAAGAAAAACAGAAAAGTATAACAAAAAGAAGAAAGAGAAAATATGAGGAAAGTAAGATAAAAAAAAGAAGGGAGGAAATAAAGAATTAAGAAATAAATAAAAGAAAAGAATGAATAACACATAGAGAGAAAAAAAAGACAGTTGTAAAGGTTGATTATAAAATACCCGTCTCTTTTTCGCCCATTTTTCTTTTTGTAACACGCGAAGAAGGAAAAAAAATAAAGCCCAGAAAGAAAGATATAAAAAAAAGAATAGAATATATAAGCAACCCAGAAAAAAGATAGAACATAAGAGAGAAAATAGAGGAAAGAAAAGCGAGAAAGAGAATGATAGAAAAAACGAAAAACGTTTAGAAAAAAGAGTGAAAACAAGACTCACGATTAGATCTTTTAAAAAAAAACACCTAAAGGACCCAAAACATGTAAAAGGAAGCGGAAACATAATTAGATAAAGGAACTATTGAGGAAAAGAAAAAAAAAAAGAGGAAAATTAAGACACTATGTAGAGACACCTCAGTTCTTATTAAAGTGTAGGTATGTGTGGGGGTTGAAGAGAAAGAAAACAATGAAAGAAGAAATAGAAGAGAGAGAGAGAGAAGAAGAAGAAGAAGAAGAAGAAGAAGAAGAAGAAGAAGAAGAAGAAGAAGAAGAAGAAGAAGAAGAAGAAGAAGAAAAGAGAAGAGGAGAGAGAGGGAGGAGAGAGAGAGAGAGAGAGGGGGGGGGGAGAGAGAGAGAGAGAGAGAGAGAGAGAGAGAGAGAGAGAGAGAGAGAGAGAGGGGAGAGAGAGAGAGAGAGAGAGAGAGAGAGAGAGAGAGAGAGAGAGCAGACAGACAGACAGACAGACAGACAGAACAGAGACAGACACAGAGACAGAAAGAGACAGAGATGCAGAGAAACAGAGACAGAAAGGCAAAGAGAGACAGAGACAGACGGACAGAGAGACATAAAAATAGCGGAAAATAGAGGCCAGAAAGGGTACACGGGCTCACGCAAAACCCCTGAAGTAAAACCCATTTTTATTGCCTGCACAAAGATCCCAACAAAAATATATAAAAAAACAAAGTACAAACAACAACCAAACACGTAAACAAAAACAGAATGACAGCCATCCCCCCCCCCCCTCCCTCCATAAAACCGAAAATTGTCTCCACGCACAAAAAAAGTTTAGTAGAAAAATAATAGAAGCAGACATGGCAAGCAAGAAAAGAAACGGCAGGATTGGTAGGGGCAGTGCATTCCAAGAGGATGGAATTTGGAAGACGAAGAAGAAAAAAAATAGAAGGCACTATCATGGGGTGTGTGAGCCAACGTTTTAACAGCAAAGCATCATTACACTGTTATCGGTTAAAGTCTGAGCAGCGGCTATGGATCAGAATTACATTATATGTGGTCTATCATTTTCCTCTTTTTATATTAATGATGATATGCTTGTTGTTAGCATGTGATGCTTTCTGTCGTTATTATATTTTTTATATCGGTATTTGTTTACTTTTGCTATTTCTATCGTCGTTTGTATTTCCATTTTTTCTTATTTGTTTTAATATCAAATCAAATATGCTTACAAGGGGCAGGATAGCCTTGTGGTTAGTGCGTAGAACTTGCGATCAGACGGCTCGGGTTCAAACTACCCTGAAACGCCCTGTCGAGGGGATTTTTTCTCTGGGGTTAATATTAGTACCAACACTAATGCCCCTTAAGTCCTTCTGCTGAGACTGTAAACCGATGTTCCTTTTTTTCTGGCTGCCTCTTCTGTGACATTCCCATGGCTGCTGTTCCCACGCCCCTTGTTTCGATCTCCCAACCACAGCCCTACCCAGGTTTGCTATGTCTCATCCTTAGGGCCAGGAGTCCACATGGAGCTCATCAATATTAGGTCGCCGCGAGGCCACCAGCCAGAGGGGCCCTGCACTGCTGCTGGGCCACTTTGGTGGTGTTCATTGGTGTATACCGAGGTTCCTTGTATTTTATTTATTTTTTATTTATTTATTTATTCTTTTATATCGAGGATAACAGAATAAGCAATCATGTGCTTTTTTTTCATCCGGTCCCGTGTGTATGCAGTTTTGTAAATATTGTCATCTGTTCCCACCGGCACACGATGTATGATCGCACGCAGACCATCTTGCAGCCACCTTTAAACTGGTGTACCTTTTAAAAGTGTAACTGTTGTCTGCGGTAGAGACGCTCGTGACGTGTTTAGACATCATAACCGAAGTCAAATGCTGTTTCTTCAATGGTAGTGTAAGGGCCGCATATATAAAATCTCACCATTGGTAAACCTTAGAGCTCTAACTGAGGAAAAAGTCAAACCCCAATCTGCTCAACTGTGTCGGGATAGTCTACTGATTAGGGTATGAACCTGAAATTTAACAATGCCACTATTGACAGGTAAAAACTAGAGTTCCTGGACACAGTCTTTCACTTTTAAAATCAAAATCAACACAGTCTACATAATAATGTTAATATATGGAATCAATATAGCGCTATATCTTGCAAAAACAAATCAAAGAACTTGCAATCAACCCATTCTTACACAAAAAAACAATAATTAAAAGTTTTAACAAATTCGAGCGCGCACAAACACACACAAACACAACCACACACACACACACACACACACACACACACACACACACACACACACACACACACACACACACACACACGCACGCACGCACGCACAGGCACAGGCACCACACACACACAATGGTTATACACTTTGGAAGAGTGATGGGGTTTTCTGAGGCATCGATGGTCATAACTTTTTCCACATTACTGTTTATCCCTGTACCATGCTCTATTTGACATCAGCAGAAAACTGTAAGCAGATACGCCATTATTCATGAAGGATTTCATCCATTTCAGAGTATCAAATTTTGGGGATACAGGAGAAACGTGAAGTTAACGAGGATGTCAAATGGAAAAGCAATGTAAAGGATTTCTGGCTTTATGTTCTTTTTCTTTCTTCATTTATAGCAGCAACATATTTTCATGGTGATGGGTTTAGATGATAGCTTCGGCATTTACGTTTGATGTGAATCATAAAAGGACATATGAATTGTTGTTTAATTTGGACCCCCTCTTTCAGCAATTGGTAGGTTTTCAACCCCCCCCCCCCCACTCTGTCTGTCTGTCTGTCTGTCTGTCTCTATTTCTCTCTCTCTCTCTCTCTCTCTCTCTCTCTCTCTCTCTCTCTCTCTCTCTCTCTCTCTCTCTCTCTCTCTCTCTCTCTCTCTCTCTCTCTCTCTCAAATCCCCCCCATCGAGGTTTTTTTCTTGAAATAAAATCTTGAAAGACTTGAAACCCCCCCTCTCTCTCTCACTTTAATTTTCCCCCCGTCATTTGCAACACAGAAGTACACAAAATGGAAACATTTTAACTGCTTCACCCAATCTACATAATGATGAAACCAGACAGGTATAAAACGACGGCCACAGAAAACGGACAGCCAGTTATAACCCAAATCACGATTGTTATTGCAGGGCATGTGATGCTGTGTGTTTATCAAATTTATGTTGACTCCCCGAAACCAATGCTTTGGGGGCTTCTACACAGCAAAGAAAAATAAGAGTTCAGAAGCAATTGATCAATTTGTGTAAGGAGGGTGTTGTCATCTGACTGCTTATTTATTCCCTTTTCTGTTAATTTTACTTTATTTCTGAACGATCAGTTAAAACATTGAGAAGACATATGTATTCAGCATGCGTGTGAGCAAGCACACACACAGACATGTAGCTATCCATCTATAGCTGCATATATATTGCATAACCCCGACTCTCTCTCAGTCTCTCTCTCTCTATACATACATACATATATATATATATATATATATATATATATATATATATATTATATAATTATATATATATATAATTATATATTTATATGCCATATACATATAACTTCTCTCTCTCTCTCTCTCTCTCTCCTCTCTCTCTCTCTCTCTCTCTCTATATATATATATATATATATATATAATATATAGAAGTAGGCACCCGTCAGTCTCGGAAGACTATGGAGTTGCGCTCTAGTCTTTAGAGCGCAAAGCCTGGGTAGGTAAGTATGGAGGGCAAGCTGTTACCCATGCAGCAGACCCCCCCTCTCCACGCCACTGGAATGATCCATTGGAAAGGCAATGACCGATACGAATGATTCCAGTACATATATATATATATATATATATATATATATATATATATATATATATATATATATATATATATATATATATAATGTTCATGCGTTTTGTGACAGTGACACGTCACCTATATTGCATTGTTCTGGTGACCACGAAGTGATATTGCAGACGTTGGGATGGGGCATAGAATGTCCATTCTTCAGCATAATGTTCTATATGACATTTTTGTATGTGTCTTGTTTTACACTAAAGTGGTAATTATCCACCTGTACACTTTTTATAACCTGGGGATAGTAAATCAAGCGGAATGGCCTTAGCACGCCCTGGATTTATTAGCTCTGAGGAATAAAATATTTAAAGCAATTTGTTTTTTATTTTTATTCCTTTTCCAGTTTGACGGTGTAAGTTATTTAAAAAAAAAGAAGAAAGGTGCTGGTTTTGAGCTTCAGGTAAATATTTGTGGAGTTTCTGATTCTGGCTATAAAGTGACAGCTGTAAAATGGCCTTCGCGGTCGGCAAGGTTAAAAACAACATGAACTGAAATGAAAGGCAAAGTAATCAGCATTCTTTCAAACACCGTAGTTAAAGTTCCCACGAATAGATACACTGTTGAGAAATGAACCTGTCCCCTCAATGATCGTCAGAACACGCTTCCAGCGCTCTAACCACGCGGCTATTTGCACCACTCAAGAAGAGAAAGAACAAAGAAAAAAAAGAGACAAATATAAACAAACAAAAAATGATATTGCAGCAGGTCTACGTAGATATAGACTGCAGTAGACAGATGGGTAGCAAATCGACAGTTACACCAACATTTCATAAATAAGACACAGACAGACAAACAGAAAGGGATATTAGAACAGACAGGCAAAGAGCCACACAGAGAAATAAAAAGGAGAATATTTCTAACTCAGCAGAATGATCAAATATTTAGGAAAAAAAATCATCACAACGAAGGACTGCTTTGCAAGTATGGTGATAAATAATTATGTGATGCAGTTATTATGTGGCCTAGAGCTGAATTACATCATAAAGACACACACACACACACACACACACACACACACACACACACACACACACACGTGGCCATCATTATTTATTGTCGACCCTGTTAATTGTGTGGTGTCCAAGCTCATTGTTGCTCCACATCATTCTTTATTGTTTGCTGCCAATGTTATTCTATATTACACTGTGCTTTGCCTTACATTCAGTTTTTCCCGTTCTAGTGTTTCTTCCATCATTTTTTGGGGGGTCAAATTTTTCTTCTTCGTCGAACACTCCGCAATATATGACTTTCATTTAAGCGAAAATGTTTTGCGCTGCCGTTAAGCGCCTGACAAGTCAGGCCCAACGTATCCAACTTCATGCATGGAAGAAAATTGTTAATTGTTATCGTTTAAATCTTAGTATAAAAAAAGGTTATTGAACTAGACCAAGAGGGAAGAAAATAGGCAAGAAGGAGGTGACGGGAAGAAAAGGTGCACGGTAGAAACAAAAGAGAGGGGTAGAACAGAGGGAATTTCCAGCACATTAATTTCCAGAGGGTAGGGATGCTGTATATACTGACAAGCTCCCGATATCCCTACAGCGGGAACTTTGTTGAATAACCCTAGCTGCCCCATCCCATTCTTTGTTGTTTAATGCCAGTTGTCAATAATTCAACTGTTGCAATAAATGTTCATGTGTAGATAAATACATACACTAAAATATCGGCGAAACTCAATTGCATGATTCAAATTCATACCTATCCTCAATGTCAGAGTAAAGCATTAATTAATGGTGGCCAAAACAAAAGGTAGCATACACAAACGTTTCATCACAGGTAGACTTTGGAGATCTAGCAAAGAAGTGAAAATATTTCAGTCTATGGCTAAAGCATTAATTATGTGAATAGTTGTTATTTTATTTTATTTATTATTAAATTCTATCTATTCATTTTTTTATTTCGAGGATGACGGAATAGGCACTTATGTGCTTTTTTACATGCAGTCCTCGTGTGTACACAGATTTGTAAATTTTGTCATCCGTTACCACCGGCACACAATGGCCTGCTCTTCAGAAAAGCAAACAGGTGTGCAAGATGTTTTGCGTGCGCTGGCACACAGGACATCGGTTTATAGTCTCAGACAAAGGACTTTTAGTCGGACATGT
>CM060322.1:50107847-50127847 GCA_030674155.1 Stramonita haemastoma | reverse complement strand
CTCCCTTGCTCTATCATTAAATCATGGGAGCTGGTGCGAAATCTGCTGAATAGGCGCCTATAATTTTCATTCCTGCATATCAAAAGATACGGCTCCAATCTGTAAACATGTGAAACAGAGTTGTAAAAATTCAGCTTAGAAAATAACTTTTTTTGTTGATTCCAAAACAGTCTGTATAATTCTTCAAGTTTTGTTTTTATAGCATAGCATAATCTTTTCATATTTAATGTACTATGATTATTCCACACATGCTTGAATCCAATCTTATGAATTATTGTTTTGATAAAATAAATCCAGTGACCTTTTTCATTGTTTTGGTGCATTTCATTATATAACAATTTCAAATAGCTATTTTCTTTTGAATCTATTATGTGAATCCAAAAATTTATTAAATGACTAATAACTTTTAACGTTAATGGGTATCTGCCTAAGTTCTCCGAAAACTGGCAAGACCATTGTTTTTTTGTGAACTCCTAATATCTGTCTGCAAAATTTTGCGTGGGTGCTTTCAAAATGAAACTGACTGGTTAAGCACATTTTAAATAAATCATCTATTTTGAAGTTACCTTTTACATTACAACCATAAGGAAACCATATTTCACTTCCATACGTTAAAATAGGCATTATTAGGGCATCAAACAACTGCATAACAATATTTATTTTTAGTAACCTCCTTGTAGAGCTCTTTTCAGCGAATAAATAGCTTTGTTACTTTGTTTGACTAAGTGTTCCTGGGCCACATCAAACTTTCCTGACTGATGAAAAACTATACCTAGATATTTATACCTATCTGTAGTTTCAATTACGTTTTGTCCACATTTAAAAAGAATAGGAATTTTAGGTACAGATTTTGTGAAGATTATAACTTTGGTTTTTTCTTTGTTTACTTGGAGTCCCCATTTTAGACAATACTCATGTAATTTATCCAGTTTTGATTGGAGACCTGATTTTGTATTTGATAACAATATAAGATCATCTGCATACATTAAACCTGAGACTACATCATTTTTCGTTATATATGGAGAATCAATCATTCCTATATGTTGAAAGATATCATTAATGTAGATATTAAAGAGTGTGGGACTTAGTGTGTCGCCTTGATGGACCCCAACTTTTACTTCTATTTCTTCAGATAACGTATCTTTTACTTTTGCATATATTGTGGCATCTGTATACATATCTTCAATCAGATTGAAACTATTCATCTAAGCTAGCCTATTCATCAGTATAGGCTCCTTTCATCCTAACAGTCATTCGGATGACCATAAACCGTGGTCCCGTGTGCGAACGCATGCACGCATAACATCTGGCGCACATGTTAAAACACAGACCGCTTTTCGGAAGAGTAAGCCATTAAGTGCTGATGAGAACAGATGACAAAATTGACAAAACTGTACGCGCACGGGGACTGGATGTAAAAAGCATATGGGTGCTTATTCCGTTATCCTTGAAAGAATAATATGATAAAACAAAATAGACACCTACGTACGCGCGCG
This sequence comes from Stramonita haemastoma, assembly GCA_030674155.1. Taxonomy (NCBI): domain Eukaryota; kingdom Metazoa; phylum Mollusca; class Gastropoda; order Neogastropoda; family Muricidae; genus Stramonita; species Stramonita haemastoma. Next base: position 50,126,351 of record CM060322.1, on the reverse strand, counting down.
CGCACAACCCCACACACACACACACACACACACACACACACACACACACACACACAAACACACACACACACACACACACACACACACACACACACACACACACACACACACAAACACACACACACACACACAAGTTTGCAGCTACAGATTACTGCTTCAATCTTCTTCTAAAGAACCTGTACTCCTTTTCAATCTGGCCCCCGCACTAAGCTCCCTTTACTATCTTGTCTTAAAAAAAAAAGGATGGAAGAATATTTCATCGTATTGTAAAGCTTGACACTGAGCTAGCCTAGACCTGCTTGAATTCTTCCCCACTCTCAGTGTTTGGGGAGTGAGCCATCTTTTGAACTTGTCCATGAAGGATTTAATGATGCAGGAAACGGCCTTTCTTTGGATGCTTGGGCCATTATGATCATTATTGAAGTAATTCTTTTCTTATTCTGCATGCAACACATTACAACATAACTTCAACGTAACACAACCCAACAAAATTGAAAAGAACACACCAAAACACCTTACAACACACAAACAGAGACTACACAATGATGCCTTTCCTTACCATAACGACGAAGGCTGGAGTGGAGAGGATGAAAGCGGCGATCCAGGTGGCGATGAGGGCTATCTTGGCTTTGCGTGTGGTAAACATCGACTTGGACATCAGGGGGTGGGCTATGACAAAGTACCTGCAACACACACACACACACACACACACACACACACAACACACACACACACACACACACACACCACACACACACGCACACACACACACACACACACACACACACACACACACATACACACACACACAGACACACACACACACACACACACACACACACACACACACACACACACACACACACACACACAGCCGTAAGGGTTTTGTTCATCGGTTGAACTTACAATACCATCTTAGTCAACACATTTTTACCTGTTCTTTTCTAGAGCTTCAGTGGGTTTTTTGGTGTAAATTTTGTCATCTGTTCCCAACGGCACACAATGGCCTACTCTTTCGAAAAGTGGAGTGGGTTTTAATGTATGTGCAAGATGTTATGCGTGCGTTTGCACACGGGGCCTCGGTTTATAGTCTCATCCGAAGGACTTTTGGGGGGAGGGGAGTGAAGTCAGCCCTGATGTTAACTCTAGGGGAAACGGTTCCCTTGAACGGGATTCAAACCCGGGTCTTCAGATTGCAAGCGTAATGTTCTAACCACTAGGCTATCCGGTTCCCCTCACACATGTAATTATCATTATTTTGCACACACATGTACCTATAATTATTCTTGATTATAACCAAAAGTAGGTGTGTTTGTGTGTATCGCACGCCTCCGCGCGCGCGCGCGCGCGTGTGTGTATACGTACGTACGTACATGCCCACGCCATGTCGTTTTTGATGCCTACATATTATTACAGAACTCAAGCATATTGAACATTTTTTTTCAGATATTATCCATGATAACTTGATGTCCACATTTGTTTCTTTCGTTTGCTCATTTAATGCAGTATTACCATTTTAAACGTGTTAAGTTCTGCTTTGTTTGGCTTTGTTTTTGTCCTTGTTTTTCGAACGTGTTTTACCCGTTTTGCTTATTTAACGGTTTGTTGTAAAGTGCGAATTAACTGTACTGAGAAGATGATTTTTTCTGTAGAAAAATTGGAGGGTTGATTTTATTTGCTGGGTTTGTTGTTTATTTGGTTCGACTTTTTAAAGGTTTTTGTTCTATACTTCCTTGTCGTGTCACAACCGTTCTTCTTGTATTATCTTATACGCTATACAGCGACAAAGGAAGATTGCGAGGCCGACAGAAACAACCTTAAAAACCAAGCTGTACGGCCCACGAGAGGAGCTGGAAAAGACATGCCATTATTTTCCCCAGACATATCTGATCTGACGGTGTAAAAAGCGAACGAAAGAAGATGTATTCTTTTGAGATATCAAAATTTTGTTTGCGTGTGCTGTTTTGTTTTTATCACCGTGTGAATAGTTTTTTCTGCTTTGTTTCTTTTAGTTATTTATATTTGTTGCAATGATATACCAATTTGTATACGTCTGGGTTTTTTTTTTATTAATGTAAAAAACAAATAGGGATTGTGTGGGTTGGCTTGTTTCTGCACTCTTGGCTGTGAAATCGTTGTGAGCCTGACTGATATCAAACACGTGTTTGCTGGATTTACAACTGCTGAAAAAAAGGATGAGAAATGGTTTCTTGCACACATGAGTGTTTTTTTCTTGTGGCTGTTTTTTTCTTTCTTTCCTTCTTTCTTTCTTTCTTTCTTTCGTTCTTTCTTTCTTTCTTTCCTTCTTTCTTTCTTTCTTTCTTTCCTTCTTTCGTTCTTTCTTTCTTTCTTTCTTTCCTTCTTTCTTTCTTTCTTTCTTTCCTTCTTTCGTTCTTTCTTTCTTTCTTTCTTTCCTTCTTTCTTTCTTTCTTTCTTTCTTTCTTTCTTTCTTTCCTTCTTTCGTTCTTTCTTTCTTTCTTTCTTTCCTTCTTTCTTTCTTTCTTTCTTTCTTTCTTTCTTTCTTTCTTTCTTTCTTTCTTTCTTTCTTGTTGTTAGCTTTCTTTTGCTCCTTATTTTTGTCTGTCTTTGTTTCAAATTGTTGGTTTTGTTTGTTTTTTCCCCCTCAGATGCAGGGATGTTATGTTCTCAGTTATGTCCCTTTTCTAGTTTTCAGCATGTAATTTTCTTTGTTTTTTTTATTCTCTCGCTACATTTTGTTTTACATGTATTTTTTCTGCATATTTTCTGTTTTTCAGTTGGCTCTTTTTTGTTTCTGCTATTTTCCCCTTCTTTCCTTTCTTATTTCTTTCTTTTCTTTTCTTTCTTTCCAAATCACTTTTGTGTAGATGTGCTTTATTTCCTCCTTTTCTTGACAGACGTTTTATGTCTGAACTAGATTTGAGTTCCTTTATTCATTTTATTTTTCTTCTATTGTCAACTAGCATTCAGGACTTTTTTTATCCAACCTTTTTATATCTTTTTTTTGCTGGCTTACTTGTTTATCTTTTTGTTTATATTCTTGGGATGTATTGTTATTCAATTGTAAAGTCTTGCGATACCTTTGTTTCGCTATTTTTTTCTTTTAATTGTTTCTATTTTGTTCATTTTGTATTTGACCTGTGTTTTCCTCTTTAGCTTTGTTTTTTTGGGGGTCATAATGAGAGTGTGGATAGTAAGCATTACAGAGGTCTGCGATATCTACAGCATAAATCAGCTTTTCTTCGTAAGAAAATACTGTTCCCTTCCTCACCTTAAATCAGCAGTAGTGTTATTACATCTCTACAACGTTTGGCGCATTTTGTGTCGTAACATGTTTCCTTGAATTTGTTTAGTGTGTCTAGTCACATTCTGCTACGTAAAACACTTTGTGCTGATTCTGTATAGGGGAAATAAGTGCAATAGAAACATGCATGATGATGATGATGATGATGATGATGATGCTGCTGATGCTGATGACGACGACGACGACGACGACCACGACGACGACGACGACGACGATGACGATGACGATGATGATGATGATGATGATGATGATGATGATGACCACGACGACGACGACGATGATGGTAATGATGATGATGACGACGACGACGACGATGAACAAGCTGATGCCGATGATGATAAGTATGATTCAGTACTTGTAGTTTTTACTTCAATTTATAAAATGAATAATCTCCCTGGGCAAGTTATGTACACGTTTGCCTGTCATACTACTACAGACACGCCTTATGTACACACCTGTCACAATTTTAATCCCGCCCATGTATGTGTACACCTAGAAAATCAAATATGCACACTAAAGACCATGTCATCGATATCAATATTAGCAAACAGCAGAAACATGAAAATGTTCTACATTGTAATCTAGTTGACTATGCCATCCATATCAATATTAGTGAAGAGCAGAAACATGATTATTCCTACATTGTATCCTAGTTGGCTATGTCATCCATGTCACCATTACTGAACAGTACAAACATCAAAAGTTGCCTACCATGTGTCCAAGTTTTCATTAGCACAATGGATCAGGTCAAAACTGTCAAGTAAACATCTTGCTGTCTGTATATTTTTCTTTATTCTTTCATTTCGAGGATAATGAAATAAGCACTCATGTGCTTTTTTATTTTTTTATTTTTTACATCTGGTCCCCTTAGAGAAACCGGATTCGTGGTTTATAGGTAACACACTCGTCAAGAAGATAAGGAGAGTGGGTTCGGTTCTTTGTTTAATCCCGGAAATTTCTCTCATTCACTGAACCTTGAATTTTGGTTTGGGTGCCTATCTTTCGCAGAAGACGATAATATCGTATATAATTATTATACCAACGCTCTCCGTGGAAAAAAACCCCTCTTTAAGCGCACATAGGAGAACCTATGGCCTGGCAATGAGAGAAGATATGTTCCTGGCAATATTGTACAGACAAAAGCTAGTCTCAGAGGAAATTTCTTCTTCGTTGAACGCTCAGATAGCATCTATGTAATCAGCTATATGAGTAAAAACGTGTTCCGCTGCCGTTAAGCGCCTGACAAGTCAGGCCCAGCACATCCGACTTGGGCATGGGACAGAAAATCTTCTAAATCTTTCGGGGAAAAAAAAAGCAGGGGAATGGACCAAGAAGGCAGATAACAAAAAACAAGAGAGGGGTAACAAGAAGAAAAGGAACAAGGCAGAAACAGAGAGATAGAAATGAGGGAGTTCCTAGTACAGAATTTTCAGAAAGCGGGGATGCTACTTATGCTGACAGGACCCCGGCATCCCCACGGGGAATAGAGGAAAATAAATGCAGACAGGATTATTTTTGTTAAATGGAAGGCGCGGCTCTTGTGGCGACAAGCTCTTCCTAGAAAGAGTAGACGGAATTACTCTTAGAGAAATCTGCTATGACTGAATGCAGTATTTAATACAGTAGAATAGAATACAATATAACCTTGTGCACTGTAAATTGTTTATAAAGTTCAGTGCAGTGTCCGAAAGAATCCTTAAGGCATTAACGGGAAGTTAAGGCAAATCAGAAAGGCAAATGAAATCAAGATTCCTGTTTCACATTTTTGAAAGAGTAGGCCATTGTGTACCGATGGGAACAGGGTACACAATTTATTAAAACACCAAGACATGGGGATTGGATGTAAAAAAAAAAAAAGCGCACGAGTCCTTATTGCATTATCTTCGATATAAAAGAATATATAAATGAATAACTTAATTAGACAAAAATAAATAAATAAAAATAATAGGTAAATACATGGATAAAAATTGATAAGAAGTCAAGTCAAATCAAGAAGTCAAGTCAAATGAAAAGTGAAGTCAAATCTGGAAGTTAAGTCTTGCGATGTTAGTGTTGTGTAAATTTCGCACTCAATGACATTGTCTTTTTTTTTAAAAGAAGAAGAAAAATAGGCGGAAGTTAAAGTGAAATTATTTTCTCACTTTTTGCCCCCCCTTTCGCTTTGTACAGAACAAACATAGATGATGGCATCGAAAGAGGATTTTGCACAAAAAACAAGAAGAAAAAGGAATATTTCTTCCGTATAATCTTCTTAGCCAAGCCCCAAGCACTCATATCAAATCACAACGCCACACACACACACACACACACACACACACACACACACACACACACACACACACACACACACACACGCGCGCGCGCGCGCGCGCGCGCGTGCGCACATACACAGACACAGACACACAGACACACAGACACACAAGCACACACTCATACACCGTGCTCACAGACACACAGACACACACACACAGACGCACACGCACACGTGCACACGCACACACACAAACACGCGCTCATGCACGCACGCACACGCACACACATAGACACACACACACACACTCTCTCTCTCTTTCTCTGTCTGTCTGTCTGTCTGTCTGTCTGTCTGTCTGTCTGTCTGTCTCTCTCTCTCTCTCTCTCTCTCTCTCTCTCTCTCTCTCTCTCTCTCTCTCTCTCTCTCTCTCTCGCTAGAGTGAAGAAGGTTGTTGCTCACATTCATGAAAAAACTATCTTGTTAGGCAACTTACACTTAAGCTTCTTTGCCGGTTTAGCGCAAATGAATGCTTTAGGGCAGCTGTGTTGATAGGGTAGTTGAACCCGATCCCTATTCCCCCCCAGCTTCCCCCTATTAATCTATGTGTGTGTGTGTGTGTGTGTGTGTGTGTGTGTGTGTGTGTGTGTGTGTGTGTGTGTGTGTGTGTTTGTGTGTGTGTGTGTGTGTGTGTGTATGTGTTTGTGTGTGTATGTGTGTGTGTGAGTGCGTGCGTGCGTGCGTGTGTCTGTCTGTCTGTCTGTCAGCATGTCTGTCTGTCTGTCTGTTTCTCTCTCTCTCTCTTTCTCACTCTCTCTCTCTCTCCGTCTCTCTCTGTCTCTCACTCTCTGTCTGTTGTTGTTGTTGTTGTCTTCAATTTAACGTCTGTTCACACTCAGTGATATTAGACGAGGAAAGTGGAAAGTAAAGAAGTTGAAGAAGGGAGTGGAAGGAGTGGGAGAAGAAAAGACTGAAGAATTAGCGTGTGGGTGGATGTTTTTGTACATGAAAAGGTAATAATACTTATTTAAAATAAAAATTTAAAAAAAAATCTTAGACATGAGAAAAGTTTAAACTTAACAAAGTGTGAACATTAAACATCAATAATGTAACTACAACAAATATTCAAGTGGACTGTGCAATGAACATCTAGCAATGGCAAAGGCTAACTTTGAATTTTCAAATACTTTTTTCAGAGACTGCTCAGAAAATACAGGTAAGAAGGGCTTTACAATTGGGCACTCAAATATGATATGATATCTGTCTGTCTGTCTGTCTGTCTGTCTCTGTGATTTTTTTTCTATGTTTTATTGAAAGCGTTCTTATTTTTTGGTTCGTTTAGGCTTACTATCGTTGTGTGCTATGAGTGTATTTGTGTGTGTGTGTGTGTGTGTGTGTGTGTGTGTGTGTGTGTGTGTGTGTGTGTGTGTGTGTGTGTGTGTGTGTGTGTGGTCATTTAGTATTTTTCACTATTTGGGGTATTTTTTATTCATGTGATGCCTGTTTACAAAGACGATTGGATAACCAGCTTTACCATAAAATCTTGCCCGTTTAAAGGAGTTGGCCATCAAGGTTACTGTTGGTTCCAAGCCCAGTTCCCTTCAAATGGTTCAATCAATTATATGCCAATGCATGCGTAACATCTTACCCATAGTTTTAAACCTAAATTCGTCTTTTGTAGAGAGTCCTTTTCCTGAAAATTTGCTGCGATCATATTTTGAAACTTTGACAGGATAACAAATATCTTTTGAAAGTCATATGCAGAAATAGGGAGTTTGCCATGTCTTTGCAATATTTGTTAAGCCTGTTTGTAAAATAGTGTATCCCCAAAGATGGAATGCGGTTACCTTAATGGTGGACCAATAAAGGCTGCATATGCAAAATCTCACCATTGGTGAATTTCGATGCCCTAGCCAAGGAAGTAAGAAATAAAATGATGCAGATGAGCATATACGTAGAACAACGTAAAGATCTTAAAATCAAACAGTGAAGCGAAAAAACAAGAAGAAACAAATAAGTAAAACAAGTCATTCGTCTTTCAACCAACCATCAACTGTATGTCCAATAGGTAATTAAGTTATGGAAAGAATTTTAAAAAAAAAAAGGAAAAACATACAAACATCCTGAAATGAATGTGGTGGAAAAGAGGATAGAGTCAGACAGGGAAACAGATGAGAAAAGAATCAAGATGGATATCCAAGCTGCCTGAAGCATCTAGAAAAACAGTGCTTATATTTAGTGTATTGTACCCAACAAAGAAACAGCAGATTTTTCTGCATAAAATTCGAGCTGCTGTCTTCGGGGAGAGCGCATGGCCACAAGAACAGCGAGCCCCATTGATTTTGTTTCTTTTTTAGTCTGCTTATGTATTTGTTTCCCTATCAGAGTGGAATTTCTCTATATAATTTTCCAGGGACAACTCTGTTGCTGCTGTGGGAGTTTTTTTCGTGCACTAAACGAGTGTTGCAAACGGGACGTCGTTTTAGTATCTCATCAGAAATACTATCACCCAGACCACAACTCACGGTCTAGTGGATGGGGAAAAAGTCTGCCCCAAACGGGGATCGAACTATTACACACTTGAAACCCAAACTTTTCGCTTTCTGTGCAGGTGCATTTCTATCGATCCACTCACAAAATAACTAACGCGCTCCACTGAGGTATTGAGGATATCTTTTGTGGAAAAGAAGGCCAGCTAAATTAGGTCCTAGGGGTGGAAGACTTGAAGAAAAGAGGGAATATATAGAGATTAAACATAAGGCCAGCTTACCATGGAGGTATAGGCAGAATATCTGTTTTAAACACAAAATTCATGGAGATTGAATTCACCGCCATAAATCCCACATACAAAGGAACAGGCTCCACAAGGTTTATCTTGCTCAGGAGAGTCTTCCCAAAAGTGTAGAGCAGCGCCAGAATGACTCCTTGATGATTACACAGAAGAATGTAGAAGAGAGAAAAGTGTCACACTGCATTCTTGTGTCTGTTATAAGATAATACTGTTGGCTAATGGTGTGGAGCCACCATCAAGAGTCGATCTATTCTCTCTTTTTTCATATTAAATCAAGATCTAGGATATATTTTTAAAGGGATACGCTATGTGACATTTCCAGATGTTAGGAAACTCACAAAAACGTTAATGTTGTCTCTCAAAGCTCAATCCCATTTTTAGCAATCCCGAGGCAATTAGCTAATCACGTTGAAAGCCGGAATCACCTCTGAGGTGTTTTCGCTAATCTGTTTTCCTGTCTGTCTGTCTGTCTGTCTGTCTCTCTCTCTTTCTTTCCCTTTCTCTCTCCCCCCTCTCTATCTAGCTCTCTCTCTCAGTCTTTCTCTCAGTCTCTCTCTCTCAGTCTCTCCCTCTCAGTCTCTCCCTCTCAGTCTCTCCCTCTCAGTCTCTCTCTCTCTCTCTCTCTCTCTCTCCCCTCTCTATCTCGCTCTCTCTCTGTCTCTGTCTGTCTGTCTGTCTGTCTGTCTCTCTCTGTCTTCCCTCCCCCCTCTCTCTCTCCCTCACTATCTCCTGCCCCCCCCCTCTCTCTCTCTGTGCATTTTAAATTTCCCTGATGTGGACCATGGCAAGAAAACGAAAACTGTAGCGCTATGGGCATGTCTCACTGCCAACATCAGCAAGCCAAGACAGTCCTGCAAGGCATCGTGTAAGGAAGAAGAAAGAGAGGAAGACAAAGAGGGAAATGTATTTGTTTATTTATTTATTTATTTATTTATTTATTTACTCTTTAATATCGAGGATAATGGAATAAGCACTCATGTGCTTTTTTACACCCAATCCCCGTGTGTATGCAATTTCGTAAATCTTGTCATGTTCCCACTGGCACACAAAGGCCTACTCTTTTGAAAAGCGGAACAGGATTTAACGTATGCGCAAGATGTTCTGCGTGCTTTAGCGCAAGGTGCCTCGGTTTATAGTCTCATCCGAAGGACTTTTAGAGATGCCAGAACGAGATCTCAGACTGGACAGGCCTGAGGCTGAGTGAAGGAAGCACTGCACAAGGCGAAAGACAGAGTAATCCTATGAGCAAGGAGACTACAGGGTATGATAAATGTGATAAGTAGTGACTTTGTATCGTACCCAAAGCAGTCTGGTCTGCTGATAGAATAGTGCTATCTCTAATCTATCTGTAGCTTAAATTCGTTAGTTTCTTGCAGACTATAGGATTGAGCACTGCAACAGTTTGTGTGAGTCTGAAATGAGATTAGTATGACACAAAATGCCATCCACTAAGGAGAAACCAAACTCAAAAACACAGTGATATGAAGTAGCACAGAATGGAATAAAATGGTGTTGATAGGAATGCTAAAAACACAACAATGCACAATATTTTTGATCATTGTTTTGTCGATCTTATGACTACAAAATTTGCTCTTTTTTTTGCTGAATTGTTGAATTGTTTAAAAGAATTTAGTCCGTTGAAAACCTTGTGTTAAAACTATAGCAAGTTCACAACATAAACACCCACAGTTGAAAGGATTCGTTTTTATGCACAGTATTACCCGCAGTTCAGAGACTGTCTGGGTGATAATAAGTTACTGGTGTGGAATAAATGATAAGGGTGGCTGGTGGGTTGTCTTACCACTTTCATTATTTCATAAGCTTTCTATAGCGGCTTCTAACGTTAGTAACAAACGAGTCAAAGCTACACGCAGCACAAGTTCTTTCCCAGCAAACTTGCTTGTGCAGAAAAAAAGAGGGCTGGAGAGATGTTGAGATTTTCTGAGCCATGTTGTCGTTATCCAAAGTTCAAACATATCAGGGCAGAAGAAATTAAACTGTCTCCCCACACAAAGACCCTAACTGAGCGTCTGGGTAAGGGAATTAAAAATAAACTTAGCTTCTCCCTTACACTTCTTGAGAAGTCATTCGGCCACTGCACTTAGAAAAAGAGAGACTGATACAGAAACACAAGCAGAAAAGAGAGAGAGAGAGAGAGAGAGAGAGAGAGAGAGAGAGAGAGAGAGAGAGAGAGAGGAGAGAGAGGAGAGAGAGAGAGAGAGAGAGAGAGAGAGAGAGAGAGAGACGAGAGCAGAAGAGAGAGAGAGAAGAGAGAGAACAGAGAAGAGACAGAGAGAAAGAGAGAGCAGCCAGAACAGGCACAGCCACACACACACACACACACACACACACACACACACACACACACACACACACACACACACACACACACACACACACACACAACTCACACACACACACACAGACAAGCAGGCAGTCATAGACACAGGTACAGACATATAGGCAGGCAGACACATAGACAAACTGATAGATAGCCAGACAGACAGACATACAGACCGTCAGACAGACAGACAAACAGAGACAAAAGAACCCTTGAATTTCAAAGGAATTAGACGATGGGCGATGGGCCATTGAGGTGGCTAGAAAGCAGCCAGGCTAACGAAGACAAGAAGCAGAACTGGGGGAACAACAGTCACTGGGGGGACAATGAATGCTGCTGACGTTGGAATTGCCATGACACTGAAACAGCCGTCATGATTGATTATAATATTGTGTGTGTGTGTGTGTGGGGGGGGGGGGGTGCTGTGTACGTGTGTGTGTGTGTGTGTGTGTGTGTGTGTGTGTGTGTGTGTGTGTGTGTGTGTGTGTGTGTGTGTGTGTGTGTGTGTATGTGTTTGTGTGAGTTTGTGTGTGGGTTTATGTGTGTGTGTATGTATATGTATCTAAGTGTGTGAGTTATGTGCGTGTGTGCGTGATTGCGAGTGTGCGTGCGTGCGTGTGTGCTCTCTTTGTGTGTGTGTATTTGTATGTGTGAGTCTGTGTATGTGTGTGTGTGCGTGCGCGCGTGTGCGTTTTGTGTGTTGTGGTGAGGGGAGAAATCAACACTGACAGAATAATGGCACTGGTCATGTTTTATTGATCGCTGTAATGTGGCCTTCAGCTCTGAAGGTGAAAACACACTTGCACGTATGCATACACACATACATACACACACACACACACACACACACACACACACACACACACACACACACACACACACACACACACACACACACACACACAAACACCACTATACAGAGAGAGAGACAGAGACAGACAGACAGACAGACAGATAGATAGATTGACAGAAAGACAGACAGACAGGGACTGAGACAGACAGTGAAACAGAGACACAGATAGACAGAAAGACAGACTGAAAGACAGACAGATAGAAAGACAGAGAGACAGAGTTAGAGGCAGACAGTGAAAATATACAGACAGACAGACAGACAGACAGACAGACAGACAGAGAGAGAGAGAGAGAGAGAGAGAGAGAGAGAGAGAGAGAGAGAGAGAGAGAGAGAGAGAGAGAGAGAGAGAGAGAGAGAGAGAGAGAGAGAGAGAGAGAGGAGAGAGAGAGAGAACAGAACATCAGAGAGCAGAGTTAACGCATCATAGTAATTAGTGCAGCTGCCTTTCTTCAATAAATTACAGTCCCTGCTGCATTGAGTGCTGAAAGCAACCCCCTTGGACGTGTGCGCGCGCGCGCGCGCGCGCGTGGTGTGTGTGTTGTGTGTCTGTCCGTCTGTCTGTATGTGTCTGTCTGTCTGTATGTGTGGGTTTGTGTATGTGCGCGTGTGTCTCTGTCTGTGTGACTGTGTCTTATTTCTTTTAAGCTTCATTTCGAAGATAATGGAATAAGCGCTCAAGTGGTTTTATACATCCTAATTCCGTGTGTATGCATTTTTGTACATCTTATCCTCTGTTCCCACTGGTACATAATGACATGCTCTTCCGAAAAGAGGAACAGATTTTAACGTGTGTGTGTGTGTGTGTGTGTGTGTGTGTGTGTGTGTGTGTGTGTGTGTGCGTGTGTTTGGTGTGTGGTGTGTGTGTGTGTGTGTGTGTGTGTGTGTGTGTGTGCGTGCGCGCCCGCACGCGCACGTGTGTGTATATATCTGTTTGTCTATTCGCCTGCCTCTCTCTCTGTCTCTCTGTCTCTGTCTGTCTGTCTGTCTTTCTGTCTGTCTGTCTATCTGTCTGTCTGTCTGTCTGTCTGTCTGTCTGTCTGTCTGTCTCTCTCTCTCTCTCTCTCTCTCTCTGTCTCTCTCTCTCTCTCTCTCTCTCTCTCTCTCTCTCTCTCTCCCCTTGTCCGTTTGTCTGTCTATCTATCTATCTATCTATCTATCTATCTATCTATCTATCTATCTATCTATCTATCTATCTATCTATCTATCTGTCTATCTACATGCCTGTCTGTCTGTCTGTCTGCCTGCCTGTCTGTCTGTCTGTCTGTCTGTCTGTCTGTCTGTCTATCTACCTATCTGCTTTTGTGCCGTTGCTATTACCCCAACCATCTTCGTTTTGTCCTGTCTCTTTGTGTTCGTTTCTTTACATACAGCAGAGAAGATTCCAGCAGAAACCAAAGACAAACTGTTCCCTGGACAAATCCATTCCTTAACAGTTGCTACTCAGGGCTTTCTTGTTCAACTATACAGAAGGCTAGAATCTTGTCAACTTCCTTGGTTTAGAGAGTCAACACATCCTCGTGTTAATCTGGAAGCAAACTTGTTTTGGCTCTTAAAAGCTTTGAACTAATTGTCTCATCATTAGGTTTAGTACTTATTCAGAGCCTTGTAACCTATATAGGCAGTTTTATTTTTAGTTTTTTTTGTGTGTAAAGCTTTTATCTGCGTGTTAATTCTGTAGTTTCACTTGTCTACCATTAGGGGATGTTGTTGGTGTTACTGATCAGCCTGTTTTGTTCTGGTACTAATGCACCCTGAGTTCTTTAGTGAATGGTGCCTGGCCATCTGCTACACTGTTTGATGGGCTGGTCGTTGCCTTTTTTGTGACGAGTTTCGTTAAATTCATAGCAAACACATGGTCTTATATAGGTTTTCATTGAAACTAACTGGAAGCTAAAAACTATACATCCAATGTTTTGATAAAGATTCTACTAGTCTATTTGTTAGTTGCTGACTCCACGTTTTGCTTCCTGTTAAGGTTTTGTCTTTTACTGAAACTTACGCCACATATTTGTTCTAAATCTAGACACAGTGGTCCACTAATACTAAGAATTGATTTTCCTCTTCTTCTCCTATAATTAGTTGTTGTTGTTAAGGAAAAATACTTAGAGACGAAAGCTAAAGACCACACAACCCCTTTTACCAACAAACAGTTCAAACTGGCTGATGTGGAATAAATTAACCTGTCACAGCCCAGAGAAAGACACGGCGTAAGCGGTGAAGCCTGAAGAAGCGAATGTCAATCCCAGAGCGATAGAGGCTGTGACAGAGAAGAAGAAGAACAGGGGAGGAAGGAAGGAAGGAAGGGGGCAGGGTGAAGTGTTGTGTTGTGGCCATTCCCTGCTGTTTGCTCTCAGTCAACAGATCACCATCAATCAGTCAGGCTGGAACGCCCAGACTGATTTTCTCTTTTGGAAACAGGGTAAAAAATGTTTCGTTATACTTTAAGAAACAAAACAAAAACAACAAAAATGTCTTGCACTCTTGGTAGGTCAAGCGAATAAATATTGTAATGAACGTGGTTATAAATGTATATGTCAATGTAATATTACATGCACAATGGTCTATACAGACTTGTGCATTATCATGTGATCAATGCATAAAAAGCAAATGAAGAGGAAAGTAAAGGAGAAGGAGGGTCACTTATCTACACCAGAAGGAAAAGGATGGCAGAAGGCGAAATAACAATGAATCAGGAGCTACAAGCAAGAGAAATAAAAAACGATAAGTTGAAGTTAAAGGATGAACCCATGTAGTAGGACTAAGAAGAGGGAAGAAGAGAAAGAGAGAGAGAGAGAGAGAGGAGAAGGAAGAGAGAGAGAGAGAGAGGAGAGAGAGAGAGAGTGAGAGAGAGAGAGGAGAGAGGAGATGGGAGAGAGGAGAGAGAGAGAGAAGACAGACAGACAGACAGACAGACAGAAGACAGAGACAGAGAGACAGAGAGACAGAGACAGACAGACAGACAGAGAGGGAGAGAGAGAGAGAGAGAGAGAGAGAGAGAGAGAGAGAGAGAGAGAGGAGAGAGAGAGAGAGAGAGAGAGAGAGAGAGAGAGAGAGAGAGAGAGAGAGAGAGGAAGAGGAAGAGGAAGACAAAATGCACCTATCACTCATCTATTTCTCCTTTGCGACAAGATCAACACAAAAATAATCCGCATTTTGTTACAAAGAGACATTGATATAAATGTCAACCTATTATGCAACTATTCAGTGGTTTCTTTTAAAATTTTATCTGTTCAAAAGGACTTTTCCATCTTTATGTAATCAGAAGAATATGTGCACCATCTCTAGAAAAAACACCACCTGATACGCTAAAACTGCCAATAAACAAAAGGTTTAGTTAATGGCTGTTTCAAACACGCAAATGTCATAACTTGCTGTAAAAAAGCAGTTTTGTGTACAAAAGTTTAACAATAATACCAATTTCCCATCCAGATAAAAAACCGAAAGTTTTGGCTTTTAAATTGTTCTTTGAGGAAGATGTTTCGAATCTTTTAAAATGCAAAGCACTTTACATTCCTTTACACTAAAGAAAATGTTTGAAAGTTAGACTATTTCCGAATATCATGCAATATTTCAATCTATCTAGTAAATAGTAACAATAAAAAATGATCATGTTGCATGTGCGAGGAATTTTGTCCGCTTTTCGTGACAGAAAACAGGAAATCTTGGTTCTTCGGTAAAATTGATATAGTAATCAAAATGTACTGTACACAAAACCTTCTGTATTCAGTTCACAGTGTACTAGCATGGTCACAAAACAAGCTCTTTTTATTACACAGAAGAACAGACTGGGAAACACTTTAGCTTTTTTCTTTTCATTCCTCGGTTAAAGATGTACGGTTCAACAATGGTGAGATTTTGCAATACGGCCGTTTTGATCCACCAATAAGGCAACTGCTATCCGACTTCGGGGACGTTTTTAGACATGAAACCTGTGTACATACATTTTTTTTCAATATTATCATTCCGTTTCTAGCCTTACGAAAATTGGTACTCTCCCAAAGGCGGAATGGGTTTTAAAGTGTGCCTAGATGACTGTTCTGTGTTCGTTTGCTAGGTTTTGTAATTATCCGAAGGATTGTTGGGGGAGTAGCGTCAGTACTGATGTTAACTTCATGGCCACCTTTCACCTATCCTATAGTCTGATAGATCGTTGGGACGCCAGTGAAGATTTTGCAACCAGCTTCCTCCAACAACTAAAAATTTTGCAACAGCTTCCTCCACTTCTCATGATTCTTAGCTTTTCATAATATAGGGTACTGCAGGGTAAGATTCCCTAATTCCACGGTAAGATTCCCTAGTTCCCGGTAAGATTCCCTAAAACGGGCACCGGTGTGGTAGCTTGATCCCAGGCCGTCAGATCACAAAGGCAGCGCTCTAACCACTTGGCTATCCCGCCCCCACGTCTGTGTGATTTGGTATCACCCCACAGGAACGATTCCTGAAGGAGTACGTCTGATAAAGTGTGTGTGTGTGTTGTGTGTGTGTGTGTGTGTGTGTGTGTGTGTGTGTGTGTGTGTGTGTGTGTGTGGTGTTGTGTTTGTGTCTGTGTCTGCGTGGTGGTGTGTGTGTTTGTGTGTGTGTGTGCGGTGTGTGTGTGTGTGTTGTGTGTGTGTGTGTGTGCCGTGTGTGTGTGTGTGTGGTGTGTGTGTGTGTGTGTGTGCGTGTGTGTGTTTGTGAGGAAACAGTTGACAGACCACTGGCACTGATAGACTTTATCACCGCACGGGAAAGCAGGCACACAATGAGAAGAGGTGTGGCGTCAGAGAGAGAGAGAGAGAGAGAGAGAGAGAGAGAGAGAGAGAGAGAGAGAGAGAGAGAGAGAGAGGGGAGAGAGAGAGGAGAGAGAAGAGAGAGGGGAGAGTGACAGACAGACAGACAGACAGACAGACAGACAGACAGACAGAGACAGAGACAGAGAGAGACAGAGACAGAGAAGACAGAGACGAGAGACAGAGACTGAGAGCGTGGAACGCACATTGTGTGGTTCTTTCTATGTCGGTCTCTGTCTCTGCGTCATCATCAGCAGCAGCAGGTGCAGCATCCAAACATCATCATCATTGTCGTCGTTGTCGTTATCTTTATCATCTTTATTACATCAACACCATCCTCCTCTTATCTCTCTTTATCATCATCTCTCTCATCATCATCATCTCATCATCATCATCATCATATATCTATCTGTCTGTCTGTCTGTCTGTCTGTCTCTACCTATATGTCTGTTCTCTATTAAAAATACAATACAAATATCTCCGGCCCGTTTCTCTGCTGCTGTATCTATCTTTCTGTCTGACTGTCTTTGTCTGTCTGTCTGTCTTTCTTCTGTCTGTCTGCTGCCTGTCTGTCTGTCTGTCTGTCTGTCTGTCTGTCTGTCTCTATTGCTTGCGTTTTTTAAAAAAAATACCGCTATGACATCTGTGTGTTTATTATGGAGAGTAAGAAGAGCTGTCAGATGTTCTAGGGATTTTGTGTGTGTGTGTGTTTTTAAAAGCAATAGTGCAACACATTTAATCCCTCATTATAATCTGGAAACAGGACATTTTTCTCAGATTGGTGCCATCTCTTATTTGAATTGTATGATTTTTTGTGATGAAATAAAATGCATGGAATTATGTTAAATTTCCGATTCTTTGATCTGTGTGTTTATAATCCTTTAGCTTATTATCTTTATTTTTCTTGTTTAATCAAGCATATTTTCCTGCTCTTTGACCACCATAAAGCGTGTGTGATGCATCAACAATAAAGTGTTTTGATCTTTGAGGTGTTAATGTTAAATGCTGGTTAAACAAGCGCATGCACTCATATAGGGGAAAGCATGTAAACATGCACACGCGCACGTGCAAGAAGAACAACACATTTTTTTTTGCTGTCTCATCTTCTGTGATGTTCCTTCCGTGCTGTCCCACACCGCTCATTTTGATCTCTCTACCCCAGCCATATCCAGAGTCCTCATGTCGCATCCTTAGGGTTTGAAGTCCACAGGGAGCCTAGCAATGTCAGGCTGTCGTATGATCACCAGCCAGAGGGGCCCTGCACCACTGCTGGGTAACTTTGGTGATGTTCAGTGGCGCCTGTTCTGAGCTAACATACGCGCTACATCACCTTCTAAGGTCACTACTGACTACAGTACTAGCTCAGTCTGGGAGCCAGGCAGAGTGAGACGCCCATAGAAAGGTAAAGGCGTCACAGGTCTCTCCAGCAACTTTTTCTCCCTGAATCTCTAAAACCACAGGCTTTGACTCAGACTTCTCACAGAACCAGAAGTGTTTAAAGAAACCAAAAATTAGGTCACTATGAGACAAGAGAAACTAGAACTACCGAAACAGAGACCTTTTTATACTGCATGATGATCAATGATGATAAAGATGATGTTCTGATTCTGCTATGAAAATGTATGTGATTTGAATTTACGTGACAAGGATGTATTCTACGCTTTCTATCATGATATATCCCGGCGTCAACCGGCCCGAGAGATGCAGACACCTGCAGTGTTGGTCAAGTAATTTAAGCAACACTCTCAATACAGACACTAGTTTGATAACATTGCTCAGCAACATGCAGTTTATTCAAAATAGTTCACCACAGACTCTCTCTCTTGAAATGAGATTCTAAAGCAAGATTTCATGTTCAAACGCATGAAGACCTTGTTTATACTTCGAATTAATATAGTTTATTCAGTATATCACAGACGTTTATTCTTTTGCACAACATCCTTTTTCCATCATAGACAATAATTCCATCAAAAATCTATCCCATGCAATAAAACTACATCTTAGGAACTTAATATTTGAACAAACGTGACTTCAGTCTTTCACACAGTCAGTGTTTTTTGCTATCAGTTTGTTTCTGGTGGTGGAAGTCTGTTGCTGCCTACCTGCATTGCGCCACAAACACTGTTTGGCTTTCCTGAACACCAGATGGTCACACGCTGATAGTGCACAGATAACAGGCAATGAAATCTGCTCTGATGTCCTGGGGAGATTTGGGGGGT
>CM060322.1:50100347-50105347 GCA_030674155.1 Stramonita haemastoma | reverse complement strand
CCAATTAGAAGACCTCGAGACAGATTCAATATGCATTGGGATTTTAAGTCCAAAAACTGTCAATATGAAATCGGTAATTAAAAAATGAATAAAACTGAAGTAAAAGACACGAAAAAGGGGCAGCAAAAGCTTAAAAATGATGTTTTTTTTGTTGTTTGTTTTATCAGAATGTCTCTGACCCACGTATACAGCAACTCTAAGTAAGAGAAGGATGACGAACAACAGGATGAATAAACTTTTACTCAGTTTTCTGCACTGTTGTCATGAAAACAATCCAATATGGCCGCCAAAACTAATAAATCAAAATCCTAAGCGTTTTTATCTATAACAATTATGAGTAACCTGTTTCTACAGACATATTTTACGGTCTGAATTCTTTAATTTTACACAGGGAAATTTCCATAATATTAAATGCATCTAGCAGTTTCTAATTTTTAAAAAAACATGTTTTGGGCCACTTTTGGACCCGTGTCTCACCTTAAGCAGCATTGAGCGTGGTTATCAAGTAGACGGGTGACCGTTCGTGCGCCTTGGGTTCATTACAGTCCCCCAATTCGACCAGCTGTATATGTGTACCTACCCTCTTTAGGGTCAGGAAAGGTAAAGCAGCGAGGGAGAGGAGATGGGCGCCGCCTTCAACATGCTGGCCCTTAGAGAAGCTGAGGTCTCTGACGCCTCGCTCCCCTATGACCACATTGGTTATGGAACACCTTTACCTTTTTATCAATAAACAAAAGGTCTGGTTGATATTAATGCTGCCTTGCAGTGAGGTCTGAGACTAAAAAAAGGGACTTGCTGGTTCTTTGCATGATATATACCAAAGTTCCAACGAAACCTGTAAGGTACAGACACACTCGATGTTTATGATTAATCCAAGCAATGTGTAAAACTTGTTGTTGTTAAATAAAGGGCAATAAATAACTCTGTGGTCTTATCTCGCAATCAAGCCCATAGCCGTTCCTGTAAAATGGACATGAAATTGAAGATTGGTGAATCAACCCAACAAGATGGCATCAGGAAAGACATGAGCGTGATATGGAATACAGAAGCACAAGACAAAATCTGATGAAGGGCTGCTAAGCAGGGCTATACCTTGCAATGAATGGACAGCGCCAAGGTGCTAAGATATTAGTCAAAGTAAAACATATAATGAATACTATATACAACAATGAGCTTCCTGTATACAAAGCCTGGGTAACTTATCACCACTTCCCTATGCTAGAATGACGGGATAGCCAAATGGTTAGAACATTGCACTCACAATCTGGCGACGCAGGTTTGAATCCCGTTCGAGGAGATAATTTCCCCTAAAGTTAACATCAGTACCGACTCCACTTCCCAACAAAAGTCCTTCGGATCAGACTATAAACAGAGATCCAGTGTGCGAACACACGCAGAACATCTTGCGCACACTATAAAACCTGTTCCATTTTTCGAAAGAGTAGGCCATTGTGTGGCAATGGGAACGGATGACAACATTTACAACACCGCATACACACGGGGACTGAATGTAATAAATCACATAAGAGTGTTTATTCCATTATCCTCAATATAAAATAATAGATAAGTAACTAAATGACATTTTGTATAAACAAATAAATGAATAAATAGAGAAATAAATGAGTAAATAAATACACAGATAAATAAATCATAACAAAAAAGATAATGAAATGAATGAATTCTGCCTCTACATTCCCTGCAAACCATCACCCGAGCACCCTCTCTGGACGCTATTTCCCTGATCCCTCCTGTCCCTCATCCACATCACCAGTGTTCTGTTCTCCCCGCCACTATCCCATTTTCCGTGTTAAGCAGTCCACTCGTGTCCCATGGACCAATCTGCTGGCTGTCCCTCCCTGGAAACAGCCCTGGGTTAAGTGGCTGTAAGCCACTGGTCAGATGGATTGATCTAATGGAGTTAGTGGGGAGTGGCTAATTGGAGGGAAATAGAGTCTGAAGTGAGGGTTTCTGTGTAGGTGTGTGTAGGTGTGTGTGTGTGTGTGTGTGTGTGTGTGTGTGTGTGTGTGTGTGTGGCGCGCGCGCGCGTGGTGTGTGTGTGTGTGTGTGTGTGTGTTGTGTTGTGTGTGTGTGTGTGTGTGTGTGTGTGTGTGTGTGTGTGTGTGTGGTGTGTGTAGTAACCATGGTATGACACTGGTAGGTACACTGCCAGCATAACCAATCCTTGTATTTTTATAAAAAAAAAAAAAAAAAACGTGTATAACTTTGCCCAAATTTGTCTCTGTGGTTTAACAGCTACACTACTAAAATGCAAACTCTCCTTGCATTAGAGACATTTTCCTTCTGGTTTTACTGCCCCAAACGCCCTGACAGCAACTCACTCACTCACTCACTCACTCAGTCCCATGTCCCAAAGGACGTAGGGGGGACATGAGAGAAGACGCAACAGAGATCTTTTTCCATGCTTCACGATCCTGTGTGGCTAGTAGGAGGTGTTGCAGGGGTTGGGCGGTCCAGTCTTTGATGTTGTCAACCCATGATTTCTTTTGGCGGCCTCTTCTTCTCTTGCCCTCGACTGTTCCTTGCAGGTTGTCTATTACATAAGCGAAAACGCGTTACACTGCACGTTACGCGCATGACAAGTCAGACCAAGCGTATCCGATTTCCGCGTGAGCCAGTACCTGGATCCTTCTAGAAATCTATCACAGACTCAGAGGCTAACTTTTTACAGCTTATTTTATCGTAGATATTGTTTTGAGTGCAGATAGCGAATTTATTTAAGGTGGGACATGGGGGTCGAAACTGACGGAATTTTGTTTACAAGCTCATGTTAGAAGTTATGCCATTATATTAAAAGGGCATCACTTGTAAAGCCTTAAACTCAAATGAATGACAGTTTTCTGCACTGTAGCAATGGAAATAATCCAACTGATCTTTTATATGTATTTTACATAACATTAAAAAACCTTGATTTTTGACATAGATAAGATTCCATAGCGAACGAGACCTCAGCATCCCATGGAGACAAGGTGATGGTTATCACTATCAGTGTCTGTGTTTGTAGAACACTGTTCCTGCATTTTGCCCCGAACAATACTCGACTTTCCCTGTGCACCAGATGGTCACTCAATGATAGCGCATAACTCAACAGGCAGTGAAGCCTGGCTTCCTTTTCTGGGGTTGGGGAAGGAGGTTGTTTTCACAGAGAGAGAGAGAGAGAGAGAGAGAGAGAGAGAGAGAGAGAGAGAGAGAGAGAGAGAGAGAGAGAGAGAGAGAGAGAGAGACAGAGAAGAGACAGAGACAGAGACAGAGACAGAGAGACAGACAGAGAGAAGACAGACAGACAGACAGACAGACAGACAGACAGACACAGACACACAGACACACAGACACAGACGAAGACGGAGACGGAGACGGAGACAGAGACAAAGAGACAAAGAGAAACAGATAACCAGAGATTGATAGCCAAAGTGAGAGCAAAAATAAATAGGCAGACACACAAACACACAGAGAGACGACTGATGGAGACAACCTTGTTTAACTTTGATGTTGGTGGACCAGCAACAATTTGGGGTAAAGATCTAGGATCATTATTCTGGATGAATCACCACCACTGTTCTACCAATCCTGCAATCCTCTGAGGAATCAGACAGATAGCATGTCTTGCTCATGGCTGGGTAACTGTGTGAATGCTCTGAAACCCTGAACAGGTTCAAAGCGGTCAACACCCTTTCTTCACAAAAGACAGTGCGTGTGGTACTGCTGAGATCTTTCAAGGCTCAAAGGTTTTCATGGCAGCGGTTGAAAATCAATAATGATAAAATATTACATTGAGTGATTATTTGGGGAGTCTGGACCTAAAAAAACAGTTGCAAATGCATCTTTGCACACTTCAGTATGTTTGTGTGTGTGTGTGTGTGTGTGTGCGTGTGCGTGCGTGCGTGCGTGCGTGCGTGGTGTGTGTGTGTGTGTGTATGTGTGTGTGTGTGTGTGAGGGAGAGGGTGAAAATGCCTGTATGCATATATACGTGCACGTTTGTGTCTATGTGTGTGCGTGTTTGTGTCTGTGTATGTATGCCTGTATATGTATATGTGCGTGCGTGCCTGCACGCGCGCGCGCGCGCGCGTGTGTGTGTGTGGTGTGTGTGTGGTTGGTGTTTCTGTGTGTGTCTGTATGTGTATGTGTGTGTTTGTATATGTTTGTGCGTGTGTGTCTGTGTATGTGTGTGTGTTTGTGTGTAACTGATACGTGTATGTGTGTAATTATTGGGTTGTACAAATCGCATATTATTATGTAAAAACAAATCCTGTCTTACATTCTTTTCATCCTCTTGTTTTAGAGATTTCCTCAGCCCACTCTCACCCTTTTTAAACATTTTCACGCGTTCTAACATTTTTGTTTCATAACCGTCTGAAAATGAGGGCAATATTCTAAGAGTCATGTTTAAATTTTTAAAAAAAATGGCAGCATACAAAAGACGGAGAAAACGTCAGAGCGTTATTTCCCAGAGGCGGGTAAAGATTAAAAGATTTTTTCTGTACTTTCAAAAAACACACACACTTACACACACAGACACAGACACAGAACACACACACATACACACACACACGACGCACGCACGCACGCACGCACACACGTTCGCACACACACCCACACCCACATGCCACACACACCCACAGACACAGACACACACACACACAACACACAGACACACAGACACACACACACACACACACACACACACACACACACACACACACTTGCAACAGAAATATAAGAAGTCTGTGCAAATTTTGTTAGCTGAAGCTATGCCTCTAGGTAATAGCACACACAAGCCTTTCTTTTTATGTTCGAAAATTTAATAAGCGAAAGACAAGATGTCTTAGACATCATGTAAGGTGCACGCTTTTTTTTAAAAATTGCACTGACCGTTAGGAATGGGCATCGTATTTCGTATCTTAGCAGAAGAAGCGAGTGTATAATATGAATATTTCTTTCAGTTTGCAGATCAGCAGAGACATTTAACATACTCTGGGGTTTT
>CM060322.1:50040347-50095347 GCA_030674155.1 Stramonita haemastoma | reverse complement strand
ACTGGTCAGTGGTCAGCGGTCAGTGGGATGGCTGTAACGTGGTTAGTAGCGGAGCTGAAAGGGCAGGAGGTGTTTGCAACAGGTGTTGTCCGGGCGGACCACAGTGATGACTGCAGTGGAGGAAGACTGATTGGTTTGTTATGGGGATTTTTTTAGTTTTGAATGAGAGAGAGTGGGGGGGGGGGGGGAGGAGGGAGGGAGGAGGGAGGAGGTGGAGGGAGGGAGAGAGGGGGGAGGAGGAGGGAGAGAGAGAGAGAGAGAGAGAGAGAGAGGAGAGAGAGAGAGAGAGAGAGAGAGAGAGAGAGAGGAGAGAGAGAGACAGACAGACAGACAGACAGACAGACAGACAGACAGACAGACAGAGACAGAAGACAGAGAGAGAGGGGGGGAGGGAAGAGAGAGGAGGAGAGAGGAGAGAGAAGAGAGAGAGAGAGGAGGAGAGAGAGAGAGAGAGAGAGAGAGAGAGAGAGAGAGAGAGAGGAGAGAGAGGAGAGAGAGAGAGAGAGAGAGAGAGAGAGAGAGAGAGAGAGAGAGGAGAGAGAGAGAGAGAGAGAGAGAGAAGGAGAGAGAGAACATGGAGAGAGAGAGAGAGAGAGAGAGAGAGAGAGAGAGAGAGAGGAGAGAGAGAGAGAGAGAGAGAGAGAGAGAGAGAGAGAGAGAGAGATGAAGAATGGAATGAGATGATGAATGGAGAGAGAAGAATGAATGAATGAATGAATGAATGAATGAATGAATGAATGAATGAATAATCATTATTTTCAAGGGTTACAGATAAGCAGTCATGTAAGTTTTTCATCTGGCCCTTGTCATGATTAGGGACTATCAACAGAGAAATGAGAGAGAGAGACGAGAGACAGAGACAGAGAGACAGACAGAGACAGAGAGACAAAGAGACAAGGAGACAGAGACAGAGAGAGAGAAAGAGACAGCGACACAGTCACACACAAACAGAAAGACAAAAAGACATAAAAACAGACGAAAGGCTTTTCGTTTGGATTTTCTATTTCCATTGTAATTTTGTTTCATTTCATATTAGATGTTGCAACTTCATTGTAGCTACCGAGGTTTGTTGTAGCAGTGTGTGAATTTATGCAATAGACAGCTTAGCCGTGTATTGAAATGTTTATTTCTGCAACATTGATCAAAGAATAAAGCTGATCTGGTTATACCATTGCAACCTGCTGAATTATTCATTTCATCCCACAAACATTGGTCATATTGTCAGACCGGTATTTTGTGTAGAACATGTTACACCTCAGACCACACATTTATTTACATAGCTAATGAACACACTATCCAGTTTCACAAAGTTTATTAAACACACAATCCAGCTTCAGAGAGTTAATGTAAGCTTTATCCAGCAACAATTTGCAAGTGATCAATATCAATAATATCCAGCTCATTATGATTTTTTTTCGATTATGTCTCTTTAGAACACCACTGTATTGCAAACCTAGCCCATCGCATTTTGTGTTTCCTTTTTGTGAGGGGAGTGGGGGTGGGATGGGGTTAGATCAAATTTTCAGTTTTTCTATTGAGCGACTACGAAGTAAAATCACATCCTTAGGCTAAGAAGCACTGAAGTGGGAAACTTTTTTTTTCTTTTGAAAGCGGCTTTACATGTTGAAAACAATGACAGAAAGCGTTGTACAAAGACATGCATACTGACTGCGGAAACACCACCAGACCTGTCAACAGCAGCACGATAGATAATCAATGAGCAGAGACATAACCGTGACCTCTTCCTCCTCCGCCATGTCATCTTATCCCGGGTCCTCGGGGACCATGTTCAGTGCCACTCCCTCTCCTTGACCGGGAAGCAGTAACCGACGTAAATTAGTTCCACCGCTGATATCTACACCCAACCGGTCACCCCCAAGCCGGCAATGGGTCATTGTCGTGACCAGTAAATTGTCTGTTAGCGGGAGACCGTTGGGTCGTGGTGATGGAAAAGGCATGGTTTATTTGGCAGGGGTCCTGGGGTTACCTTGTTGTGGCGTTTGCCCGCTTGTCTTCTTTAGTGTTGTGGCTATTGACGCAGGGGGGAGCATCATTAGCATTGGCAGCAGGGAGGAAAGGAGAATAGCTTAGTGGTTATAAAAGTGTGCAACTTGCCATCTGACGGCCCTCGTCAGAAAAAAAGACGGTTTAACCGCCCCCAAGACGCTTTAAGATTCTGCATTGCAAAGGAGGCCTGGAACACGCGATCTGATGGCCTTGGTTTGAGCTACTGCATGCCGAGGCCTACGTTTGATGGGATTTTTCTCCTCAATTCAACATCAGTGACAAGAATCCTGCTCCTCCAAAAGTCCTTTGAAGGAGAATTTATACCAAAGTCACGTGTACGAGCGCACGCAGAACTTCTTGCCGCGCATGTTGAAATCTGTTCCGCCTTCAAACATCACTGATTCTTCCTTTCAGCCTCATCAGTCAAAGAGATGGTTTGTCTACACCTAAGCAACGTGTATATTGCTAGACGGCTTTCTAGAACAGCGGACAATCTCAGAGTAAGACCATGAGAATAAAGGGTAAACTGAGTCAAGTCTTTAAAGGAAAAAGAACAGTTTTCTTTCTCTAAATAGCCTACTTTAAGTGAATGGGTTCCAAAAGAGGAAGAGTCAAACATGTTTTAAGTAAAAAAAAAACAACAGAGAAAAAACAGAGAAAACAGCCTATGTAAATGCAGTTACGTGTTGTTTTGTTTACTCCAATTCTTTAAATCACAGCAGTCTGCTTTAGACAATTTTCTTTCTTTCTTTTTTGTCTCTGCGTTTATTCCTTTGGTATTCTCTCTCTGTCTGCTGATCTGCCTGTCTCCCTCTCATTCCCGACTCTCAAAGTTTTGGCTGACTCCTCTAATTTCAGTGTGTTTCACGATAAACGTGAACAGATGGTAACTGGTGCTTCTCATCTGATACCATGGGTGTTGTCAAAAAAAGAGTTAAACCAGACAATTCTTTAATGAGACAGAAGGGGAGAAGGCATCATCTGAGCTCTATGCAAAATCACGGGAGATTTAAAAAACACGGTGAGGAGATGACTGGCTGTTTGCATGTTTATTTATTTATTGATTTATTTTGAGATTGTTTGTCCAGCGCCCACCCCCTCACAGATCGTGTCACCGCAACATGGTGGTGTGCATTACTCGTATTACTTTACAGCTGACTGACAGCTGAGACAGAAATAGATCTTCCATGGTTTGGTGTCTGGATGTTTATTTCAAAATGATGCAGTGGCCTTGTATTGCCTCATCCTTCACAACCATGCAAGTCTCTCACGTTTACAGCCCCCTGTGTGCATGGGCATCCGAAATCACCATTTGCAATGTATAAAACATTTACTGAAAAGCACAGATTAAGCTCAATACACTTTATTGACAATACAAATGTTTATGACCAAAGAACCTTCGGGGTATGTTCCATCTGGATTATCTGCATGTCAGGATGCTCCTAAACTATTTAGATGATGTTGACAGAGAGCAGTTGTCCAGTTTGTGAAGCAGTGCCCCGTTATCTATCATCTGCTAGACAAGGACAAGTGGTGCTGTATGCGCAGTAGATAACGGTTTATGTTTCGGACTGGAAAGTCGCTGGTTTGAATACCATGAGAGCCATAGGGATTTTCTGGACTCTGGATGGCTCCTGCCTAGAGTGACTTTGCTATGTGAATTTTGCTATTTCGCTGTTCGGCTAGAGCTCCTAGGGTTACCAAAAGTGAGATGTTTGCGTATGCGACGAATCCCCCTTTCCCCCAATTTGTTAGAAATTCACATTCCGACTTTGGGGATGGACAGAGAGGTTGAGATGAGTAGCGTGAAAACAGTGGGATAGGAACATCGTTGAGGGTGAGGCAGCAAAAAAGATCCATCTTAATTCCAACAAAGAATAAAACTCTGTGCAGAGGCATGCACTCAAACACTGTTCAATGACAATTACAGGGAATATGTAATATAATAGTGCAGCTAAAGTTATTATAGTTACACTTCAACGAAACACGTTTTCAAAACAGAGCCATCGGATCAAAGCAACTGGAAACAGATAGATGCCGTATTTCCATACCCTCTGACAGCACCGATATACTTCGAAAGATCGAAAGCACAGCAATATATATATATACATATATATATATATATATATATATAGATATATATATAGATATAGATATACAGAGAGAGAGAGAGAGAGAGAGAGAGAGAGAGAGAGAGAGAGAGAGAGAGAGAGAGAGAGAGAGAGAGAGAGAAGAGAGAGAGAGAGAGAGAGAGAGGAGAGAGAGAGGAGAGAGAGAGAGAGAGAGAGAGAGAGACGCAGACGCAGACGTTTATTCATAAAGGCCAAAGCCCCTTAGAAGGGGGATAAACATAATGATAACATCATGACATAGAATGCAGAAATACAATAAATGTTGCTCACTTTAATACTGTACTTCTAATTGTAAATGCTTTCTGTAGATACAATGCTAAATGTCTTATAGTTGTATTGTTTGTTGCAGTCAGAAGCAATATCAGTTTAAACAAGCAAGGTTGAGAATAGTATTTAAATGGAATCAACTGTTTTCTGAGATCACTTAATCCAGGACATGAAAGAACAAAATGCACTTCATTCTCTTGTGACTCAAGGCATAATGGACAAGTCAAATTACAATCATCTACTTTTCTATATATGTGTCACACATACACACACACACACACACACACACACACACACACACACACACACACACACACAACACACAACACATAATATATATATATATAAGGATGAGAGAGAGAGAGAGGAGAGAGAGAGAGAGAGAGAGAGAGAGGAGAGAGAGAGAGAGAGAGAGGAGAGAGAGAGAGAGAGAGGAGAGAGAGAGAGAGAGAGAGAGGAGAGAGAGAGAGAGAGAGAAAAGAAAGAAAGCAAACAAGTTGGGTAGTTTTACTCTCTCTCTCTCTCTCTCTCTCTCTCTCTCTCTCTCTCTCTCTCTCTCTCTCTCTCTCTCTCTCTCTCTCTCTCTATATATATATATATATATATATATGTGTGTGTGTGTGTGTGTATGTGTGACACATATATACACATTCATTCATATAAATTATATATGAATGAATGTGTATATACATGAATGAATGTGTCCCCATTGACCTCAACATCAGTAAACACGTCCATCAATACACCAACCCATAAACCATGTCATAACCATATATATCTATTTCTATAGCTTTTCATCTTATCTCCAGTATTCCGGGAGCAGGAGTGTTCATTACATTATCCTCTCCTTGACCGCGAGCAATGACCCACGGCAATTGGTGTCATCGTTATTTCACGCATTACTGGTCAGTCGCTGACAGGCAAATGGTCATTGTCGTGGCCGGTAAATCGACCATTAGCATCAGCCACTGGATCTGGTGATGGACACAGCGGTAGTTTAGTTGATATAGGAGGGAGGGTTTTTTTTTTACCCTGATAAGTGTGGTGGTGTTTACCGTGTGCGTTCTTTATGGCTAGTTGTTGAGTTTAGATAGTATCATCACTATCGTTGTCGTCGTCATCGTCATCGTCACCATCATCATTATCGTCATCATCATCATCATCATCATCATCATCATCATCATCATCATCATCATCATTATCACGCCATTAAAATCATCATCAACATCACCATTACCATCTCCACCGGCAATTTGGGTAGGTGCTGCACTTGTGGCAACGCGCTCTCCCCGGAGAGAGCAGCCCGAATTTCACGCAGAGAAATCTGCTGTGACATAAAGTGGTATAAAATTTTAAAAATAATTATTAAAAAAATAGTAGCAGTTGCATCACCAGCAGCAGCTGCGTTGCAAATAATTTCTCTACATTAGTTACTTGAGTGAAAGCTCTCTACGCAGTTTTGACCGGAGACTAACTCAACCTTGGGAGTCTTTATCACTGTACTGCTGGTAGGTACCAGAGATACAAGCAGATATAATTTTCATTCTGTGCAATATGATGTAATCATGTGACAATGAATACTATCCTGTTTTCCATTTTTGTTGTCTTTGTTGTTGTGGTAGTTTGTTTTGTATATTTAACTCTAGTTTGTTTCGTTTAGAGTTTTTCGTGTCTTTTTTTGTACAATCTTTCACAAGCTCGCTACTGACTCACTTCTTTCTTGTAATTATGCAGTCATTATTGACTAGAAATTTTCACAAAGGTATACAATCATTTCGAACACCCAAGAACCGTCAACTCAGGATACAGTTTGTCCAAATTTAAGATAGTCATATGGCCAAACAGCTTCTTGTGGCAGCGGACATTTCTTGCTTGTAAAGCCACCAGGAAATGGATTTGAGCCCTTTCTGAATCAGGTCTTTGAAAGAAAAATTAATGGTCTCTATACTTCTAAAAAGAAGTATGTTTAAAGGAAATTGGTTTGCAAAAGTGGAATTGAGTAAAATGTGAATTTAAAGTGAAGTTAGGAAAATAGCAAGAAGAACAAAAGCAGCAACACAACAACAGCACCCCAACAACGAACAGCAAAAACTAAAACCTCGGTGTTTGCAATTGCGTGCTGTTTTTTTCCTTTGATTCTTTTACATTCCGCAAGTCTGACTCACACTACCTACCTTTTCTAGATCTCTGTTCCCCCCCTCCCCCCCCCCCCCCCCCCTCTCCTCTCTCTGGCTGTCTGTCTGTCTTATGTTATTTCCCTTTTCCCAGTTTCTGTCCCCTATCCTTTCTATTAATGTGACTGCACTCTCTCTCTTTCACTCTTCTCTTAGATAATCTCCTTTTACCAGTGTTCTGTCTTTCCTTCTCTGCTTCTGTCTTTTTCTCTCATTCTAATAGTCTCTCTTTCCCGCATTTTCTTTCTCATACTGACTTAGCTCATTCAGTTTGAAAAGAATAGCAAGTAGGCACACAAGCTTCACAACTGATGCCTAGGTCTTAAAGAAGTTAAAATGTCATATAGAAGAAAAATGCGGGGGGGGGGGGGGGAGTATAATAAGGTTTCAAAACACACGTCTCGTAAAAGATAGAAAGGCTCTTTGGTATTGCTTTGTTGGTGGTTTGGCAGTTAAGTTATTGAAGAGGTTTAAACAGTCCTGAGAAAGATAGGTGGTCCTAGATGTGTTAGTTTATTCTGTGTTAGAGTCACAGACTGAGGAGGAACACCCCAAGAGTGACCACAAGGGGTGGACCGTGACGAGCGACAGCACAGCAACACACACACACACACACACACACACACGCACGCACGCCGCACGCACGCACGCACGCAAACGACACGCACACACACACACAACACACACACACGCACACGCACGCACCACGACCACCCCACACACACACACAACAACCAACACAACACACACACACACACACACATGATGTATCGTGCTGTGAGGGCTGAGGGCTTTTCGTCACTTCCTGAGTCACAGGGTGTGTGGGTGGTGCTGGTAGTATGTATGTATGTAGATGTGTAAGGTGACTCTTCCAAAGTCTGTTTTCTCCGCATTTTCTAACCTTACTTTATGTTTACGTGTCTTTGTACATATATCTGTGCATACCATGATGAGTGGCACTCCCTCTCTGTTTCTCTGTCTGTCTCTCTGTCTGTTTTTCTGTCTGTGTTTGCCTGTCTGTCTGTCTGTTGGTATGTCTGCCTTCTGTCTGTCTTTCTGCCTGTCTGTCTCTGTCTCTGTCTCTGTCTCTCTTTCTCAATGAATGTGCATGTACATATGCATGCTGCACATATAAGTTATGTGTTTTGTGAGGTTGAATAAATAATTTAAATATTGGTGTCAGTATATTTGTACTTTGCTTTAAATATTCCATAAAGCTAGTTTTCAAATTCTGTCAACAAATAAATGCTAAAGCAGCAGGGTTTTCTTTTTCATTTAAAAACTGTTTCACTCATAGAACGCCACAACTTCTCCTAACAAATATGTTGACATGAACAGGCACCAAGCAAACAAATACAACAGAGAAAAAAGTGGATTTTATAAATATTGTTTTCTGATACACTTCCAATCTTTCCTTCACAGATTTAGAGATCATTTAGCACTACACTCATAGTTTCAGGCCATATCTCTTGCGCAAGCTGACCCTAGTGGAAACCATCCCTTAACAGCTGTATGTTTCCCAAAGCCGCCAAACGCTGACATGAATTACAGGATCGTTGATGCACATAATTTATTTGTGGCGCTCCACCACGAAATGAGTCGCTTAGCACATTACCCAATTTTGCACTAGGAGCCATTAAAGGCAGGTGGGGCTCAAGCTGTCAATTTTGAGATTTTGATTGATTATTAAACTATATCTGTTTATTTATCTTATAATGAAATATCAAGGCATAATTTTTATTCCTTTTGCTTTTAAATGTGTTTTGAAAATACCAAAGCACTCATTCTGACAACCTGTTACTAAAATAAACTTGCCCGTTTCTCATTTTGTCACATCATGCAGTCTATCATTTCAATTTGTAATAATGTTGCACAGAATTGTCCGATTTTCAATCTGTTTTTTGTATTTGATAGCCACTTTATTGCACATTAATAACATCTCAATAACTAAAAATTGACCTCATGTGCACTCCGTCTCATTATGTGGTGGAGCGTCACATTTGATCTTCCTCATGCGTACTCTAAGCACTGGCAGGTCTATACCCGGAAGATCGTAGAGTTTCACTTTTATTCTACCAGATGCCACTGGCATGTCTTGAACTCATGGCTTTAAGCACATGTGGGATGGAATCAAGCGCTCCATTCAGTGAGCAATAGCGTGTTTCAAAATTGCATTTCTGGCTGTTACAGGACACAGTGAATGAATATCCAAATATACCAATGACACCATCAGGTTTAGGCGCAAGCCATAGGATCAGCCATACCTTTCTCAGCTGAATTTCAAACTACGCTACTGTTCCTTTGACTAGAACAACGATAGAACTTAAAAATGTGCATTTGCTAAAAAAAGTGCCGCCGAAGTTTCCTTTCAGTTTTGGTGGTTGTCTTCTCCTGTCTTTACACTGTTTGCAGAAGTTTACAGCTACATGACATTTAAGCTTGACACGTGCAGGTATAAAGATAGAATGCGACATATACTGATCTTAAAATGTTTTATTCTTCAACGATCAAAGCAGGGATATAGCACATCTCTGCGGAGAAAACTGTATCAGAGGAGCGTTCAAGTGACAGGCAATGATCCTTAAGCACAGACTATCAGGATAAAGATGGAAGGAAATCGTATTAAAGGCTGCAAACATGAACATTTACAGAGTGGATCGTTGGTCTAGACGTAAGGCACCCGTGCAGAAAGTTGCTCCGTTGGATATTCGTTTAAACACTAGTTTTTTCCCATAGTGTTCTGGGTACCAGTTTTCAGATGAGACGGAAACCAAGGTCCTATGTGCAACTCCTATTTGCCACAGGTAAAAATAAACCCTTGAAATGAGAAAGCTGTTGCTGAAAAATATTCAAATGGAACCATACACACAAACAGATTTTTAAAAAGTTGTGAGATACGTGGTGCTGCTCTTGTTGCGACGCGCCCTCCCCATAGAGAGAGAGCAGCCCACATTTTACGAAGAAAGAAAATAATCCGCTGTGTTAGTCTGCTGTGAGACACAATGCATAATGCAGTAAAATAGCAGGCACAAACCTACATCAAACATGAACTCTTGTGAAAAGAGGAAATTGGCCGACAGTAACAGATAGAACAGTCCACGAGCAGACAACAACAACAACAACAACAGCAACATACACGCACACTCACGCGCGCACACACACCTGTGCGCGTGTCAGGCGAACAAAACAAATCAAACCATGCGACCTATGTAATTATGCTCAGATTACAAGTCAGCATTTCTGAAAACATTAGGTAAAAATAAGTAATTTTTTTCATAGAGTTCCTGACGACTGGCCAGCACGTTTGGCACTAGTAATACATCAGCTTATACAATGTAAAAATAATCTTTTCTGACCGTTCCTACCCCCCCTCCCCAACTAAACACAAAATTAAAATAGATGAAACGCCCCCCCCCCCCCCCCCTCCATAAAAATGACCAAAAGACGTTATTGGAGAAAACAGAAATGAGAAAAAAAAACCTGGTAATTAGGGCAAACATAAAGAACAAGAGTTGAAAAATAAAGCAATAAAGTGCATGATATTTAAACTCCATGAAAACTGCAATTATTACTCAAAGCAAATGTATAACATAGATATTTTTATAGACAGAACATCCTTACTCTATATTCTTTATGATTGATAGGAAATCTTTGGATATAAAAAACCCAGTACCGACAGAGCTCTACGCTCTATTTTATATAATTTGACAAAAACACCTGAAAATAACAATGTGCTCTATGGAAATGTCCAAAAACATCCGCGAGGAGAGATAAAAATAATCAACAAAATTTCCGTACGTTCTTGGCATGTTCTTGTAGTTAGCGAAATGAGATCCTAACTCGTTTGAAAAAACACTGGAGCGTTGTAACAGCACACAGCCAGTTTCTTCGTGTCTTAAAATAACAACAGTAAACGCATAACAACGTTACTTTTCTGCAAAATCCTTCATCAGATAACTATAAATGATTATACTGGGGGCGAGTAGGGATGGACAACTGTATGCCAGGAAATTTCGCACCCAGCCGCAGTAAATAAGAAATACATGCAAAGTCTATTTACATATACAACTGGTCTTCTTCTTACCAAATGTAAATTTTGGCGTAGGAAGCTAAATATATAACATTGGGTTTAACTTCTTTTTTGATTTTTAAAAATATTTTTTTTATCTTTTGTGGTCACTTTAAAGGCATTTTGTTTTTGTTTTTACTCTCATCTGTCATAGGCATATTTGGTAAAATAAAACTTCCAGAGACCTAGAAAGGTATTTTCATTAAACAATCATCTCTTACTGTTCTCTTTATCTTTGAGGAAATAGAAGTGGTGGAAAAATAAGAGCAGGTAACCACTTACAACTTCTCCATTATTTTGAAAACGATTGATCAAATATTCACTTAAAATAAAACCTCTAGTAAATGGTATCTTTCAATGACAGCACTGTACACATTTTTGAATTAGCTTTGTCTAAGTTTTTCTTATCCGTACGGTCTCTTTCCTAACTCATTTTCTGTGTCACAATTCATTGTCCTAATTTTTAAGCATGCACATTAAATATTTTTTTCTAAACGTGTTAAGTTTGTCATGCAAGCTATTACATTCTGGTAACTAGGTAATGATACTGTCAACACGGAAATGTTTGCATAGTGTCTCACTTACTGCTCATTTTTACAGAGTACCTTACATTTTAGCCACGTTTTATCCTTTTGTTTATCTTAAGGATTTGAGAGACACATACTTGGTATTCTATCCTCAGAACAGCACACGTGTTTAAGTAAGGATTATGTCCTAAGGTGAAGCTGGTTGAATTTCACCCAGCAGAGTATGAATCAAGCTCGAAAATAGAGATGCACTGCAAAATCTACAATTATTTGCTTGCATAGAATGTACACTGACAAAAATTGATAAACTATAGTCTTCATCGGACTTGTAGATATGCTGTTAAAGACTGCTAACGTTTGTGTACTGAGCAACTGAATGTGTGTTTTATCAAGAGTGTTAATACTTCCATATACGTGTAATGACAGTAGTTTTGGATTGTTTTTTTGTGCGGAGGGGTTCTGTCGTGTTTTTTTTTTCAAGAAAAACCTTTTCCCTGCTCTGTTTTGATTTAATCAGATGACTGTTGTTTACTTTAAGGTCAATTTAGCCGAAAGATTGATAAAGATTCAACACTTGTCTGGGTTTGTTGCATCTTTAGGGCACATCACTTTAGACGCTCAGATTCTCTATCACAGTTAATAGTCATGCCTTTACGTGATAACCCCCCTCTCTCTCTCTCATTCACTCTCTCTCTCTCTCTCTCTCTCTCTCAGAGGT
This sequence comes from Stramonita haemastoma, assembly GCA_030674155.1. Taxonomy (NCBI): domain Eukaryota; kingdom Metazoa; phylum Mollusca; class Gastropoda; order Neogastropoda; family Muricidae; genus Stramonita; species Stramonita haemastoma. The sequence goes on along the minus strand of CM060322.1, from coordinate 50,083,453 downwards.
AGATAACCTCAGAGGAAGTGGTATCAAAGTAGCCTCTGACCTAACAGTGCACCAGCGAGAAACTGTGGATTGGCATCGGGGGCAGGGACAGATTGCCTTCTATCGACATGGAAAGCTGCATGTCAGAGAAAAGCAGCAACCTTCAACATTCCATGGGGGAAGAAGAAAGCCCAGCCAACCTCCTCACACCCAAGAAGAAGACTGGCCCCCAGTTCAAGATGGCAGATACATCAGAAAGCAAGTATCAGGTTACTTCAACAACAACCAGTCTCAGAAGCAGAAGATACAACAAAGTAGATTGTATGCCCGCTGCCAGGAAGAGTACAGTCATGACAATCCTCAGAGTAGACTGCAGTACGGCAGGTCATGGCCAAGGCAGCCCCAACGAAGTGTGTCACCACAGCCACATCAGGGGGTCCAGGCAGCAAACAGAGGGCAGCCTGCGAGCTACCCCTACACTGCAATGAGGGTCAGCGAGCAGAGAGTGCAGAGAAATACTCCTGTCCAAGTAAACAGACAAGAGGACAGCAGTGTTCCAGTCACTCCAGGACCATACTCCTACAGCGAAGCAGCAAAACAAGGGAAAATGGCCCAGCCCAGCAGACGAATTGTCTTTGTGAAAGACAGGAGCAGAAGATCTCCAATATCTCCTGGTCAAAGCTGCAAATCTGATGTGTGTACCTACAGTCAACAGCAAAACAGAAAGCGCAATGCAAGCACAGTCAAAGAATGTGATGTCAGTGACCATGAAGGAGACACGCCCCAGAGAAACAGAAGACTTTGTGGGGCACGTCATCTTTCTTGTGAAGACCTGCATATGACAAGACAGAAGACTGTGGTTGACAAAACCAAAGACAGTGACAGGGGTGACTCCAATGTAGCAGATGACAACAAAGAAGACAGTGACAAGGAAGATACAAATACAGTTGAGGACAACAAAGAAGACAGTGACAAGGAGGATACAAATACAGTAGAGGACAACAAAGAAGACAGTGACAAGGAGGATACAAACACAGTAGAGGACAATGAAGACATACCTGACAACTATGAGAGCAGTGTCGACATGTCTGACAAAGAAGGTGAAGATGATACATTTAGCAGGGAGGTACATGGACAGCATAAAGTGACTGATGAAGAGACAGAGGAAGATATCATACCTGACATAAACAGAGCAGAAATTGGAAAGAAGAAAGCAACTCTATGCAGCGATTTATCTGATGACACGACAGTTGACCATACACACATTGAAAACAAAACAGACAGTGCAGACATTACTGGACCAACTAGGACTGTTACTAATGACCACAGACTCTGTGCTGACAACATGTCTAATTGTAATGTACATATGGGCAGATGCAGCAAGGATTCCACTGACACAGGTAACACTGTCACTAGACCAAAACAAATGGTAAGACAGGAAAGACCATCTAGGTCCACAAAACAGGGTCTACGACCAAGACGAGACACAACTCAAAGTGTCTCCAGACAAAGAGGTAGAAAACTACCAGAAAGATCAAGAAATCAGGCAAGTATCTCTGATTCTTTCAACAAACAACATTCTTGTTGTAGCTCGAAAGAACATGCCAACTTAAGCATGCATTCTCCAGCTAAGTCTAAAGGCAATGATGCCACTAGTGGCACTAAATAGGGATTCGGCCAGGCCACAGTTTGTGAAAGTAATCCCGTTGATCACAGGCCTAGTATTGAATGCCCAACTTCAAGGATGTCAACATCCAATCTTAATGTAAATAAGTTGTGTTTAAGTTTTCTAAACTATAATGTGCATGGCCTTTTGCCAAAACTAGAAAACAAAGAGTTCATTAATTTTCTTCTTGCTTATGATGTTATTTGTTTAACGGAAACCTTTATTGGAATTGAATTTGAGTCTCACATTTTTTATGATTACTCTATTTTTACTGCTAAAGCCAAAAAGTTATCTCATCAGGGGAGATACTCTGGTGGGGTAATTGTCATGGTTAAAAAGAAATTCAGCTCATACATTGATAAAGTTCATGTTGAGACAGAAAACATTGTGGTTTTAAAAATGCACAAGAATTTACTTGGTACCACTGATGATACTATGTTAATTTGCATGTATATTCCTCCTTCTGATTCTACATTTTGGAAAACAACGCAAGATGTCTATGGCTTAGAAGTTTTGGAGCAGTGTATATTAGATCTTCAAAATGCATATGATCATTTTGGATTGCTGATAATGGGGGATTTTAATGCACGAACCGCATGTGAAAATTACAGTTTAGATGATGACTATAATAACTTTCAGAATTTACATCATTATCCTAGTTCAAAATTGCCCAGAAAGTCACATGATATGTGTACAAATGTTTTTGGTAATCAGCTGATTGAGTTATGCAACATGTTTGACTGTGTTATATTAAATGGTCTCTGTGATCCAGGCTTTGATGAAAGCTATACATTTATATCACCTACAGGTTCAAGTGTTGTGGATTATTTCATTGCATCTCTGGGTTTATTTAGTTCGGTTAAACTTCTATCTTTGCTGGTTAAAAACCTAACAGAGTCTGATCATCTGCCAGTTTGTATGGAGATGGAAACTAATAGCAATTGCACAGAAACAACATCTCAACAGAAATCAAACAAAAAAATCTGCCAGAAAGTTGTGTGGGATGAAACTAAGAAAAATGATTTTGTAACCACACTAAATAGCAAAGACATTCAAGAAAAACTTACATTCGCCACAAATGCTTTGGAAAACAATATAGAAAACGCTCTGGAAATCTTTGTCAAATGTTTAAAAGAGGCAAGCACCTGCATGTTTAGAAAAGTACCCATGCACAAGACCATAAAATCGGAATGGTTTGACAATGAATGTGAATATGCAAAAAAAGAAAGTAGAGCAAAGTTAAAATGTTTTAGAGTGACCAGAAATGAGGAAGACAGGCTGATTTACGTGGAAAAAAGGAAAGAGTATAAACGATTATTGAAAACAAAAAAACAAAATTACAGGAAAAAGAAAACTGAACTTTTAGCTGAAAACATTGCAGACTCTTCTCAGTTCTGGAAAGAAGTGAAAAGGATGGGATATGGCAATAGGGACATAGTTTGCAACAACATTAGCAATGAAGATTGGTTTCATTACTTTAAAGAAGTTTTTTGTATGAATGGGGAGACTGTTGAGAGTGAAGATGTCAATGTTGATGTTTTGGATGACGTAGATCATTTTTTAAACAAAGATATATCGGAAGAAGAGGTAACTCATGCTATTGCAAGACTCAAATTAAGGAAGGCAAGTGGGATGGATGGTATTTCGGGTGAAATGTTAAAAAATGGGGGTAAAAGTGTGTTAGGGTTCCTAGTAAAACTTTTCAATGCTGTATTTACCTCAGGTGTATATCCGTCTGAATGGTCCAAAGCTATAATCATACCAATTTATAAAAAGGGAGATCCTGAAAAAACAGACAATTATAGAGGAGTATCTTTACTGAGTATATTATCAAAGTGCTATACCACAGTGTTAAATACAAGATTGTACAGTTGGTTGGAAGAAAATGAAATGATTTCTGAGAGTCAGGCAGGTTTTCGTAGGGGTTATTCCACGCTTGATCAAATATATAACTTATATGCAATAGTACAAAAGTGTATGCTAAAGAAAGGTAAGAAATTATATGTTGCTTTTGTAGACTTCAAAAAAGCATTTGATTCTGTACATCATGATAAACTTCTAAAATGCATGAAAAACCAGGGTGTTAAGGGAAAGTTTTTAGCATCTTTGAAATCTATGTATTCTTCATTGTTATCATGTGTGCGTGTAAATTATGAACTTACAGAATTTTTTGAATGCCCAGTTGGGGTCAGACAAGGCTGTGTCCTGTCTCCTACATTATTCTCTCTTTATATAAATCAGTTAGCCAACCACATAGATGCAGGGGGAAAACATGGTATCCAAATGTTACCAGGTCTAATGGAAGTGTTTATCCTACTTTTTGCTGACGATGTAGCATTATTGTCAACAACAGCAGGTGGTCTACAAAACCAGCTTGATATCCTACACAGGTGTTGTGATGAAATGAAATTAAATGTAAACACTGATAAAACTAAAGTGATGGTATTTAGAAAGGGGGGATATTTAGGTCGACATGAGCAATGGTATTTCAATGATAAAAAGCTAGACGTAGTTAATAGTTATTGTTATTTAGGCTTTCAGTTTACAACAATGCTTAGTATGAAGAGAGGCACAAAGCATTTAGTGACTAAGGGTAAGAAAGCAGTTGTACAATTTAATAGAGCATTTCAAAAGTATAAAGAAATGACTGCTAACACTTTCTTTAAGATTTTTGATGCAAAAGTGCAGTCTATATTGCTCTATTTATCTGAAATATGGGGTTATCAAAATTAGATCATGTGGAAAAAGTTCATATGATGGCATGCAAACGGTTCTAGGTGTCCCAGTCAAAACACCAAACAAAATGGTATATGGCGATTTGGGACGATACCCGCTGTATGTGAATTCTTTTGTCTCTGTGTTAAGATACTGGTTTAGATTACTGCAAATGTGTACTGAAAGGTTACCATACAAGGCATACCAAATGCTGCTTGAACTAGACAGAACTGGAAAATATTGCTGGGTGTCCAAAATTAGAGAAATTTTATGTGAGACAGGGTTTAATTTTGTTTGGTTGCAGCAAGGTGTAGGTGATGTTAAAGTGTTTTTGAGATTGATTAAACAAAGGCTTATTGATATGTTCATACAAGAATGGACAGGTACAATAAGAGATCGTGACAGGTATGACTGCTACCGGTCCTTCAAAATACTCTTTGAAAAAGAGAAATATGTTTGCAATGTTGATACCTATTGTTTTAGGGTTGCCATATCACAAATAAGATTCAATGTTCTCCCACTGAACGCAAATACACACCGTTTTAGTAGTTTAATGGAGAAAAAAGTTTGTCCTTTTTGCAGGACAGCAAGAGAAGATGAACAGCATTTTCTTTTTGTTTGCCCTACATACACTCATTTACGGGATAAATTCCTGAAAGAATTAGTTAGAACCCCACTCCACCAATTATTACAAGCTACTACTCAACATGAAATGCATAAATTGTCCAGGTATATTTTCCATGCAATTGATCTAAGGAAAAAGCGTTTGATCATATTGTAATTTTTTCCCCGCAAAATGATTGTGTTTACCATATTTATTATGTGGCAAGAATGCCTGGTATGTGCTGCTGCTTAACGATGTTTATTTGTTAAAACATATTGATTGATGTGTTCTGCAGTTTAAACAATGGATACCTGTTTAAACGTAGTCATGGATGTGTGCTACAGTTAAAATAATGGTTATCTGTTAAAGTCACGGTATGTGAAGAAAACCTGAGACGTTTGTAAATGAGCTAATCGAAGTGAGGTAAGAAGAGTCTATTGGTTATGATTATATGCATTATTATTATCATTATTATTCTTTTGTTTCGAGGATGAGGGAGTGAGCACTCGTGTCCTTTTGCAGCTAGTCCACGTGTGCATGCTGTGTGTGGATCTTGGCATCTGTTCCCGCCGGCACACGGTGGCCTGCTCGTGCGAAGGGTGGAGTAGGGTTTGACGTGTGTGCGGGGTGTTTTGCGTGTGTGTTCGCACGCGGGGCCTCGGTTTGTGGTCTCATACCAAAGGACTTTGGGGGCATGTGTGTATGTGTGCGTGCGTGCGTGCGTGCGTGCGTGCGTGTGCCTGTGTCTGAGGGTATGTATGTGAGGAGTGTGTGTGTGCGTGCGCGCGTGCGTGTGCGTGTGTGTATATTTGTGAGTGAAAGTGCGCGCATAACTGTAATAATGATGAGAGGATAGAGATGACAACTGGGTTCATGACAGTGATGATGATGCTATGTTTCGTATGTACACTACTATTTGATTATATGTACATGTTGACAGTTATTATAAGAAAATGTGTCATCACCACGCCACCACCCACCTTCTTTATTTTTGTTGCTTGTATTGTGGCCTATGGCCGAAGTACATTAAAAGCATTTCAGAGTTCAGAGTTTCAGAGTTCAGAGTCTCTCTCTCTCTCTCTCTCTCTCTCTCTCTCTCTCTGGGATTGGATGTAAACAACAACAACAACAACAACAACAACAACAACACATGGGTGCTTACTAATTTTCCTGGAAACAAAAAATGATTTATTTGATTAATTTGATTTAATCTCTCTCTCTCTCTCTCTCTCTCTCTCTCTCTCTCTCTCTCTCTTCTCTCTCTCTCTCTCTCTCTCTCTCTCTCTCTCTCTCTCTCCAAAGTCCTTCGGATGAGACTTCAAACCGAGGCCCCGTGTGCGAACGCACGCAGAACATCTTGCGCATACGTTAAATCCTGTTCCACTTTTTGTAAGAGTAGGCCATCGTGTGTCGGTGGGAACAGATGGCATTTACAAAACTGCATACACACGGGGACTGGATGTAAAAAAGCACAAGAGTGCTTATTCCATTATCCTCGATATAAAAGAATAAATCAAATCAAATCTCTCTCTCTTTCTGTTTTGATAGAGAAGGAAATCTTAGGGAGATGATATTAGGTAGTACTTTTCATAACAGTCACGTGTTTTCCAGCTGTGCCTATCCGTGATGGTATTTTTGCGGTTTAGCCATTTTCTCTTCTCTTGGTCGTTGATCCCGATTTTGATGATTTTTGTGTAATGGTTATTATTCCAGGTGACTATTAATTTGTGTCTGTATGCGGGTGTATCAGTAATATTGACATGTTCTGGAATGATTACAAAAGACATGTGTTTGTCAATGTGGGGAAATGTTGATTGAAATATTACTTATACTTTTACTTGTTTATTGGAGTGGTAATACCATCCACTATTTCATTTGCGTGTTTTGCTCTTTATTGAATGCCTTTTTCCTCTTTTTCATGAGGGCCTAGCGTAAAGAAGCCACTGGCTTATCCAAATATCCTCAAGAAAACATTCGAGATCGAGTTGGGTTCGTTCTGCCTGTCTGTCCGTCTGTCTGTCAGTCTGTCTCTGTATCTGTCCGTATCCGTCTCTGTCTCCGTCACTGTCTCTGTCTCTCGCTCTCTCTGTCACTGTCTCTGTCTCTGTCTCTGTCTCCGCACACAACTTCGGAGTGTATATGCGTGTTTGTAAACTTGTGAGCGCATGTGCATGTGTATATGTGTGGTGTATGAGTGTGCATCTGTAGCATTTTACTTGCAAAACAGTGGGTATTTCGAAAAAACTAACAAGAGACAGCTAGAGTTAGATAAACAGATAGATAGATAGATAGATAGATAGATAGATAGATAGATAGATAGATAGATAGATAGATAGATAGTTAGAAAAAGATAGAGAGAGAGAGAGAGAGAGAGAGAGAGTAGAGAGAGAGAGATAGAGAGAGAGAGAAGATAGAGAAGAGAGGAGAGAGAGAGAAGTAGAGAGAGAGAGAGAGAGAGAGAGAGAGAGAGAGAGAGAGAGAGGGGGGGGGGGGGGGGGGCACTGAACACTGAAGTAATTCAACGTGCATTGGCCTTGGACCACAATACATCTGCTGGGCTTGGGATTTGGCAATGGGTTCATTCATATCATTGACAAAGCAAATGCATAAACAAGTAACCATTATGAACGATTAAAGAGAAAAAAACACAGTTATTAGTATCAGACGGACACAGAAACACAGAAAGACACAAGGACAGAGACAGAAACCGACAGAGGGGGGTGGCACTGGGTTTCAGGGATAGAGAAAGCAGGTGTGATCAAAGCTGGCTATTGACGGTCACAAGCGGCTGTGTGTAGAAAAACAAGCAGCAAGCCCAGCCAGAGGCTAGCTTTCTCAATATCAAGCGCAGATAAGAAAAGAGATATAACAGATAAATTCATATAACACAACAGAACAGACATATAGCCTACAGATACAGACATACAAAAACGATGTAAATGTTGTCTTAAGCATAACACAACCATAACGTACACTGAATTGTTAAAAATGACGTAAATTTAAAATAACATGCAATAAAACGCAAAACAACACCAAAAAATGAAATAGTATAAAATGAACAACATGAACGGGATCTGAAATAAATGAAAATGCTGCAAAAAAGTAACAAAACGGATCAGAGCAAATAGCAATACCCCCAAAACGCCAGGAAAACCAATATTGCAAAAATATCAACTGCTGGCTGGAACGGCCTTAGAGGCAGGCGGTAAACAAACCAAAAATGCTCAAGCCGGATTTATCTCCCCTTCCCCAAAGACTTTCGTCACAGCTTCACTTCGTAATTCATTTTCTTTCCAAATATTACCCATCCTTTTTCCCCCCCCTCCCTAGTGACCGAGCATTTTAGCCTGTGGTTTATTACAGATTATCTTTGAGATTTTGTATTTACGGACGAAGATAAATGTGATGATAACTTGCACGAGAGCCACTCTGATATGGAGATAATCATATCCTTACAATAGCTGTAAACGGGACGAATATATTGGAAAGATTTTTTCGTGATTTGAACAAGAAACTCCAACCAAATCAGCCTTTAGAATTTGTGGATGAATATTGTATAAAAGTACATATTATAAGTATTTTGCACATAGACCTAAAATAATGGTTAAAAAATGAGACGTGTGGACAACGGAAATCAAATTTAGGCTCTCTTGTGTCATCTTTCCCAGTATCTTTTTTCTGGTCAAATTAAAGTTGTTTATTTTTCTTTACAGAATGTAGTCTTCCTTGGGAAGTGTCTATTTTTATATAAAGGCAAATATGTGATGGGAGACTATAAAATGCTTTGGTAAAAACAAATGCATAAACTAGGGTGACTGATTCACAGCTGTAGTAGTAATGACAGTCATATGCAACGTGTTTGCAGAGTGGTTATCATTTTAAGCCTTTATGTTCTACAGGGTCACTCAGAAGTCCATCTGCATTCACGACACAACTTGCATTAATATGGAATGTAACGGAACAAGGCAGCAACTTCCATACCATTGTAGTCATCCTGCAGACACGATGATGGACATGTGTGTGTGTTCGTGCGTTGGTGCGTGCGTGTGTGTGTGTGTATCTCTTCGTGTGTGCGTGTGTGTGTGTGTGCGTGCGTGCGTGTGTATGTGTTTGTGCGCGCTTGCGCACGCGTGTGTGTGTGTCGGTGGGTGGGTGGGTGCGATTTTGCGTGCGTACGTCCGTGCGTGTGTGTATGTCCGTCTGTATGTCTGTGTGTGTGCGCGCGTGTGCGTGCCTGCATGTGTGTGCATGTGTGTGCTGTGTGTGGTGCGTGCGTGCGTGCGTGTTTGCTGTGCGTGCGTGTGTGGTTTGCAAAATGGCGGAAAAAACAAAAACAAAAGTGTAGTTACTTTATGAAAAGAAGACAAAAAGGATAACCACTTATTTGTAAGGAGTGGTGGGTAGGACTGCTTCACAGCTGTCTTAAAGGAAGGGCAAACTCCTTGTGGGGTATGTATGGAAAAAGTCTACAGTGTGTGATTGATGGCTTGCACTTTAGTATGTCTACTGTGTCTGCTAATCAAAGAAATAGTGCAGTTAACAGAAATACGGCTCTTTAAATCTCTTTACAATGAAACCAGAGCGCCCATTCTTCTACGCGTTGGGGGTTTTTCATTTCGTTTGAGTAAATTTTCTTTTCTTGTTTAGAAAGAAACAAAAAAATGTTGTTGTTTTTTTCAAAGAAACAGCTAAGAAAAAAAATAGGAAACACTGCGAGTCTTTCTTTGCATAAATCCTTTTTTTTAACCCTTTCCTTGCCCCTCTCTCTGTATCTATCTCCGTCTCTGTTTGTTTGTCTGTCTGTTTGTCTGTCTGTTTGTTTGTCTGTCTGTCTGTCTGTCTGTCTGTCTCATTCTCTCTCTCATTTTCTCTTCCATAGTCTTTGAGTGTGGGTGGGGCGCGTGCATGCCAAGGTGCATGCGCGTATTCTAGCGTTTATTTACACTGAAAGACCTCTATGCTGACAGAAAACCTTCCATTATACTAGTCGATATCTGAATCTCAATGTTTACATGTATACTGTTTTAATGCATGGCGTGTACGCGTTTGAATTTCTCTGTCTATAAGATAATAAAGTGTTTTGAATCTTGAATCTTGAGACAGTCACAGCTTCGTCCCTTCCCCACCCCACCCCTCCTCCAGTCTTTTATTTTCAAAAAGAAACTTCTTTTTCGATTCATTTTGCCCTATATTCATTTTCAGACTTTATTCTTAAGCATTTTTCTTCCCTTGTTTATTTCTGAATTATTTCGCTCGGTTTTTATCTGCTTTTTCTTCTTAGCTTTACCTGTGTGTGTTTTCTTCTTCTCGTTTTATATTTCTTTTTAGCAAGTGTTTTTTTTACCAAGAGTTGTTGTTGCTTGTTTTTGTTCTAGGCTTTTTGTTCATATCCTTTCTTGTCGGTAGCTTTTCTCTCTCCCTCTCTATGTACCCTTACGATTTCCTTTTTCTCTTTTATATTTGTTATGTATTGATCGTTCCCTTTTTGCTCTTCCAAGATATTTTCCTTTTCTTTAAATATGCATTTCTTTTGATTCTATTTGTACCCTTTCTTTTCTCTTTTTTTCTTTTGTGCATTCTTTTTTTCTTTGGTCTTTCTGTGCTTTTCTTAGATCTTTCATGTTTGTTTACTTTCTTCATAATCTTTTGGTTTTCTTTGCAAGTGCTCTTCACGGAATGATTCAAGCGTTTTGATACTGACTTTGACTTCACCCATCTACAAACCAACCATTCAGTAAAAAAAAAAAATGTCATTCTTTACTCTGTGTTTTGGTGTATGTGCTAGCCCGTAGAGCTGCCCTCCTGTTATGACCATCTGTCTCTGTCTCTGTCTATCTGTCTCTGTCTGTGTCTGTCTGTCTCTGTCTCTTTGTCTCTCTCTCGCTCTCTTAATCTTATTCGCTCGCTATCTGAGTTTTTTTTTCAGAACATATGTAAAACCTAATCAAACATGATAAGCCTCTCAGACAGTATGTTCTAAAGGTTGTGTAGGCAGGTTCGTTGTCAGTTTACGTAAAATGAGGGTATTTTCACAAGCAGAAAATCTGCAGGCGTAGAAGAAGACAAAAGCACACAAATCATCTTTACTCTTCTATCTCCCTCCTCCATTCCAAAAGAAAAAGGCTGTGATTCAACCCCCCCCCCTACCCCCACAAAAAAAAACAACCAATCAAGAGTGAAAAAGACAAAAGGAAAAGGAAAAAAAAGCGAGAAAAAAGCAAGTACACTCTACTGCGAAATATAAAGTGCAGTTTACTTTTTCACAAGAGTGAAAACGACAAAAAAGAAAAGAAAAAAACGAGAGAAAAAAGTTAAGTGCAGTCTATTGTGAAATATACGGTGTTATGATTTAATTTTTCATTTAAAAAAAAGTGATAAAGGAGGAAGCTTTCTCATCAATATGGCATTGCGTAGTTGTGTCAGAATTCAACATTTTATTTCCAGATGACATTTTGAATAAGCAGTATACTGTAAACAGTGTGTGTGTGCGTGTGGCGCGTGCGTGCGTGCGTGCGCGCCCGCGTGTGTGTGTGTGTGCGTGTGTGTGTGTGTGTGTGTGTGTGTGTGTGTGTGTGTGTGTGTGTGTGTGTGTGTGTGTGTGTGTGTGTGTACTACTGTCCATCATTTCTTTGTTTAATCACCTTCGGCTCTGCAATTATTGACGGTACTATTCATCCAAAAAGCACACTGTTCTTATCATGTGTCTTTATAATAGTTACTATACAAATGCCTCGCTTTTGTGTCGAGACAATGAGCGAGTTCTCTCAATCCATAGAGGTGAAAAACACTGAAGAAAGAGACTGTGGTGAAGGCCATTAGCCTGAAGAAGAAGAAGAAGAAGAAGAAGAAGAAGAAGAAGAAGAAGAAGAAGAAGAAGAAGAAGAAGAAGAAGAAGAAGAAGAAGAAGACGGCGGCGCGGCGCGGCGCGACGACGACGACGACGACGACGACGACGACGAGAGGAGAAGAAGAAGAAGAAGAAGAGAAGAAGAAGAAGAAGAAGGAAGAAGAAGAGGAGGAGGAGGAGGAGGAGGAGGAGGAGAAGAAGAAGAAAAGAGAAGAAGAAGAAGAAGAAGAAGAAGAAGAAGAAAGAAGAAGAAGAAGAAGAAGAAGAAGAAGGCTGTCAGACAAGATGCACTGTGGGCTGGTCCATGGCCTGAGGCATCTTGGTTAATGACTAGTGGGCTATAACAAAGTGCATGTTAGATTTCTCTTTGCCTGTTTGTTTGCTTCATTATGTCATTGGTTTTTTGTTTGTTTTCTTTTTGCTTTTGGATGCTTGCTGTGCGTTTTTATGTTGTTGTGTTTTTCCTTTACGTTGAGAAATAGCTTACTTTAAAACAATAGATTTCTTTACCTGCCATGAGTAAGAGGTGACTTTGGCCTGGAGTTTGAAACAAAACCACAAAAAGAAAAAAATCTTAATTCGAAAAAATATTGAAATTAGAATGTAAAATGCAGTTTTTAACGAGAAAAAAACAACAAAAACAAGCTGCATGTGCAATTATATGCCTTTTTGTTTTCTTGGGTTCTCATTCATTCCACAAGTCTGACTTACATAATCTCCCCTTTTTCTTTTTTCTTCCTTTGTTTTTTCTGTCTTTTTTCTAGCTGTCAACTTTCTTATCTCCCATTCCTTTATCTAAGTTTTTTTGTTTTTTGTTGTTGTTTTTTGCTTTTTTTTTTTTTTTCGTTTTCTTGCTCACGTTATCTGATTTAAGTTTCTTTCACTATAAAATGTGATCGGATGATTGCAGAAGCTTTTCAGCTGATGTTGCAAGTGTCATTAAACAGGAATTCAGCCACATGGTGTTCAATAAGACAGAAAGAAGAGGGCTTAACTGGGCTCTATACGTTATCAAGGAGGATTTAAAACACACTGTACAGGTAGCTGGCTGTTGTTTTCTCCTTAAGTTCTTACTTTCTTTCTTTGTTTCTTTCTTTGTTTCTTTCTCTTTTTTTCTTTCTTTCTGCGTTTCAGGATTTCATGTGGAGGTTCCATCCCCTGAGAGATGGTGTGACCACAGAGTGGTGTAGTGTATCCGTGTAGAGCTGACAGACAGCGGACACAGACACAGACACAGACACACACACACACACACACACACACACACACACACACACACACACACACACACACACACACACACACACAAAACACACACACACCCTGATGTATCGTGCTGTGAGGGCTGAGGGCCTTTCGTCACTTCCTGAGTCACAGGGTGTGGGTGGTGCTGGTTGTGAAATCTGTTCCTTGGCTTGTTTTTGTGTTGCATGTACCTACGTGTGTGTTTTTGTGTATGGGCGTAAACATCATGATGACTGGTTCTATACGGGAGCAGTCTTTGAAAGTTGTAATTGTTTGTATTTGTGAAGTCTTTTTCAGTATTTTGGTGTTTTCACATTATTGTTCTGGTTAGTTTTGCTTAGTAATCCTCGAATTAGGGTCTGATTCCTTCTCGACTACTGAATCATACACGATGAGTTGTTTTCAAGATCTATTCCAACTACATATCCTGACATGATGAGGCTGTATGGACCTAAACAAACATTCACAAAATAAACAATACCCAGACACAGAAAACTTCGTCTCTAGAGCTTTCTGAATTTTACGGTTGTTTGTTTTATAAATAGAACTTCTGATGATTGTAGTGCAAAGTAAAACAAAGCTGGAAATGAACTGTTTTTACTGCCAACGACAATACCAAAACTATCAAAAACCAATATTGCAAAAAAAAAGTCAACTACTGCCTGGACACTCCTCAGAGACATGCACTAAACAAACAAAAAACGTGTGTACCACATTTATCTATTTTTTAAAAAAAAATTAACTACGAAATTCACCAGCATTAATTTTTCTGCAAAACCAGAAACATCTCCCACCACTTTTCCTCTACCTCTCTGGTTTGATATTACACCTATTCTTAAGTTTTCACATATTGTTTTGGTTTTTTTCTGTTCACATTCAAAGTTGGTGCATGGAAACTTATTAAGGGGAATTTCCCATGAGCAAGAATAATTTCCACTCTACTGTGGAGGCTATCATAGCTTGACAATATCTCTGTGCATGACTTGTATATCAGAAGTGTCTAGCGTGATTTGAATTAGAAAGCCTCCATCTATATCAGTTTCTGGAACTTGTTAAAAATGTTAAGGAACATCAGATCAGGATGTTCTGTACAAGCATATAGGAGTCTTTTCACAAGCTGGAAAGGGATCTGGCTGGGAAATAAAGTCAGCTGTCTTGCGCTTTCCTATCTCCTCTTTTTGCAGCGTCAAAGGATTTTTCGTGCATAAAGTGCACTCTCTTTCTAGAATGTTATCAATGAAACGCAAAGATTTAATAGAGGCATAAACGTTGTTATTTACGAAAAGCAGGCTTCTGATAGAGGGATATACGAAGTTTCAAAGAGATGTAAGAAAACATCCCTAAGGAATAGATGAAGAAAACATGTTACACTAAATGAACCTTGAAAATAAGGATAAGAAAAGAAAGGCTGGATTGGCAAATAAGTGCACATAATTATGTTAACTTGTGAACACAAACACGCACGCGCGCGCACACACACAACACACACACACACACACACACAACACACACACACTCACAAACAACCATACACACACAAACACAAACACACACAAAGCACACACACACAAGCAAACACACACACACACACAAACACACACACATAACACACATACACACACACAAAACACACACACACACACACACCTATATGTGCAGAACCAATGGTTACATCACTAAATAAGGACTTGAAATGGGATGGGCGTCACGTTTCTGCCGTCAGATTTGCCACATAGTCTTAAAAGCACACTGATCTGTTCAAATTCAGCAGCTATTCTCACCATGCACACTCACTATAAAATGAAAGATAGAACTCTTACGATTCTGAGACAGTTTATGATAGAGCATTATGTTTGTCCTGTCTGTTTTTGCTTCCCTTTCCATCCCAGAGATGCACATAATACGTACATTGTTCTGCAAGCATATATCTGTGCACTAGCAAAGAAGATACAGAATAAAGCGCACGTCTTTTGTCTCTTTTCATCCACACTTACCCACTCCCCTTAGACACAGGCAAGTTTACAAGACCATGTATAATTCTCATGCACGTAAAGAAGTGCCTACTGAAGACTCTTAAAATCGAATGCTCTTCCAAATTTCAAAGAGTTTTTTATGAATATAATCGCAGGCAAAATCTGATAGAATGCTGAACTATCATCACTTTCCACGAAGTATTGGTGATCAAACTATATATATATAAAAAGATAACTTCACAGATGGCTACTGCATTTCCCCCACTGCAGTTGTTCTGGCAGAGTTATCGAACTGACTCCAGAATAGACCGTCAGAATTGTGCACCATATTCTGCAGATTATTTCAGCCAGCTTATGTGCTATCTTGACCATCTGGTTTCCATTGGAGTGGACAGGTCCTTTTTGAAATATTTCATGAATATTCATAGGTTTTTGCACGTGTCAGTTTCCTTGACAAAACAGGAATGTCACCATGTCTGCTGAATTGAGAAAGAAGTCAGCATGTCTGAGGACCCTAAGCTGCCAGTGTTCAGGCTGATTGCAGTGTTTGGGGCATCTCTTTCTCCTAATATTTGGTCCTTGTTCCAATCTTTTGAAATTTCGTACTTTTGGTTTCTGTGCAGCAAGTGTCCTTCTGTTCTTCTGCCAGACGTCAGTAAAAAAAAACAACAACAACAACAACCAACAACCTACAAACAAACCCAAAATACCTTCACAAAATCCGTGAATACGTATGAAAAGATAGATAAACGCAATTTGATCAGAACGCAATGAGCAAAGCATGAAGGAGATCGGAGCATGATAATTTTAAGTTCAAACTGGAGCAGAAACAGGACGGTAAAGGACAGCCACCGTCAGTGATAAAAGAAAGTAAGGGATATCACCCTTTTTGTTCACGGTTTATTAAGAAATGTCGCTCGTTTTCTTGGAGAGTCTTGATCAGCAGGATTTAGATAGGCGGAAGATATTGGAAATCACAGTTTTGGCTTCCACTTGTTACCTTCTCACACTGTATTAGGGTGAAAGCAATCCAATCCAATCATGTTGTTTATAGCCCTGCCAACCACACAGAACATATTCGGGATGTCATCTCGTAAAATCTAAATATCTCAGAATAAAACTGTGTAGCTATGTACAGATTAAAATAAGGCATAAAACCAACTTTTCTATCCTTCCTAGTATTGACACTCTTGTCAACCATAAGGGTCAGGCCAGGACGGGCACCGCAATGTGGGAAGATCTACATCAGTCACACATAAAATGAGAAAAAGCCCAAACCAGATTCCTTAAAACAACCTTAGTCTTAGCGACCGATTTTACCACTTTCACTCATATCAGATGGAGGTAAAGCAAATTTGGTTTTGTTGTGATTGGAGCTGTTGAAAGTCGGTTAATACTAGAGATGCCACGCTATACCAAATATATTTGCTAGCAGGTTCAAATTTTGATAGGCTAGTATGTTTTCATTAACTGCAATTTGAAGAGGCCATATATAGACAAGGCTGCCCTCTATTCTCAAAGGGACAAAGCCGTGTTGGTTCCCAAGGTAAGTCTTGACGGTCCCTGTGCACGCATAGTCCCTGTGGAACAGCTACCAAGCTTTTAACAGCTGGTTTTGTTCTCTAAATGGGTGTTTGAGATAAAAGTTAGGTCCTGTAACTTTTTATTGCTACTCTCTCTCTAAACTCCTGTGGGTACTGTGGGGTAGGTAAATGTACTTTTAAAACTTGTGCAATATCCCAATGTCTGCCCGTTTGACTATTTCACTCTTTCTAACAAATTTATGCATTTTTGCTGATTGAAGCAGACGTCTGGAGAACTTTGCGAGTAACTGATCAAACTTGGGGTGTAACGATCCCCGCCCACCGCAATGCTGACGGTTTTGTGTACATGTGTAATCTTGGTGGTTGTTAGTTCAAGTCTGTATGTACAAAAGGACTACTCAGAACCTCGTCTGTACTTGATTCTCTCAGAAGTCTGCAAGATTTCTTTCCCACTACAATCTTCTACAAGGTCAGCAAAGGAATGTTTTATATACCAACCGTCTCAGAGATTTTATCCAGCATGAATCAGAAATAAAATAAGAAATAAACTACTTAAGCTGCATAATTTCGTTGAGCGTCTGCTTTTACAGGGTTAAGACGTGAAATGTTTTGGAGATCTAGTCGTACTTTACTTTTTTCTTTAAGAAATGCTATAATGCTAACAAAGGCATGCTTTTTGGAATGTGCGACAATTTTCAAATAACAGCAGCATAAATTTTGCCTTTAAGAAATTGAGTAAGTTTACCTCATCCATATGAATGAACGTATATTAAACCACTTAAATCTTGGTTGGCCTAAAATTTACAAGAAAAGCAGAATCGTCGTTTGAATTAGTTGCCTTGTATGGCACAAACACTGATTGGTCAGGTTCGCTTTAACAAATAACGGCTATGCGTTTACGTGCTTGTGGTCTTTATGTGCTTTAACACCAGTGTGTGACACTCTCTCTCTCTCTCTCTCTCTCTCTCTCTCTCTCTCTCTCTCTCTCTCTCTCTCTCTCTCTCTTCTGTGCGCGCGCGCGCGCGCTGTTTGTGTGTTGTGCATGGTGCATGTGAATCAGGAAATGCTGGAAAGGAAAGTGTTAAAAAGCAAGACAGAGACGAAATAGATAGAGAGAGACAGAGACAGACGGACAGACAGACAAACAGACAGATCGACTGACAAGCAGACAGATAGACAGAGACAAAAGACATACACACAGATTCAGGGACACATAAAGACTTAGTGACAAGAATGTGTAGGTATTTTACATGTCTGTACCTAAAAAAAGGAACGGAAAGGTCTGCATAATTCAAAGCTCAACCCAGCCAAACAACACCGCGATTCAAACAAAATGTAGGTAGTAAGATATATTTAGTTAACAATAAACCAGAAGCAAAATAAATCCAAGTGAAATAGAGTGACATTAGTCTTATTGAAAAAAAAACTTTACACACATCCTCCATTCCCAAGAAATTAAATTTAAAAAGTATACAACATATTAAGTACAATACAATGTAAGTTCCAACCTTAAACATGAAAAATAACATGAAATAATGTAAGACAATAACACTGACATAGTAACAACAAACCAACACAGCAATATGCACAAAATTGACCTCAGCTAAATGAATTGCTACAGTGGCGGATAAAATAAAACAACAGTGTTATTCTGGATTTATCTTCCTATTCCCGAATACTTCGTCCCAAAATACAGTTCATAACAATTCACAGTGTTGTTATAGCCTATGTCTCCATTCGTATCCCCCAGGTCTGTGAGATCTAGCTGATAGGTAATTTAATTCCTTTTACAGCCCAAATTACATGTGATAGACAATTCCTTTGAAGCAGTTTTATATAAACATATCTGACAGGCTAGTGTAGCACTGATACCGCCAATGATAGATACACATATAACTTCTATGTGCGAAAAGTCTGTTTCTTTGTTTGGACCGAGTGAGACTCCCACAAGATCAGATTCTAGAATCTGTATGTGGATCTTCTGGAATATTGGACATGAGTATTCTGTACAAAAACTTTGACATTAATTCACACATTGAAAGAAGTGGTTTGGGGAATAAAAGTCAGCCTCCCCCGTGTCGTCTTCTCTCGCCTCTTTGGACTCTTCAAAACGGAATTCTCTGTATAGAATGCAAGCTTTGTTAAGGATGTTATTCCAGCAGACAAACACTTACTGCAGGAATTTAATCTATTTTTCAAAGAGGGACAAAAACAAGGGGCTTAGAGGGATGGAGGAGACATATCAGATTGACAGAAAATTGAAAACAGCAAGGCAAGGAAAGAAGGAATATTTTTGCATATAAACAGACTTTAGAAAGGAAACAGACTAGCAGTGAATGTTTGCTGTTGTGTTTAGAAAAGTGATCGCGCAGTAGACTTGACGAAGTTTTAGAATAGCTGTGTGTGCAAGGTGATGCTGAATCTTACACACAGACACAAACGCACAGACATACACAACTACGCATAAGCGCCTGCACACTCACACACACACGTGGCTGAAGAGAGAGAGCAGTGTCAGACAGATAATGTCTCCCAAGGTAATGCGACATGGCCTCAGCTTAAGTTTGCCTCATTACACTGACTGCACACAGATATTAGGACAACAGTGCAATTACCAAAACCAGCAAGCAGCCCCTTAATGCAGTTACCTTTTCCTCCTCATCTCTTCCTTAACAAAGGCCATACTGTCAGCAAAGACATAAAGCAAAGGACCTCAACTTTCCTTGCTAGATTTGCAGGGAAATAGTGCTTGTTCACTCTCAGCCTTCTTCTTTCTTCTTCTTCTTCTTCGTCCTCCTCTCCTCCTTCCTCCTTTCTTCTTCTTCTTTTTCTTCTTCTCTTCTTCTTCTTCTTCTTCTTCTTCTTCTTCTTCTTCTTTCATCTTCTTCTTCTTCTTCATCTTCTTCAGCTTCAGCTTCAGCTTGTTCTTCTTCTCTTCAAGAATGACACAAGAAAAGAAGATAAGGTACGATTCTTGCTTTTATTGGTTTAACCGTCGTCTCGCATGCTATGAGTAAAAAAAAAAAAAAAGGATCTGCTGTAAGATTAGATTCTGATAGTCGACCCTGTTTGCTCTGGCTGCTTTTGGAGAAAAAGTCTGCAGAGAACGCGTCTACCTATTCTAACAATGACCAAAGCACTTCTGGTTACTGAGGTAACTTTTGATGGTCAGGGTTCACGCTAGTTTGCGATTTTGACAGGTTACTGGTTTTTCTGCTTCAAATATTTGACTTAAAAGTTAGGTCTTGTCACTTTTTATTGCTTTCCCACCTCCCCCTAAACTCCCGTTGATACTCCGTGACAAAGATATGTACTTTACAAGTAGCGTACTGACTGTATGGCTGTCAGTTCTGATCAGTGTGACACACTTATATACCTTCGTTGGTTTAAGAATGTCGGCAGTGAAACAAATTTAAAGAAAACGGTATAGCCTGGCGATAGTGATTCATGTTTTTAGATGACTAGGCTTACTTTGAGGTGGCAATTCCAATCCTCTATGCATAGTAGAGCCTCTGAGAATCCCGCTACCATTCCAAACTGCCTTTGTCATTGTTGGACTCTGTCAGAAGTACACAACATTTTACATAAAGGGCTTGTCTCCTACATAGTCCATTGGGGACGTTTTGTCTGGGTACTTTAGCTGTCTTGATCCTACATCCAGCTTGAACTAGAGAGGGGAAAGTTACAATAATATTATGGCTGAAACATATAAAAGTGCCTGTGACAGTGCAGGTGTACCTCTCTCTGTCTGTCTGTCTGTCTGTCTGTCTGTCTGTCTTCTGTCTGTCTGTCTGTCTGTTGTCTGTCTGTCTGTCTTCTATCTATCTATCTATCTATCTATCTATCTATCTATCTATCTATCTATCTATCTATGTATCTATCTCTCTGTCTGTCTGTCTGTCTGTCTGTCTGTCTGTCTGTCTGTCTGTCTATCTATCTATCTATCTATCTCTGTGCTTGCGTGCGTGCGTGCGTGCTTGTGTGTGCGAGTGCGCGCGTGCGTGTGTGCATGCGTGTGTATGTGTGGTTCTGTATGTCTGTGTGTGTGTTGTTGTTGCTGTTGTTGCTGTTGCTGCTGTTGCTGCTGCTGCTTATATTTTCCAATCAACAATTTGAAACTGTTTTAAATCTCGGTACGAAGCTTACTAACCGCGAGTCTTGAACTCTACACAGCAAACATGTAGAACACAAGGAGAAGGTTGAAAGACTTAACACTATTCTATAAGAAACACCAACGATGACTGTATAGCAGCAGTCTTAAAGGAAAGACAGAGACATCGGAGGAGTGGGAGGGGGAAGAACACCATCAACATTCACAGTCGATTCCGATCCTTGTATGTCTCCGGCTTCTGCTTATTCTGGAATAATTGCCTGTTGAATTGAAAAACTTCTTTTCTAGCGATCTATTCAGACGAAGAAAAAAATCTGTGTTCTATTTTTGTCTGCAATTATTTTATTTGGCATAGTTTTTTTCTTTTATTTCAATACGGAACTGAGGAAATGATAGTTTCACCCCCTCCCTCCCACGGCTTCCTCTAAAGCTAGGAGGAAAGATGATATCCAAAGTGATGCAACTCTCTGTCTGTCTAAGTCTGTGAGTTCGTGTGTGTGTGTGTGTGTGTGTGTGTGTGTGTGTGTGTGTGTGTGTGTGTGTGTGTGTGTGTGTGTGTGTGTGTGTGTGTGTGTGTGGTGTGTGTGTGTGTGTGTGATGTGTGTTGTGTGTGTGTTGTGAGTTGTGTGTGTGTGTGTGTTGTGTGTGTGTGTGTGTGTGTGTCTGTCTGTCTGTCTGTCTGTCTGTCTGTCTCTCTCCGATGTGCAATTAAATCAGTTCAGTGTTCAGTGTTTACTTTCAGTGTTTCTCTCTCTCTCTCTCTCTCTCTCTCTCTCTCTCTCCTCTCTCTCTCTCTCTCTCTCTCTCTCTCTTCTCTGTGTGTGTGTGTGTGTGTGTGTGTGTGTGTGTGTGTGTGGTGTGTGTGTGTGTGTGTGTGTGTGATTTTATGCACTTTTTTGCATCTGCTTTAAGCTGACTAAATTTCATGCCCTTTAATTCACTCGTAGCTTAGTTTATGTGTACCCATAGTAATTTTGCTTCTCTTTACGTTTTTTTATGTTATCATTTATTTATTGATAAATTTCTGTCTTACTTATGAACTCTGTCCTAGATTGTTTTAACCTTAGTTTTTTAGATACTTTTTTCTATTGGAAAAATTTGGTAAAAATTTTGGAACAATTTGTTTTGATCCATTCTAATTTATAGGATGTTTTGTGCTTGTTTTAGCTTTACATTCATGTACCTTTTTTTCAAAAAAATTATTTCTTTTGTGTCTTGTTTCGTTTCACCAGAGGTTTCTTTGTAAGTGTTGTTGTTCCTTGTTTGTGTTGAGGTGCTTTGTTTACGCATTGTCTCGTTGACAGTGTGTCTCCACCTCCACCTCTCCCCCCCCCCTCACACCCACTCCCCCTTCCTTATCCCATATTTCAACTTCTCCTCTCCTCCTGTGTTTTATTTCCTTGTCCCCTACACAAGGTCTGTTTCTTCTCGTATTAATTTGTTTATGAGTTGGGTATTTCTCGTTTTCTTTTGCATACTTTGCATAGTTTTAGATTTGTGTTTGTTGTTCTTTTCAATTTACACTTCTTTTTCAACTGCAGTTTGTCGTCTCATCCGACAGACTAGCACCCAGACCACTACACACACACACAACACCACACACACACACACACACACACCACACACACACACACACACACACACACACATCAGTGCCGACTCCACTCCCCCAAAAAGTCCTTCGGATGAGACTTTAAACCGAGGTCCCGTGTGCGAACGCACGCAGAACATCTTGCACACACGTTAAAACCCGTTCCACTTTTATGAAGAGTAGGTCATTTTGTGCAGGTGGGAACGGATAACAATTTTTAAAAAAACTGTATACACATGGGGCTAGATTAAAAAAGCACTTGAGCGCTTATTCCATCACCCTGGAATTAAAAGAATAAATAAAATAAATAAAAATAAAGTATATGAATGAATAAATAAATGAATAAATATACAATGGATGGGGGACGTTTCGGTCCCAAACGGGGATTAAACTACCGCATACTTCATAACCAGACTTTCCGCTTTCTAGGCAGGTGCGTTATAACTTTATTTCAATCCTCTAGACCACCGATCCACCGATATATGCTTTTAAAACTTCTTTATTTTCTCTACTTTTGCTTTGAATTCTTACTTGCCTTTCTTTTTTTATATCCTAAATGTTATAAACAGTGTTTTCAGAGCTTGTTGGTGATAAGAGTATAGCTACCTTCCTATAGAGCACAGCTGTCTACGACGTGCAAATAAAGACAACAACAGAAATACAACAAACAGAAATAGCAGTTTTTGTGATCTACGCCTAAGATTAGGAAAACAGATGTGTTGAGAATTCCCCGTTAAATTGGGATCTTTACACCTGTACCTGTTGAAAGGCTGATGGACATAACGAAAGCACTAGAACAACCTCTCCGATCTCTAAAATTAAAAGCCACTCAAACAAAAACACCCTTTTTTCTCAACAAAACAGGGCAAAAAGCACAGAAACGTCAACACTGAAACAAACAAAATTGAGCAGAGAGTGCAATCTGTTGTAAACTCAAATGTCGTGCGTGTGTGTATGTGTATCGTTTTAATGAATTACAAAAATAGGAAAGAAAAGCAGAGAGACCTATTATGTATAAAAAACAAAATATGTTTTGCTGTTGTGTGTTGTGTGTGTGTGTGTGTGTGTGTGTGTGTGTGTGTGTGTGTGTGTGTGTGTGTGTGTGTGTGTGTGTGTGTGTCGTGTGTCTGTGTCTGTGTGTGCGCGCGCGCGCGCGCGTATGTGTGTGTGTTCATTGACAGCAAATGTTACAAGTGTTTTAACTACTCTTATAGTGTGAAATTTTCTAACATATAAATGCACAATTGTGGTATTCGACTGACAAATTTAGATTGATAGGTGCTTTAGGTGTTTTCAAATTAACACCGCCAACTTTTACAAAGGCGTGAAAAGGAAAAAGAACATGACTACTTGTTGTTATACCAAAGTACGCCTGCATGAGCGTATCAGACAAACAAGCAAGAAAAGTATTTAAAATTAAATGAATAAATAAAATGTTTCAGAACTATTTACAAAAAAACCCTGAAAATATAAACATATAAGGATTTAAAGGCATGAGAAGAAAGAAACAAACAAGCAAGAATATCAACATCAAACACACACATACACACCCACATGCACACACAGACACAGACACACACACATACATACACACACACCCCTCCCCTCTCCCCCCACACACACCTCAACAAAAAAACATTTTACCAATTTATTTAAGGAAAATAAGAGAAAAAAAATCTCAGTAAATAAGGGAGGAAGAGGAAAAAAACCTACTTTTCACAGCAATTTGCTTTCTTACGGAAGTCTTCTTATATGTATTTGTGTAGGGATTTTTTGTTTGTTGTGCTTTTGAGAAAGGAGGGGGAGAAACACACTTTTTTGTGTGCACGTTTGTTTTCAGATTAGCATGGGCTTTTCTAGCACTTTTTCCCCCTTTGTCTATGCTCAGGGGTATTCAGATTGTACGCACTTCCACATTTTGATCACATAAATTCACACCAAATCTGCTTACCACGCCTTGAAGGCGGATTGTGTGTACAGCCATTTTTGTTGTTGTCGTCGTCATTAACTGTTTTCTTTTATCTTTATTCACGAGCAAGAGAGGCAGCCTTACTGTATCTCTGAGGAGAACGAAATATGCTATAAACGAGTTTTGAAAGTAAAGACATGTAGGTTGGAAGCTGGAATGCGAATTAATCTCTCTCTCTCTCTCTCTCTCTCTCTCTCTCTCTCTCTCTCTCTCTCTCTCTCTCTCTCTCTCTCTCTCTCTCTCCCACCACACCACACACACACACCATCACACACACACACACACACACACACACACACACACACACACACACACACAAAACACACACAAACACACACACAAACACACAGACACACTCACACAGACAGACACACACACAGACACACACACACACACACTCATACATACACACGCACACAACACACACACACACACACACACACACACACACACACACACACACACACACACAACACACACACACACACACACACATTAAAGTGACTTGACAGGGAGGAAAACTGCTATTTACTGAACAACAAGCTTATAACAGCCACAGTGGCTTTAGTTCCAGGCCGAGCCCTAATTTCACAGTCTGCTTGCTCCATAGAGGGCTCTGGCCCTTGTGAAGGCTGCAATAAACTGAACAGCTATGTTGTTTGTTTTCTTTGGATTTTTTTAACAGTTCTATTAGTGTTCATTGTTCATTGAGGGCTCTGGCCCTTGTGAAGGCTGCAATAAACTGTACAGCTCTGTTTTTGTTGTTTTTTTTGTTTCTTTTTTAATAGCTCTTTAGTGTTCGATGTTCATTGAGGGTTCTGGCCCTTATGAAGGCTGCAATAAACTGAACAGCTCTGGGGTTGTTGGGTTTTTTTTTTGGGGGGAGGGGTTGTTTTGTTTTTTAACAGCTCTGTTAGCGTTCAATGTGTATTTGGGGTTCTGGCACTTGTCAAGACTGTAGTAAACTGTAAAAGTGCAGCTTCCATAATGTTCAATGCTCATTGATTGTTCTGGCACTTGTGAAGACTGCTATAAACTGTACAGCCTCTGTAGTGTTCGTTGTTCATTGATTGTTCTGGCACCTCTGAAAACTGCAATGACATGTGCAGCCTCTGTACTATTCAATGTTCTGGCACATGTGAAGACTGCAATAAACCGTACAGTCTCTGTAGTGCTCAATGTTTTTGAGGGTTCTGGTCCTCGTGAAGACTGCAATAAACTATACAACCTCTGTAGTGTTCAATGTTCATTGATTGTTCTGGCACCTCTGAAAACTGCAATAACATGTGCAGCCTCTGTACTATTCAATGTTCTGGCACATGTGAAGACTGCAATAAACTACACAGCCTCTGTAGTGCTCAATGTTTATTATTTGTTCTGGCACACGTCAATACTGCAATAAACTGACAGTCTCTGTAGTATTCAATGTTCTGACACTTGTGAAGACTGCAATAAATGTACAGCCTCTGTAGTATTAAATGTTCTGGCACTTCTAAACACTGCAATAAACCGTACAGTCTCTGTAATATTCAATGTTAATTGAGGGCTCTGGCAATTCTGAAGACTGCAATAAACTGTGCAGCCTCTACAGTGTTCAAAGTTCATTAAGAGCTCTGGTAATTGTAAAAATGGATATAAACTCTACAGTCTCTGTAGTGTTGAATGTTCATAAACATTGCCTCCCGCGATGTACTGGTAATGCTTCAGTACTCACTAAATCAAATGGCTCCGTGAGGGCCTAAATGCAATAAAACCAAACTAATAATTGGCAGGCCTTACTCTCCCCCCCCCCCCCTAAAAAAAATCCGTTCCTGCTAAAAGTCGATAAAAATGGTTCAGAAGGCAATCACATACTTTAACAGGAAAAACCTATTTTTAAAAAAGCCGGCCAAAAATTATCTTGGTTTGATTGACAAATAGGTAGGCTGGTAAATAAGCAGAAATAGGGAACAAGCAGAAATGTGAATAAACACGTTAAAAAGGATAATACCTTAAAAAGAAAACAATGTTAAAAGAACACACAAAACCCCCAAGAGCAAAGAAACAAGTACAAAAAAAATGAAGAGAGAAAACCACAAAGAGCCCTGAAATAAACACTTCTTAGAGGTAAAGCAGCAACAAACAAAAGAGTGCTAGAACAAAAACAAACCAAAAGAGCAAAACAAAAGCGAAACACAAGAAAAGAAAACTGTAAAGAAACTTGAGACAAATAATTATCAAAGGCAAAAAACAGAAGAAAAAATTAACAAAAGAGAAATAAAACACAGGAGATAATAAAAAGAAACAAACAGAAAAGGGGAGAGAGAGAAAAAAGACCCACCAATCTGTAGAACAAACAAATCACCCCGAAACAAAACAGGCAATAACGACACTTGAGGAACTCCCGCAGAAAAAAGAACAAAAAAAAAGCAAGGAAGTAAAAAAGTGGGTGGCAACCTCTACAAACGGTGAAACTGACAGTAAAGAGAAAGAAAGAAAGAAAGAAAGGGAAAAACAAAGGACACAAGAAAGAAACATTTTCTTAAAAGAAAAAGAGTAAAAACAAAACAAACATGTAAAGGAAAAACAAACAAGTTAAGAGGAAACTGAGGCCAGGAAATCAGAGGAAATTTGAAGAACAGGGATACAAAAGACAAGCAAGCAAAAGAAAAGGAAAAGGAAAAGAGAGAGAGAGAGAGAGAGAGAGAGAGAGAGAGAGAGAGAGAGAGAGAGAGAGAGAGAGAGAGAGAGAGAGAGAGAGAGAGAGAGAGAGAGAGAGAGAGAGAGAGACGAGACAGACAGACGAGACAGAGACAGAGACAGAGAGACAGAGACAGGAGAGAGAGACAGAGACAGAGACAGAGAGACAGAGAGACAGAGACAGACAGAGACAGACAGGACAGACAGAGACAGAGACAGACAGAGAGAGACAGAGACAGACAGAGACAGACAGAGAGAGAGATGTATCTTTTTTGCTGCCTCATCTGTGATGTCCCCATCCTGCTGTTCCTACGTCGCTCATCTCAATCTCCCCGCCACAGCTATAGCCAGACTCGTCTTGTCTACAAGGAACCCGTCAATATCAGGCCGCCATGGATCCACCAGCCAGAGGGGCCCTGCACTGCTGCTGGGTCAATTTGGTGGCGCTCAGTGGTGCCTGTTCTGATCTACCATACGCAGGACACCACCTACTAGACCCGAACACTAATTGTTGGATGTCTCATGGATTTGGTGGCCTTATGTGTGTGTACTTTGTATTATATGCGTAAAATTTCTGCACTAAAATATATTTGAAAAACTAAGTGGCTCTGCACTCATGGGGACACGCTCTTCCCAGAAAAAAGCAGCCTGAATATTACGCAGTGAAATCTGTGGAGACTGAAAGTGATATACAATACTACGATACATAGATCAAGTGGGCAATTGAGGTTTTCTGTCTTTGCCACTTTTGTCCTTTCCTTAAGACTGTTGCTGGGCAATCATCGCTACTCTCCTCACAAAACAGTGACAATTGCTCCCCGTTTTTCTTCTTCCATTTCGTGTGTGCCATAAGGAAAACACTGGTAGGTTTCTATAACTGGGCTTGGAAAACCGGTTGAAAACAATTTGGAACAAAAAGCGATTATTATTATCACCCTGTTTATCTTATATCACACCCAAATTCCTAACACACACACACACACACACACGCACGCACGCACGCACACACGCACGCACGCATCGCGCACGCACACACACACACACACATTACTCGATAGTTAAAGTAGCACAGAAACTCATCGGATGTTACGAAGTAAAATTGTCCACAGTTGAAGCTGTAGAATACAATAATGTTAATATTTCTGTTTTACTTTGGCAGATTATACATCAATGGCACGGAGCCTGTCAAGAACAGGCACAATATTCGAGAAATTTTTTGTATGTGAATATTTGAGAAAAATCTTCAAAGTAAAAAATGTCGATCGATAGATGTAACTCATTCTATTCTAAACGGGTTTTTCTTAGCTTTTTGCAGAGGACTGCTTCAAGTTACGACAATAATTAAACACTTTAAAAGAGGGTAGAGATGACCCGATATACAGAGCGGATGCCATTCTTTAAACTGTTTCCTTTGTCACAAATATAGACGGAAGATTTGGCGAGTGAAAAGACGGACAGTTTCAATGCCTATTTTCTTTGTAAAAAATCAAAGTCTAAATATAAAACAGAATGCAGCCATAAGTGTAAAAATATTTGTCAGGAGTGCAACAACTGGTGTGCTTCATTGAGACACGCACTGGTTGCCACAACTTTTCTTTGTCATCGGTCAGACTAAAAGCACATGTTTTTTTTTTTGGTTGGTTTGTTTTTTTGGGGTTTTTTAGAGAGATTCTCACTCCGAATGCAATCAGAGAAATTCAGATCTAGCCTAACACGCAGATCTGTTTTTATATCTTATACGACGCAGAGAAAAACACAACCACTAAAAATGAAATTGTGATTCTCGTTGTTCTTCCTTTTCTCTAAATCTTGCAGAAGAGCTGTTGACAAGAGAACGAGCGCCATTTTGCAAAAATCCATGTAGGGGAAGGGTATCCCCCCTGGCTTTCTGTTATTGCTTCCAGCGGTTTAGGAACAGGCGAGGGAAAGAAAAGATGGATGTTTGACTGCAGTTGGTGAGAATTGCATTGTCTCTATCTCTTCACACTGCCTGATGAGGCGTAGTTAAGCCGAGGCTATACAGCTTTGTCCTTGCAGAAATGCTTCGGTTTAGTATCTTGGGCTGTCCTACACCATTTTCCACATTTCTTTTCAATCTAGTGAATTGATAACTCTTTTTTTCTCTGTTTGAAAATAAATTGTTTTCGTGAGTATTGTCTCCTAGTTTACTGATTAGATTATTTGTAACCGAAAGCTTGCTCACTTAACAAGTATGCTTGCGTTCATGCTTGCACCAAACTTGCTAAATGTGTGTTACATGTAGGACCTGGGTGTATCGTTTTATTTAAAAGAATAGTGTCTAGACAGTCAAGATGACTGTTACAGTGTATACCACCACCTTCAGTCACATCGGATTTTCCTCTGTAAAACTCGGGCTGCTTTTCTCAGGGAAAACATGTTTGCCAAGAAGCAACGCCACCCATTATTTTTTTTGCCCAATTAATTTTCCTGTCTCATAGTATACATTTGTTTTCTCTGTAACATTATGATTCGCAGTAAAGTTTAAAGATAAAGGTTTCCCATAACCCTGCGTCGTAGAGGAGCAAGGTGTCAGACACCGAAGCTTCTCTAGGAGCCACCCCAATATGCTGGCCCTTGTAGAAGCTAAGTCTCTGATTTCTCCTCTAAGAGCAATGGGATTATGGGACACACATACGTTTACTTTTTAGTGTGAAGGGCATCAAATCAAACACAAAGCTCTTTGCAAGTAAAACAAGTATAGCATTAGATTAGCCCTCTGTTTGATTTGCTTTTTTCTCTTATCTAACCCGACCATTTAACTTTATTGCCTTGCTTTCTGGCCTTCTGTTTATGTGATGTCTCATTCGTCTTCTTGGCATTTTCTTCAGCTTTATAAAAATAGTTTTAATTTCCAGATCAATCGCTTGCCAATTTCAAAGAAGATTGCCAGAAGCGCTTATCCTCTTTACAGATGTATCTTTCACAAACAAGAAAGACACAAGGATAAGACTAACACAAGGCAGCAAGCCTGGCTTCATTGCCAAAGGAACGCTTTCTGTTTTTTCTAATCAACTCCAGTGTTTTGATTCGGTAAGGCCTATCAATTTTCAATGAACCAAACGACATGTCCGCAGGTTCCAGAGAGTGCAAATCTGTTCCAGTCTTTAAGCTTTATCTAAACAAAAAATCATGAAAAAAATTATCTTCGTGTACGAGTTATACATACAGCTGTTTGTTGGGACATCACAGTTCATAATCATACCAGCATTAATATGATTCTTGCCGTAGAAATTCTTCACAAATATTTCTATCGAAAGCAATATCCGCTGTGAAAGGAACAAATAATCTAATAGCAAAAATCTCAAGAAGCTGGAGGATAAACAGTGGGAGATATATGTGCTATGCAAAAAATTGGAATCGTACCATGTTTGTGAAGTCTTTGGGGAAGAGAAGATGAATCTTGTGCTAGCAGCTTTCCTGTTATCTATTGTCTGTCTCTTAGAGCCTTCTCTCCAGCACTCATTATTTTGCATTATCAGTTTTCTTAGCTTTTGTGTTATTTGTTACCATTGATGCTATTTCCTCTTCCTTTTTTGTTGTACATTTTATCTTATTTCAGTCTGATGCTTTGTTGTTTTCCGCTTTTCACATTATTTTCTTCTTTTTTCTTTCTTCTATCCATTTCATTGGGGGGGGGGGGGGGGGGGGGGGGGGGGGGGGGGGGGGGGGGGGGGGGGGGGGGGGGGGGGGTTCTTTTGTTTGGCTTCAAACTAGACGTATGCTTTTTGGCTTATTTTCTTTTTTATTTTGTCTGTTTTCTTTGAGTTATCGTCAATATGTTTTCCTTCATGGGATCCAGTTTCTTTATTTTCTGTTCCATATATATATATATATATATATATATAACTATATCACTATCACATATAAATCACACACACACATACATCACACAACACACACACTCACTCACCCACTTTCTCTTTATCTCTTTGTCTTTCTGTCTGTATATATTTCTATCAATTTTTTGTGCCTTGCAATTATGAGTTCCTTAGATTTTCTTCACCTTTTTCAGAGGACTTAAGACGTAAAAGACCAATTGCTATGCATATCATGTTACCCTTTATAGACAAGACTTGTTTATTAGTTTGCGCGCTCTCTCTGTCTGTGTCTCTTGCATCTCTTCTGTCTTCTTCTGTCTTCTGTCTGTCTGTCTGTCTGTCTGTCTGTCTGTCTTCGTCTCTTCTCTCTCTCTTCTCTTCTCCTCTCCGTCGTCTGTCTCTGTCTCTGTCTCTCTCTTCACTCTATTCCTGTAACTCGTTCTCTTTTACATAACTATTCTCTTGCTCACAAGCACTATGCATGCACGCGCAGACACACACCCACAACCACACAAAAAAACTCATTGACCCATTACAGCACACACACACACACACACACACACACACACACACACACACACACACACACACACACACACACACACACACACACACACACAACGACACTTGCGCACACGTTAAATCCTGCTCCGCTTTTCGTAAGAGTAGGTCATCGTGTGCGGTGGAACAGATGACATTTACAAAACTGCATAAACATGGGGACTGGATGTAAAAAAGCAGTTGAGTGCTCATCCCATTATCTTCGATATAAAAGAATAAATAAAAATTTTAAAAATAAAATAAACACACGCACGCACGCACGCACACGCACACGCGCACGCCACACACACACACACACACACACACACACACACACACACACACACACACACGGGGGACGGGATAGCATAGTGGCCAGAACATTGCACTCGCAATTTGATGACCCGGGTTCGAATCCCGTTCGAGGGGATATTTGTTTTGGAGTTAATATCAGTGCTGACTCCACTAGCCCCAAAAGTTCTTCGGATGAGACTATAAAGCAAGGCCCTGTGTGCGAATGCACGCAGAACATCTTGCGCACACGTTAAATCCTATTCCGCTTTTAGTTAGAGTAGGCCATCGTGAGCGGTGGGAACAGATGACAAAAATTACAAAACTGCATACACACAAGGACTGGATGTAAAACAGAATATGAAAGCCTATTCCATTATCCTCGATATAAAAGAATAAATAAATAAATAAAATAAAACACACACACACATTCAATGTTACATGCCATAAAAAGGCAGCAAGTTCGGAAGGTTGGTCTGTACTTTACCTAAGTGAACGAAAACTGTTAGCTCATAAACATAAAACTGATAAAGTAGAAATTATTTATTTGGAAGATCCAACAGCACAACTATGTTCATGATGTTGAGAGTTTTGCACATTAGGATAATGCCTTTGTTGACGTTGGTGTGAAAGAAACCATGTCAATGATGTCAACAGTCTCCAAAATTTAATATTATGAGCCTGTAGATGACTGCACTTCGTAAGACAGTAAAAAATATTTTCAGGTCAATTGAAACTCAGAGAGAACACTATCACAGGATTTGTGGCAAATAAGCAAGTTTATAATGCACTATGCAGGAAACGTCAGGTAAAGACTGAATCCTGACAATTTAGTTCACAATGCCTGGAAATAATGGCTACATAGTTAACAAAGTGTTCACAAGACTATCAACACAACTGGCCATGTAAATATTGGGTTTCTAAGTTTGCAACAAAGATCCACAACAGGCTGTATGCACCAAAGAAACAGAAGAGAAAAACGTTTCTAGACAAAGAGAAAGAGAAAAACAAACCAGACTTACAGCTATCACTCAAATTTTAAAGTACATTTACTTGTTACACATTACTACAGGGGCTAAAAGCAAATGACAATAAGTTAAAAGACAAAAACTTAACTTTCAACTGCAATACTGAGTTAAAGAAGAAAAGCCACCAAAAAGCGTGGTGCTGGGCAGAAAACCAAGTACGCATGCACCACGACCAGTTAGACAAGGCTTGGTATTCAATATTTCCTTGTTCCATGACAGAAGAAAGTGCCTCATTGTCTACACATGTCCTGTCCCATTTCAGTGTGAGAGCTTATCATTCTGCTAAACGAGTCTAACCTTGTGTGCATATTAGCTTTTTTTTCTTCTAGTACATTGTGGGTAGAAACGACGCCGTTGAAAGCCTGAATTGCAATTCTTCTTGTTCCTCCCTTATCTGAAAATTTAATCTTGATAATCACAATTAACAAGCGCCATTCTCTGATAAACCCATGTACACGAGGCAATCTCCCTTGCTTTTGTTTTTTACTGTTAGCAGTGACTGGCCTTGGTTACGGAAGTGGGGAGTGAGGAGGAGGGAAAGGGAAGGCCATTGCATCATGACTGGCTGGTTGTCTGGATGCCTTGGTCATGTGTGATGAGATCTACGTAAGCTAAAGCTATGCTGTTATATCGTCGAAGACATTTTGTGTGTAGTGTTGGTTCCTTTGCTATATCGTCTTTCAAATTTCAAAGAATTTTTTTTTATGTAACATATATTTTAGAGCCCTTGACTTGTATTTACAAAGGTAACTTTCCTTTCGTTTTACTGTTTTGTTTTTTTATACACACATATACACAAACACACACGCGCGCGCGCGCGCTTACCTACCTGATATCACCGACAGTGGACAGACGATGAATACTAATTTTAAAAAAACACACCCCAAAGCACATATGCATGAGATCACATAAGAAAGCCATAAGAACGACAGGCGGATAGATCAACAGACAAACACATATTTTACAAATCTGGAATAGAACGACATGATCATATAACAGCTCCACTGGCATACAGTGTAGCAGCCTGAAAGTGTATCAGTGAACAACTAGAAAAAGAAGACATATTAAAAACAATTCAAAGTTTTTTTAACAAAGAAAATAAGCTACATGTCTAGTTCAAGAATGTGGCCGAACTTTTGTTTTGCTTCAGCAGGAATAGTGACAGAAGTGTTTGGTCAGGACCCTGACAGGTGAAACAAGCTGTGGAATATTCATGAAGTGACGGAGGGGAAAAGATCTTTCATTGTCTGGCAGCCAAATCCTTGTAGTCCGGATACCAGGTGACTGCACTGTGTGTGCAAAATGGTGCACAGGTCTGACAGAAAACGGATGACACAGTTTACAAAAACCTGCTTGCACACGGGGACTGGATGTTAAAAGTGCACATGAGTACGTATCCATTATCCTTGAAACAAAAGAGGAGATTTTAAAAAAAAAGTATTCCACAGTCATCGCCATTGAATCTCACGGCACATGAGCCAGGTAGAAGTGGTAGGCATCGGGTGAAGTAATTTGCTTTGCTTTTTGTATTACCAGTAGTTTATGAAATGGTGGTAACAGTTGTGCAATCTGACGAGTATTAGCTAGTGTCTCTGTTGAAATATATTCTTTAGAATTGGTAAAATATTAATTTTAAAAGCTTTTAACACTTTTTTCTCTTATATTTTCTTGTTTTCTTCAGGAGCTACGAGGTTCTGCAATGGTGAGTTATTGCGTATATGACCCTTTACCCACGATTAAGGGAATATGTATCCCGACTTCAAGGATTCTTGCCTTTTTCATCTGCTATACTTTTTGCTGGTGAAGTCTCTTTGCCCCGCTTCGTTCTCAATGACATGATCCTTTTAGTTCATTTCTTTCTTGAAATATTTATTTTACTCCTTCAAGCGTGTACCCATGTTTTGAGAAGACTATCACGAGAATGGACATTCCGGATATATCCGATTCCTTTCTAAGGAGACACAGAGACAAGATGAAAAGACGCCAAAAGACCGACTCTTATTTTCCATAATGTTCCGGTTTGAATTATCTTAGATAGAAACAGAGTGAATTTTCTATTACAAAGCCGATTTCCTATACTGGAGTCACGTTCGATGTTTTCAAACAGAAAAATTCTTATCCGCTGTTTCAGAAGATGTGTTTTGATATTTTAAAAAAAAATAAAAGGATTTATTATCAGTTTTTCTCGAGCAAAAAATAGATACAAATTGTCCACAGTTATTATCAGAGTTTAACAACCTCCAGTTCAAGTGTGACATGTTGCTTTGATCTGAAAGAACCTATTTTTTCCGTAAAAGCTTTTTGCTTTCACACACATAGATTTGTTTGTGAAACAAAATAAACAGAAAAGTTTGGACAGGCATGTGCAGAAAAAGGTGAAATGTAAAGCTTGGGAGTGTCGAATTAGGAAAACATAATATTTATGCTTTGACAAAAAAGGGAATAGCAGTTAACCTTTCTGATGCTAGCTTGTGGGGGAGTGAAGATAAATCCAGGGATTTTTCCGTGCACTCTCCCAGTCTTCCAACATTTCTGACCAGCTGTTAATATTTTGCAAGGACATTTTTTGGGTTTCGTTTTGTGTTTGGGTTCCTTTTTTATTCGTTATTCCAGGAACTGCTATTAGCTCATATCCGAATGTCTTTTATTTCGAAGATGATGGAGTCACACTCCTTTTTACATCCAGTTCCCATACGAATGCAGTTTTGTCAAGTTTGTCATCCATTCCCACAGGCACACAATGGCCTTCTCTTCCGTAAAACAGAACGGATACTAACGCGTGCTCAAGATGTTCTGCGTACGTTCGCACACGGACCTCAGTTTATAGTCTCATCAGAAGAACTTTAGGGGAGGTGGAGTCGGCACTGATCTTTACTCCAGAGGAAAATCCTCTTAACGATATTCGAACTCGGTTCCCAGAATTTGATAAGGAAAACTAACACTTCTGACATTCATTTTCATGAAGGTAATTTATCACTTCTTTGCTAGTTCTCTTTGAAGTTATGGACATCAGCTTACCGCAATCGTTGTTCCTAATAAATAGTCTGTAAGGACACGACCTACATCAAAAAAGAAAACGAATAGAAATGGATTGAAAACGAAGAAAGAAAACACACACACACACACACACACACACACACACACACACACACACACACACACACACACACACACACACACACACAAAGGCAGACAAAAGGAAAATAAAGATAAAGGAGCTAAAAGCAAAACTAAAATACAAGGAAATTCTGGCAAAAAAATCCAAAATAAGATTTTTCTTAGAGGAAAATCTAATGGCATTCCTCTCCGTGACAAATGATCATAAGATTTAGGTGTATGTATATTTTGTATTTAGGTGTGACTATAAAAGCTTGAATACATTTTAAAAATCAGTATGCAATTGATAAGAAAAATACTTACTGGGGTAATTTATACATATATTATATATATTATATATATATATATATATATATATATATACATATATATATATATATATATATATATATATATAAATTAAAAAAAAAATATATATATATAAATACATATGAAGTGAAAGCTTGCATTACAACAGCAACATCTGCTCTAGTCAGACTCAGAGGATCATCAGAAGCAACAACATCAGCTTCTGCACCAAATATCACCTTACAAATCCCTCGTGATATCTATCCTCCTACATGGCTGTGAATCATGGACTCTGACAGCAGAGTTAGAGAGGAGAATCCAAGCATTCGAGAACAAGTGTCCACAGAAGACTCCTCAAAATATACAAAGAACAAAGACAATAACTATGTGAAAGAAGAAATCAAAAGGGGTGTGGGCCCCCAAGAGCCTTTGTTCTCCACCAAAAAAGGAGAAAGCTGATGTGGTTTGGTCACACCACAAGACACACACCTTAGCAAAAACCATCTTGCAAGGAATAGTGGATGGCAAGAGAAGAAGAGGCCGCCAAAAGAAATCATGGGTTGACAACATCTAAGACTGCACCGCCCAACCCCTGCAACACCTCCTACTAGCAACACAGGATATGAAGCATGGAAAAAGATCTCTGTTGCGTCTTCTCTCATGTCCCCCTACGTCCTTTGGGACATGAGACTGAGTGAGTGAGTGAGAGTGATACACCACACACACACACACACACACACACATATATATATATATATATATATATATATATATATATATAATATATTATCGAAATGCACATTCGGCCACAAGCATAAAAACCTTGTGGAAAACGTTTATTTTAATAGACCATTCATTTTGATTTAAAGCTTAACTGATAGCACACGGTTGCCCCCCTCCTTCCCCATTCCCAGCATATTTCTGCAGTTGTTGGCAGAATGGGTTCCAAAATCTTTAAAAGAGATTTCAGGGAACAGTAGAACAAAAAACACCGAAAGAGCATTAAAAGATAATGTGCATGTGTGCATTAAAAGATAATGTGCGTTTTTTAGGTATATTTTGTATTTAGTGTGACTATAAAAGCTTGAATCACACTTTTAAAATCAGTATGCAATTGATAAGAAAAAAAACTTACTGGTGTAATTTATATATAATATATATATATATATATATATATATATATATATATATATATATATATATAATATATATATATATATATATATATATATATGTATATATATATATATGACGCTCCACCACATAATGAGACGCATTGCACCAGAGGTCAATTTTTAGTCATTGATATGTTATCTAACTGCAATAAAATAGCTATACAATACAAAAAACAGACTGAAAATCGGACAATTCTAGGAAAAGTTATTGAAAGTTCAAACACCTTGTGGAAAACGTTTATTTTAATAGACCATTCATTTTGCTCTGAAATACATTTAAAGCTGTAACTGATAGCACACGGTTGCCCCCCTCCCTTCCCCATTTCCAGCATATTCCTGCAGTTGTTGGCAGAATGGATTTGCAGAAAGAAGCTTTCCCTGTGTTGATCATATTGCCCATTCTGAGAACCTGTAAGCTGATCCCATGCAGTTGTGTTGTTTTGATATTCTTGAAAAGTAAAAACTGTGTTTCCTGCCAGGACTACCAAGCATTTGTGGCAGGTGGTGAAATATTTATTGAACACTTCTCTTCCAATAGAAACGTATTTAACATTTCCATAAAACAAAATGCCCATTCTGTAATGCTTCTGCCAAACACAATGCACATTATCTTTAAATGCTCTTTCGATGTTTTTTGTTCTACTGTTCCTGAAAACTCTTTTACAGATTTGCGAATCGTTATAATATATTCATAACAATCCCCATAACTTGAGTTTTTGAGGATTGAAAGTATAAATTGAAAATGAACAATAATATCAATAAACTGGCAATTTGTTTCATTTCCTGACACTTATTTTTTCTGTTTCTGGAGATACTAGTTGATGTTTTCCAAATTTTGTTTCACTTTTTTTCCCAATATTTTACATGTGGTGTTAATATATGTTTCAAACTTTACATACAGATTCTCAAGAATGCCAGATGGGTTTTAATATACTGCTGTAGACTTTACATACATGCTCCAAATAACTGCCACAATGCGTCGTTTTTTAGTGTTTGTAGTGGTGCCTTATTTACAGAAGTGTCAGGCAGACATTCTTTGAAATGCATGATTATGAAATAATTTTAAAAGTCTAATTTGTTTTTGTGCATGGTTTGGAGCCATTTTGCGCTGTAATCACCACAATGACACGTTGAACTGATCTTGTGATTAACCTTAAGCTGTTTGGCACAATCCACGTTCAAAAGGCTCATTTACTTCAGCGGGGATCTTTTTTTTGAGCACACACGGTCTTCGGATGGTGGACTTGCCTGCCAAACTTTTTGTTTTACTCTTTACCTCTCCTGAAAGATCTGTCAGTCAACTTTTTATTACCATCAAACAACAACAAAGACACAAAAAACAACAGAAAAGGCCAACCCTTTCATGATCAAAAAGAAACAAGGCCAGTAGGTATCCGTAGTTCTAAATGGAAAGGTGACAGCAACTACTATTGCAAGACAGCAGGCAGTAAATGGACGAAAAGGTCCACAAAACAGCAGCTAAGGTACGGCACCTCTTCTAGAGAATTTTGCCACTGAAATTAACATCAAAACTGACACCAATCCCCTCAAAATTATCTAGATGATACGTATAAACCGATACACCATGTGCCAACACATGCATAACATCTTGTGCATATGTTAAAATCTTTTCTGTTTTTTGGAAGAGGCCTTTCGAGCCAGTAACAACGGAGGACAAAACATGTATACCAAAAGCCACATGCACACTGATGTCCTGTTTAGACAGCATCCCCGAAGTCAAAATACAGCTACCGTATTGGTGGGTGCAGAGGGTCGCATACGAAAAACTCTAACTGTTGATGAACAACTGAATTCTAGAAGAGAAGAGAGAAATAGATCTCAGTCCTTAAATAAGGTAGAGAAAATGATAACAAAACATGACTGCATTGTCACAAGTAGCCACGGGGAAATTTGTGCATGTTCAAGTAAGCAAACAGGCATGCGCGCACCGCACGCGGGCGCACACACATACATACACACACACAACCACACACACAACCACACACACACATAAACGCGTGCACACACGCACGCAAGCGCTCGCGTGCTCATACACACACACACACACACACACACAACACACACACACACACACACACACACACACCACCATACACATGCACACAACACACACACACACACACACACACACACACACACACACAATAGACGATGATTAAGCTACATATATATACATGCCCACGCGAAATTATAGTGAAAACACAAAAGCCTAATCAAATTGCAGTCATATGACATATCCAGAAGAATTCTACCACTAACACCCACACCATGTGACTCAGAGAGTGGCGAATCGCCCTTAGCCCTCACAGTACGATACATCAAGTGTGTGTGTGTGTGTGTGTGTGTGTGTGTGTGTGTGTGTGTGTGTGTGTGTGTGTGTGTGTGTGTGTGTGTGTGTGTGTGTGTGTGTGTGTGTGTGTCTCCGCTGTCTGTCAGCTCTACAAGGATACACTACACCACTCTGTGGTCACACCATCTCTCAGGGGATGTACACTCCTCATGAAATTCTATAAAAAAAAAACCACGACAAATAAATAAGCAAACAAACAACCAGTAACTTCCAACACAGACTGTTTTAGATTCTCCTGCATTTACGCAGGTGGTCCCCAAAACGGTTTTCTGTCTAGTGTTTTTTTTTAACAGATTTTTTTTCTATCTTATTACACCGGGGGCATCCGTTCAGGAGATTCTATAGTCGTCTGTTCTCGTTTACCATGATCCAAACTAAAACCAGATGAGTCAGCAAGGGGAAAAAAGAGAATAAAGGAAAGAAATAGAGACTAGCTTCAAGACAGAGTAAGGAGATAAAAACAGAGAAAGAATGCAGACAGAAGGAATGAGATCACGGTAATCAGAGTGCTAAAAACTCCTCCAGGAAGTGAAGGAAACAAGTAATTGCAAATGCTCAGGGTTTGTTTGTAACTCTTTTTTGTGCAGTTTAAATTCGTGTCTGATTCATTTCAGGTTCAAAAACCTCTTTTTAATTTAAAGTGGATATGTATAAAATTGCGTTCTTCCCTTTACAAAGATATTGTTTCCATTTCTGTGTGTAGTTTTTTTTGTAATTTCCAAATGACACAAAACTTTTATCGTTCCTGGGTTTGAACATGCAGCCACAACATTTTGACATTTTGCGCATGAGTCCGTTTTTTCAGCATTAATGTAGCCGCATTTTGACATCAGACAAACTGATAATAAAGGACATCAGAAAGCATGCAGCATTTTTTGTTACTCATTTTGTCATTAGTTGCTACCAGCATGCAAATGCCTACTCTTTTGAAAGCCAGAGAGGGTTTGACGTTGCTCAAGATGCTCTGCGTACATTCGCACACAAGAACTTAATGATATAGTCTCATCCGAAGAACTTTCGGGGAAGTTGAGTCAGCACTGAAGGTAACTCCAGGGGGGAAAATCCACACAAAATGATGTCTATGTGGTGGTTCGAACCCACGGCGTCAGGTGTTAGGCTTATTGCTCTAACCACTAGGCTATCCTGAACCTCAGCATTATGATTAAAATGTCTGCTCCTTCAATGCTTAGAACTCCTGTGGATATTTGGCTCAAGTCTGAATATCCAGGTCACTACACTTTGGAATAATTTTCATCTTTCATGAAAAGAGATATGATTACAAATGAAAACACACAATAACAAATCACATCAGCATATAGGCATCATATTTGGTCCCACAAAATTGATGGAATTTCTTTTAGGAAAATTTTTGCTTAAAGACAGACTTGATGATGTATGGAAAGATATGAAGAAAAGCAAATGTAAGTTTATGATGGCGTTTATGAAAAACTACCCATAGCATATCCATAAATAGATTTATCTGTTTTCGTAGTGGACACGCAGTGTTTTTTTTAAGTTTATTGATTTTTTAAAAAGTGAATGTGGTTATGTATACAATTACTTGAAAGAAGACGAGAAGACGAAGAAGAGAAGAAGAAGAAGAAGAAGAAGAAGAAGAAGAAGAAGAAGAAGAAGAAGAAGAAGAGAGAAGAAGAAGAGAAGAAGAAGAAGAAGAAGAAGAGAAGAAGAGAGAAGAAGAAGAAGAAGAAGAAAGAAAAAGAAGAAGAAGAAGAGAGAAGAAGAAGAAGAGAAGAAGAAGAAGAAGAAGACAGAGAGAAGAAGAAGAAGAAGGAAGAAGAAGAAGAAGAAGAAGAAGAAAAGAGAGAGAGAAGAGAGAGAGAGAGAGAGAGAGAGAGAAGAGAGAGAGAGAGAGGAGAGAGAGAGAGAGAGAGAAGAGAGAAGAGAGAGAGAGAGACAGAGAGACGAGAGACAGAGACAGAGAGAGAGACAGAGAAGAGCAGAGAAGGGAAGACAGAGAGACAGACAGAGAGACAGAAAGAGACAGAGAGAGAGAGACAGACAAAGAGACAGAGACGAGACAGACAGGACAGAGACAGAAACAGAACAGACAGACAGACAGACACAGACAAAGAGACAGAAGAAAGGAAGACAGACAAAGAGACGGAACAGACAGAGGAAGACAGATGGCACAGAGAAGGCGGCAATTTATTGCTGCATCCTGACACGAGATGGCAGCAGATGGTCAGCACATGTTGTTTGCTGCATCACGTGTGATAGCAGAGATGGTGAAGACAAACCTCACTGCTTCTTTGTTGACCGATAACAACTTCACATGGCTGTCAGTCAGTCAAAGGTCTTTTGTCATGAAAATATGTTCGAATTTTATTCTTTCTACTTCTTGTTTTTTTTCGTGTTGTTGTTGTTGTTGTTGTTGTTGTTGTTGTTTTCGCAATTCTTTTTGTTCTTCTTCGCAATTTAAATTCTTCTTCTTCTTCGCAATTTAAACTCTTCTTCTTCGCAATTCTTCTTGGCAATTCTTTTTCTTTCTCGTCTTCTTGTTCTTCTTCTTTTTGTTCTTGTTCTTCTTCTTTTTGTCTTTCTCCTCCTTATCATCATCATCTCATCATCATCCTCGTTCTCTTCTTCTTCTCTCTCTTCTTCTTCTTCTTCTTCTTCTTCTTCGCAATTCTTCTCTTCTTCGTCTGGCGTCTTTTTAACAAAACTAACACTCCTTCTCAACTGATGAATCAAATGTATTGATTACACCCCTAGGATGCAACCACTTACTCTAGCAAAAAAACAACCTCTCCGTTTTGGTCCTTTTCATTTAATTTGAGCAGGATTGACACAGCTTTGGCAGATCTCATTCCCGTCGTTTATAGCCCTGATGTCTGTAATAACTATTCTACTAGTGACACTGCGTCTTAAGAAAATAGCCTCGATAATCAGTCAAGAAACAGCCTCGAAGAAAAGATATGCAATACAGTTTGAAGTGAAGACTTTCCATTAGCCAACTCTAGGAGTTCTGTAAAGAAAACCAATCACATGATAGCACATCTACACAGCTACTGTATATGCAGTTTCTGCTTAGCAGGTTTTAAGCCTTTTATTTATATCCAGGAACGTTTCCACCCTGCCCCCCCAAAAACAACTAAACAAATGTTTATCCATGTTAAAAACATAGAAGTATAACATGACTAGACATGCAGCAAAAACGTTTTTTTTAACAAAGAAAAAATTAAGAAAAAGAAATACAACTACTGTTGGGTACATAACCTAGCCTCAGAAGATGGAAAAGATGGAACAATTATTGTATTGTTTTAAACAGAAGTCAATTCTTTCTTCGCCGAACGCTCAGACAGCAACTTCCAGAGGCCCATACAAATGCCGTGGTACGCTAAGGCTCTCCAGGGGTCCACAAAGTTTGTCTCTTATCGGCAGATCAGTAGGCCAGATATCGGCGCTCGGGTTAGGGTAAAGTTAAATCACAACGAACAAATATCAACAGGTGACATAAAGATCAGATCCTTTCATCATCAATCAAAAAAAAACAGAGCACAGGAAAGGAGTATG
>CM060322.1:50015347-50020347 GCA_030674155.1 Stramonita haemastoma | reverse complement strand
TACTCCC
Organism: Stramonita haemastoma; assembly: GCA_030674155.1. Taxonomy (NCBI): domain Eukaryota; kingdom Metazoa; phylum Mollusca; class Gastropoda; order Neogastropoda; family Muricidae; genus Stramonita; species Stramonita haemastoma. Next base: position 50,020,340 of record CM060322.1, on the reverse strand, counting down.
CCGTGTCTCTGCACGTCTTCTTCCTCAGTGTGCTTGTTCCATGATTTCCTGCACTGGTGTCTTGCTGCATGGTCTGTGTACAGCTGGATGATTCAGGGAATGGAAGTGACGGTGATGTTCTCGCTCCTATTTCTTCGCAGTCAGCAATACAGAGGGAAAAGGGTCAATGGCTTCTCCGGTCACTTTACTTGTGATGACTTCTTCTTGAGACCTCTGCAGGAACCTATACTTATGTAGTATGTTGTATTATGTACTTACAATGGATTTGGGATAGAGTAAAGGTAGAGGTTTCAGCGTTAAGATGTCAATTCAGTGAAGATGAACACTCGTGTACTTATAATGACAATACAGTTGTGAAATTATATGCAAAAAATCTCCCAAAGTTTGATGACTATAGTGGAATTGTTTTGTAGTTAAACATTTTTTGTCTTAACTCAAAATGTAGGCCCCAAAGTGGTCTATGAACAAAATGTCAAAACTACAACAAATAGGTCATGCTTTAATGTTCAATTATGATCCGTCAGTATTTCATACTGTATTACCAATACATAAACAACGTAATAATCTTACGTAGAGTACTTTGGATATGTTCTCAGTAAACTGCATTTGTGGCAAAATGACAGTTTTGTAGGAGAAAACATTTTTAGATAATGAGCGCAAACATATATCAAAAACAAATGTTGCTCATAATTTCATCGCATTACATCATGTCACTTTCAATCAGATCACAGACACACACATACACACAAACACACACGTGTGGGTGCACGCGCGTTTACAGAGGAAAAAAGACACAAGAATAACTTCTAGATAAGGCTTGCATCAACATTGTCCTAAGAACTCAACACAAAAAAACCCACAGAAATGACCTTTAAAGGGAAATGTTTACAACATGTTTACTGAATGCTTCAGACTTTGGAAATCTTGTCTGCGCGTCATATTATTTCTTTAATAAAGTATTCTTCCCTGTCGATTCAGATACACAAGGTACTGGAACTAAAAGATATTATAATGCATGTTCTGATAATTATATGGATTTGAAAATCCACATGCTTGCTTTAGTGTTAAAAAGAAACACCACTATTAGCTGTTTTGAGGTCTTTCTGTTCGGTCATTCAGGCGGCTAGTTTTTGTAGTGTTGCATGTTGTCTCTGCCGATGAAAGCTGGAGAGAGCGGAGGTTTCAAATAAATGAAATTCTGAAATCTTGATGGAGCAGAGGGATCACAGGTTTTTGGTTTGTTGTTGTCCTTTTCTGTAAACAGGATGTTTGTTTTGCTATTCTGCTTTGTTTTGTTTGTTCAGTTTTTCATTCATTCCGTTTAACTTGATTTTCTAGGAGCGTGCTTATGCGTGTGCGCACGCGCGTGTGTAAGTATGTATTTGTTTGTGTGCGTGTATGTGTGTGTGTACGTGTGTGTGGGGTGGGGGAGGGGGTGGGTGTGTCTGTGTGTGTGGGTGTGTGTGGGGGTGTGTGGGTGTGTGTGGGTGTGTGTGTAAGTGTGTGTGTGTGTGTGTGTGTGTGTGTGTAGGAGAGTGTGTGTGTGTGTGTAAGTGTGGGTGTATGTCTGAGTGTAATTTTGTGTGTAAGACAATGTATGTGTGAGTGTGTCTGTGTGTTTTTAAGTGTGTGAGTATGGATGTGGTGGTTACTAGCTACTTCGCCATTCTTTTCGTTTCTGTTCAGCTTTTACATAAGTTCAACATTTATCACTGCATTGCATGAGCCATGACACAGGACCTGGAGCATAAAGCTGACAATATCACAAAAATTGGAAAGATTCGGAGTACAAAAAAGCTTTGTGAAGGGCAAAGAAGTGTGTTGGCGTGATGATTCATCAATTGTTTTTCTTCTTCCCAAAAGAAACGCACATAAGAATTGGAAAAAAATATAAAAATAAAGTTAGGCAGAATAAAAAAGAGTTTAACCAAACGAAATTAACAGATGAGAAAAAATGATTTGAACAAAAGTAAACCAACAGTAAACGTCAACGCTAAAAGCATGGAAAATGAAGTTATTATGATAAAACAGTATCTGAAAGAAAACAGCAGCAACGGAATTCATTGGCATTACCAAAATAAAAGAAATCGGAATCAGTTTGAATATTCTATGAACAAAACACAGAGAGAGAGAGAGAGAGAGAGAGAGAGAGAGGAGAGAGAGAGAGAGAGAGAGAGAGAGAGAGAGAGAGGAGAGAAGACAGACAGACAGACAGACAGACAGACAGACAGACAGACAGACAGACAGACAGACAGACAGACAGAAGACAGAAGACAGAGACGGACAGAGACGGACAGAGACAGAGAGACAGAAGACAGAGAAGACAGAGACATAGACACAGAGAGAGATGTGTAGAGAAGAGAGAGAGGTTAATGACGTAGTTGTTGGGGGTTTCCTAGCTTAAGAATCAGGAGATTACCCAGAACATACTCTTTCTCTGAATTATTACATTTAGAATCACTCGCTGATCAAATGTAAGCACTGGAAACAAAACATTGCGTGTATATTTTCAAATACCCCCTCGATATAGGCAGCCATACTCCGATTTCAAATGATGTTGTTTTTTTTCCTTTAAAAGAAAGTACATTCAGTGAAAGAAAGACTTTGTCATGACTGAAAACAACCTTCTTAAAACATAATCTCCGAAATCGGAATGCAGATGCCTCCATAGTGGACAGAAACAGTCCTATGCTAAAAAAAAAAATCACCATGATGAACATAGGCACTCTAGCCAAGAAACGGAAAAGGCAAACAGTTTAGAGGAAAATAAAACTTTAATGTAGACCTTAAGACGTAGCGTATATAACTAACTGATTAAACCTTCGCCAAAGACACATAGACAGACACACATACAGACAGACAGACAGACAGACAGACAGACAGACAGAGAGGTAGACAGACAGAAAGACAAAGATTTCTCTGCTCTTGAAGAAATGCACTGCTCTAACACATCAACACATTTTAAGAGTAGATGTATAGATCTAGAGTCCATTCTCATTTCTCACCCTAACGCATTAGGTCGTTTGTTATTGTTGATTCCGCGCTGTGTGTTGTTATACTTGCTATTTTGTGGCTTTGTTTTGTGTATCGAATGTATTGTGTACCTTTTTAGATGTCTGTGCTTGTAAGTTCGAACTGCTCTCTCTCTACAGTGTCTGTTGTGTGTGTGTTTGTGTGTTGTGTGTGTTGTGTGTGTGTGTGTGTGTGTGTGTGTGTGTGTGTGTGGTGTGTTGTGTGTGGCGTGTGCGTGTGCGTGTGTGTATGTAATCAAGTCTTGTTTTTCCTTGGAAGTATGACGGAGCTTAATGTATGAATCTTCCAGAAATGGAAAGCTTTGGTTACACCGATTTCAACACCAAGAAATTTGTGTCATCCCTTAACCAGGAATTAGAACAAGGTGAAAAGACTGACATCTGAGAGAAACGATAGGAAATGAAAATAACCCCAAAGCAACAAGATGTCATAAACAAGGAAACTCGAAACTAGACGGAGTAAAATCCAATCATTCCATTATGTGTGTGTGTGTGGGGGGGGGGGGGGAGGGGCTGCTGCCTCATCTTCTGTGACGTCTCCTTCCCCCAGCTCCCACGCCGCTCATTCCAATCTCCCCTCAACAGCTATACCCAGATTCGTTATGTCACATCCTCAGGCGTGACAGTCCACAGGGAGCCCATCAATATTAGGCCGCCGCGGGGCCCCCAGCCAGAGGGGTCTGCACTGCTGCTGGGTCACTTTGATGGTGTTCAGTGGTGCCTGTTCTGAGCTAACATACACAGGACATCCCCTACTAAGCCCCCTACTAGCGACAGTATTAGCTCAGTCGCGGAGCCAGACTGAATGAGTCACGCACCTGAGATGGCGACCACCACAACGTCCCTCCAACGACCGCCCACCACAAACCCCCAGCCATAAAGGCCTTGATACAAACTCACCACAGGCACAAAAGTGTAAGGAAAAACTGGATATGAGGTCAATATGGCCCACTCGACATGGTTGTGCTCTACGCTTTCTGTCATAATATATGCCAGCATCAACCGGGCCCGAGAGCTACAGACACCTACAGTGTTGGTCAGGTAATTTTTGCAACACTCAAAATCGAATTCGTAAAGTACATGAATCTCAACTGTGCTGTTCCAGTCTTCACACTAAACTCAGTGCACACTCAGAGTAGGAGCCGGCTGGAGTCCGAAAAATCCCTATGACTCTTATGGGATTCGAACCCGAAACCTCCCAGTCCGTAACCCAAAGTGCTAACTACTGCGCCATGGCGGGTGGTCGATAAGTCTAAAACCTTCTTCACAGGAAAGAGAAAAGACAGGATAAGGTTAGAGAGTACGTTACACTTTACGTTACAAAACCAAGACATTGGAAAAGACTTTCTTGTTGCTGTTGTTTTGGCGATGGTGGTTTCGTAAGGTGGCTGATGGGTTGCTGTTGTGTTGTTGTTTTTCCCCTAGTCACTTACGTGCTTCTTAATGAGCATTAGAAGATGGGTGGTGTTTTCGTTTGATAAAGCGAACACAAGACAAAATATTTGAACAGGACAGAAAACGCATTTGCACCGGTAGTTCAAAGCTTGTTTGCTAAGCATTTAAAACTTTAGAATGCCTCAGGTTATTTCATTATAATTATTGTTTTTATTGATTGATTTCTTTACTCTTTGTCTTAATCATTTTTCAGTATCCATGTGTGTATTGCCTTGTTTGCTTAAATCAATCGACCGAATTTAGTGAAGAAGACAAAACCTTTCTTTTTTATTTTTGTTGTTGTTTACTGTTAACAAAATTCAGAAATAGAACATCACTTGTCCGACATTCTTTCATCCAATTGCTCAGACACACACACACACACACACACACACACACACACACACACACACACACACACACACTGACACACACACATACACGCACAGACACGCACAGACACACACACACACACACACAGACACACACACACACACACACACACACACACACACACACACACACAC
>CM060322.1:49967847-50007847 GCA_030674155.1 Stramonita haemastoma | reverse complement strand
CGGAGACCGAGAGCGCAACTAAGATAAATTTCAAAAACAACAACATCCAAACAATAACAAGAAACAAACAAAAATCCTGAGATCTTTCTACTCAATAATCCCTCTACAAAATCTTTCTATTTTTTAAAGGTTCTCTTTTCTCTTATAGTAAAAAAAAAAAAAAAGAACAGAATATAACAACAGCAAAACAATCAATCAGAAAAAAAGAAACGAAACTTTCTTAAAATACAAGCATTTGTAGTTTTAGCTCTTAAATTTGTTCTTGCAAGATAGAGAATTATGTAAATTCCAATGCTTCTTCCTTTTCATCATCATCATCTTCTTCTTTTTCCTCCTCCTCCTCTTCTTCTTCTTCTTCTTTCTTCTTCTTCTTCTTACTTCTTATCATTGTTATTATTTTTTTTAATGTAAGCTAAAGAGCGATAACTGTGTATGGCAGACAACTATGATGTGTCCCTAGCTGTCGGCTGGGCTGTAAGCCAAGGGAAAGAATGGGGCAGGGGAGAATACTTCGTTAAAAAAATGACAAAAAACGCACCAAAAATTTCAAATTTTGAAGTATTCAGTAAACATGGCACAAAGTTCTTTTCAGAAAATATATGTCATTTCTGGGGTATTTTTCACTGCTGGACCCTCATATTAAAGTTTACTTATGCTCCATTATGATATCATTCTTGCTTTTCCCCCCTATCTTTGTCAGTGTGCGTCTGAAGCGATGTGATCTAATGTGATGTGATGGGGTGTGATGTGACAAGGTGTAATGTAACGCGCACGCGCACGCACGCGCGCGCGCACGCGCGCGCGTGTGTATGTGTATGTGTAAAACAAAAAAGTAATGTTTTTATGTATGTTTTCAATCCAGCTGTTGTATCGTTGTAGAATTATGGCCCCCTAGTTTTCAATATTTTTTATTTCCAGCCGACTAGATCTGAGTTTAATTTCTTGCAACTGTTGGTAGAGTTTAGGAGAATTAATGGTAAAAGAAATTAAGGAATGGACGATGAAAGACTTTCTACAGCACTGGACTAGATACAAGGCCATTATGAAAGTTCTGTCTCCTGGAGAGGCTATGCCGTTTTCCAAATTGCATTGGCAGAAATGTGTTCGCTGTCAGAGTAAAATGCAATATTGAGTTTACAACTCAATTACTAATTATTTCTGTAAGAAAACTGCCTATGAGGCAATCATACGTATGACATCATATATCAAACATTACACGTGCAATAAGAATAGAAATACACTATCTCTGGAAAATTTACAGATAAAGAAAACCTATACCTTTCGGATGGCATCATGATAGACATACCTTTGTTCACACCCGTAGACTTGCATCACTGACACAGGTTTGGAGTTGTATGGTGTAGATGTATTTCATTGCTTCCTTAGAAATTTCCGAGAAAAATACTGATAATTACCCATGGTTACGTGTCTAAATGTTGGGTTTGCATAGGACACGCTGTTTGAACATCTCTGTCTGTCCGTCTGTCTGCTCTCTCTCTCTCTGCCATTAATTCTTCCTTTTTCGATTCAAAAACTTCTTTTTCTGTTTGATATGCCCACTCTTCACTGCTTGCTTATTTGCTGATTCTATGTTTGTGAGTAAATCTTCTCTCTCTCTCTCTCTCTTCTCTCTCTCTCTCTCTCTCTCTTCTCTCTCTCTCTCTCTCTCTCTCTCTCTCTCTTCTCTCTCTCTCTCTCTCTCTCTTGTTCCTTTATTGCTGGTTTCCTGCTTACTAGCTCTCTCTATCCATTTCTGATTCTTTGTGTCTATCTATGTTCGTTTGATTTGTATCTCTCACAAGTGTTCTTACCTTTAAACTTGTTTCTATTTCTTATTCATTATCATCCTTGGGATTCTTCTTGTCTAGTAACTAAGCTGCCAAGCGGTTGGGTTTTTCCATCTTCCCTCCCCCATCTATTTTTCAAACGGCTCATCCCTTTCATTTATTGATAGCAGTTTCTTAGAGATTACGGATAGTGACTTTGTGATGGTTATATAAAACTTATGTTAATTTGAAATCTTTTATTTTGAAGATGATGAATAATTCATTGTGGTTTTTGTATATGCGTTTTGTAAACTTTGTCATCCGTTCCCGCCGGTAAACAATAAGCTACTCTTCCGAAAGGCGGAAAAGGTTTCAATGTGTGTCCAAGATACTCTGCATATGAAGTATGACACTGATTGAAGCAATTTATTACACTCCGGGTGTTTAAGAGATATGGGCATTTTCGCTTACTTATTGGGACTTTGCTTTTGATTATTTATGTATTGTTTTTAAATTCGTCTCACTTGCTCCTTAGTATATGAAGTTATACCTTGATCTACTGCCAATCAATAATATATATATATATCATATAATATATATATATATATATATATATATATAAATATATATATATATATATCGATTGGCAGTAGATCAATGTCTAACTTCATATGTTTGTATGCATGCATGCGTGCGTGCGTGCGTGCGTGGCGTGTGTGTGTGTGTGTGTGTGGGGGTGGGTGGGTGGGTGGGTGTGGGTGTGTGTGTTACAAATGTCGCCCCTGTATTTGACTTAAAACGACTAAATGTATAAAACATTGCAACCAAGTCTGCTAAGATAGATTTTCAAAGCTGAAAAACTACTTAGTTATATGAGCTACCCTTTCTAGAAAGAAATCAACAGACTTCTTTTTACTTCTTGCACTTTGTCACAATCTGGTGAAAGAAACTCTTTATTCATAGGCTGTTCATCTTCACTTTTGAAAGTATACTCAAAAACAGAATTGAGCCGTGTGCCGGTGGGAAAAGATGACATTTACAAAACTGCATACACACGGAGACTGGATGTAAAAAAGCATAAGATTGCTTATTTCATTATCCTCGATATAAAATAATAAAAGAAAAAGAAAGAATGTGGGCTGATTCCTCTCCAGTCTGCCTGACTGACCTTCTCCAGGTCTACTCTCCCTCACCTTCTTTCTCTCCACTCTTCCTCTGAAACTTGTACACTGTAAGCCCCTCATTACCCATGTAAGGACTGTGGTTACCTCCCTTTTATCTGGCCATGCATCTCAAATTGCTAACACCACTCCTTCAGGTTATGTCCTATTTTAATGCATCCAGAAAAAAAAAGGTTTTGACATTTTTATACAGTTGATTTGACAGACAATGTACTCTGGGTTTGGGTTTTTTGCTGTCTCAGTATGCATTTTATTTTTTACTATTTATAGATCCACTGTGCGAAAATACATGCATGTTCATACATAAACGCCATGTTTGCATGGGATAGTTAGTCACGGGATTCCTCAGCGGTCAGAGCACTTGTTGTTCCCAAGTTAAGTTAAGCAGTACCGAGCGTGGTTACCAGGTGAATGAATGACCATTTGCCCATATTGGCTTCAGTACAGTTCCCATTTCACCCAGCTGTAAATGGGTACCTGCCCTCTTGAGGGTAAGGAAAGGTAAAGCGGAATGTGAGAGAAGATCGGCGCCGCCCTCAATATGCTGGCCTTAGAGAAGCTGAGGTCTCTGACGCCTCGCTTCCCTACGACCACATAGTTTTGGGATACCTTTACCGTTACTTTACCTGCTTCCTTACTGTGGAAATTATTCTTTTTGTTAACATGTTTACTGACGGGCATCTCAAAAGCAAAACCTCCCAAAAATGGAAATAATGGTATGGCGATAAACTGTAAAACAATTTTTTATGCTTTACTTTTATGAGTTGATATCTAGCTAGAGAAACACAAAATGACTTCTATAGATCTGCTTGAAGTGATTATGACTTGCTGCTTAAAGGATTAGGAGACAGTTGAATGTTTTTGCAAGGATAAAGGTATGATACACCAGCAGATGAGTTTAAAGATTGTGCTGAATTAACAAAGACACTCCGGAAATCACTTGTGTACAAAAGAGTGTGCATGACAGGAGAGACTGAACTGCGATAATGATATAATGATTTTACGTTTTTTTATCTTTTTTTTCAAGACATATAATTGTTTTACATTTTTTAATTTTACATTTACACATTTTAAATCACGTGCAGATTTCTTTGTGTGCTGCTCTCCAAGGGAGAGCACGTCGCCACAAGAGCAATGTCGCCCAATATTTGTTTTCCTGTCTGCAACAAGACAAAGAGCATGAATGTGATCTTTCTGATGGGTGTAAAGGTTATCACCAAGAAAAACAGGGACACTTCTGTAATCAGACGGAAACACAACAAAAACTTTAACCAGGAAATGAAGATATGTCTGTAAGTTTGATTGAGGCAAGATCAAAAGGATAATCAGATCAATAATTAATGTTTGAAAAACAAACTTACAAGCCGGATTGCGTCTAAACATCTATCAAAGAAAGAAAGCAGACTGTGTGTGTGTGTGTGTGTGTGTGTGTGTGTGTGTGTGCGTGCGTTCGTGCTGTGCGTGCGTGCGTGGTGCGTGCGTGTGTGTGTGTGTGTGTGTTGTGTGTTGTGTGTGTGGAGGGGGAGATTTGCTGCCTCAAGCTACCGGCACTGTCAGTTGGTGGGTGTGATATATTACACTGTGATTGATAGAGTTTCAGTTTATCAGCAGCAGAAAAGCAGACGTTAATGAGATTAGTAAACATGTCACTATCTACTTTGATATCTCCCACCACCAGTGATCGGCCGTCCCTAGAGCTGTAGCGTTCTAGGAAGTCCAGACATTCTGGAAGGGCAGTACTGCTATGTTACTGGTTTTACTGAGTGGAAGACAGTACCGCCAAAAACCTCTAGAGAATGTGGTGGCATTTGAAGACTGATAACGAAGTCTACTGAAAGAAAGAGTAGAAGAAAGGATGGGCCTTATTTCTGCTAAAAGCCATCGTATTAACGCAGTACAGTGTATTTTATTGACAGGCATCAAAGAAGATACTACAGCCTCAGGAAAACGAGAGTGAGTGAGACCTTCATAGCTAATGACTTTTTTGGTGCTAGATTTTAGTTTTATTCAGTAGAATGAAAACAAATGTTCCATAATGTTGTCAATAAATAAATTGTACTTAAGTGAATTTAGAGCCTCTGAGTGCTTAACCTACAGACTACAGACACATACACCGCGCATATATGCACACACACGTGCGAACGCGCCTCCTATATACATACATGCATGCACGCACACGCCCGTATGTTCGCTGTAACTAAAAGTGTGTTCATCTGTGTGTGTGTGTGTGTGTGTGTGTGTGTGTGTGTGTGTGTGTGTGTGTGTGTGTGTGTGTGTGTGTGGTGTGTGTGTGGTGTGGTGTGTGTGTGGTTGGTGCGTAGGCAGGTGAAATATAAGATAAAGATGACAGAATCCAATGGAAAAGGATTGTGAAGATGAAAGAGCATGAAAATTGAAAGTGCTACGAACTCTGGCGAACGTGACTTTCCCTGTGTTATCTTCCCTGTTCAGTTCAGCCTCCGAAACAGCATGCTTTGTCAGGATTGGAGTTTAGTTGACAGAAATCCGTCTGAATCCCCTGTCTGTCTGTCTCTTTGTCTGTCTGTCTGACTGTCTGTCTGTCTGTCTGTCGTCTGTCCTCCATCCGTCCGTCCGTATGTCCGTCCGTCTGTCTGTCCACGTCTGTTGTATGTCTGTCTCTTCTTTTAGTTCGTTTTACCCTGTCTGTCTGTAAGTATACTCTAGCTTTACTTGTATCTTTCTATGACACTACCCTTTTCTGTGTAATACCCAGAAAAGTGCCTTTTGCTAGTTGCATTAAGCAAAACTTGTTGAAATAAATGCAATTTTATTGCTTTAAATTAGACGATGAGGTTTATATCTTCGTTTCCTCGAACATACCTACTTTTGCTTACTTAGACCTAATATCATCATACTTAATTTTTTCTAAGTAGGGTAGTTTTGTGCTTTTTCATTGTGTTTTGTAGCTACTTTTTGTTTATTGATTGATGTTCTAGTAAATTTCGCTGTAAAATCAAATTCAAAGGAATGGTCGTGTTTGAAACTAGATCGATCACAAGTACGGTTGATTTAGAGTGAGCATACACTGCTTTTTGCTAGCATGTTATGAGAAAGCAAGAGGTACATTTGCATGGTCATAATCTGTGGAAAAAAATTATAAAATCAAAGAAAAAATAAATAATAAAGTTGATAAATCTACTAGTTCAATATAAAAACCTAACTTTAGAATAAAGAATAAATACAAAGTTGATAAATTGATTGTTCAATATAAAAACCTAACTTAAATTATTGAAGTTGATAAATTGATTATCAATATAAACCTAACTTTTGCACACACACTTTGTATTTCTTCCTCCAGTTTGAAAAAAAGACAGATTTGTTCCCATGTAAAAAAAAGAATCCCAGATTGTCTGCAGGCGACAATTAGAGATAAAAAAAGGAAGCTGCAGTTGGTCAGGCATACGAACAGGGATGTCCTGATGGGGCAGTGGGCCTGTAGCACACCTTCTGCCTCCTCCTCCTCCTCCCCTCCTGCAACTCTTTGACATGCAGGGAAAAAAAGAACCAAAAACAGACACAAAAAGAAAAAAAAGATCAATAATTATTTTTTTCTTTTTTTAAGTAGATAAAAGGTGACGAAGCAAAAGAAAAGAAGAAGAAAATGGATAAGTTAAATTTTGAGCCTAGAATTTTGTGTTTGATTTACAGGCATGCATATACATATCTGCATGTATGCACACAAACACGTGCACGCACACACATATAAATGCACAAGCATGACGCACACATACACAAACACACACATCACACACAACACAAACACGCACACACACACACACACACACACACACACACACACACACACACACACACACACACACACACCAACCACACACACGCACACACACACACGTATTCACACAAACACGCACACGCTCATGGGCGCGAACACAAACACACATCATACATACACACACATACACATACACACACACACAACACACACACACACACACACACACACACACACACACACAAAACACACACACTAGCACACACGCATGCACGCACACTACAAACATACATGTCTTTGTCTCGGGATGAGGCTCTCCAGAGAGGCAAGTCGATCACTCAAAGATTTGTCGGCCATTTTTCCTTGTGTTGTTTTTCTTGTTCTATTCGTTTTGCTGCAGTTTTGTGTTTTCTGTTCTTTGTCTTTTATATTGTTCTTCTTTTTCTTGTTCTTCTTGTTCTTCTTGTTCTCTTCTTCCTCAGCCGCCTCTCATCCCCCTTCTCCTCATGTTCTTCTTCTTCGTCCTATGATCTTCGTCTTCTCTCTTCTCTCTATCCTCTCTCTCTCTCTCTCTCTCTCTCTCTCTCTCTCTCTCTCTCTCTCTCTCTCTCTCTCTCTCTCTCTCTCTGTATGTCTGTATATATATATATATATATATATATATATATATATATATATATATATATATATATATATATATATGTGTGTTTTGTGTGTGTTGTGTGTGTGTGTGTGTGTGTGTGTGTGTGTGTGTGTGTGTGTGTGTGTGTGTGTGTGTGTGTTTTTTGTGTGTGTGTGTGATATCAAGATATATGCACATCTAGTATTTTTTCGTTCAAATCTTTTGAAGCATTGTTGCACTCATTCTTCTTCACTACACTGTCGTTAACACACACAAGTAAGCGCGCATGCGCGCGTGCACACACACACACATACACAAATATATATATATATATATAAAAAGATAGATAGAGAAGATGAGAAGATAGATAGATAGATAGAGTAGATGAGATAGATAGGATAGATAGATAGATAGATAGAAAGAACAAGAAAGTATATTTATATCAGATAATGCATATAGAGAGATATATAGATATATAATATTGGTCAAAGGTGTAGGAATGTATCCCTCAAGATCCAATGTGGACTAATTTTTACTCCTTTTATCTGTCTTGTCTAAATGATCTGACAATGTTTGGGTAGAGCAACCCACGGGTGAGCTGACCACTCAAGCTGTATATTAAAATAATCTTCTTCAGCCTTATGGATCCCCGAGCATATGGACACAAAGATTCCATAGCATATCTATTTCACTCATTTCTTCACTTCTTTACAAAAAAAATTACAGTATATTTTCTATCTTCATAAAAAAACCTTTGGTTGCGACATTGTTAGGCCACAGGATTATCCTATCATTCCTGTGAAAACAAAAAAGACCTTTACACTTCAGACGGGTGCTTCACATTAAGGTATCAGGGATTATTAAGCAAAACCATGCCCCAGACCTCTGAAAATGGTTCCTCCAGGAATTGAAACGCCAGTCACGCGAATGAATTAAATGGGCTTTACTGCAAAAGGCCCCTACATGCTGTCACCAAAGAGAGTGGGTGGGTGGATGGGTGGTGGGGTGGATGGGTGGTGTGTATGTTGTTCGTGCGTATGTGCATGTTTTTTGTTCTTGTTCTTGTTTCTTTTCTTTTTCTTCTTGTTTTTTCTTCTTCTTCTTCTTTTCTCTTCTTCTTCTTCTTCTTCTTCTTCTTTCTTCTTCTTCTTCTTCTTCTTCTTCTTCTTCTATGGCGTTTCCTTTTTATTCATTTAATTCATGTATTCAAATCTCTGTAAACATTCTAGCAATGAAGAAGGAGATGGAATAGTTCCTGCACTTGTTTTCATATGATAGATAAACACAAAATAAACAGAGGTTCAACTGGTTTGACGGATGATAGGGTGGCGAAACAAGGGATTTGAACAGGGGGTAGGGACAATATAAAAGAGGGGGGGAGTAGAAAATAAGGTTCAGGAATAATATAAAAGGAAAGTAACCCTGAGCACCCAGAAGTGCTTCACAGAATATCATGCTTACACGTAACACTAAATCCTGTTCCGCTTTTCGTAAAGTAGGCCATTATGTTCCGGTGGGAACGGATGATAATATTTTCAAATTGCATACACACGGGGACTGGATGTAAAAAAAGCACATAAGTACTAATTCCATCATCCTCGATATTAAAGAATAAATAATAAATAATTATAACTAACTAACTGCTGCTGATCGTTCTGGACTAAAGAAAAGCACGGGAACAACTCACTCGTGCAAAAAAAAACTTAGGATTCATAGAAAAGAGAAGACTACCAAGAAGAAGACAAACATGAAGATCCCCTCTCCCCTTCCCCAAATTATTCAAAAACAGGAAAGAAAATACAGAAAATGAAAACAAATCAAAAGCAGAAAGACAAAACCTCCCCCCCCCCCCCCCCCCCTTACAAAAAAAGGAATTGATAAGAATCAGAAAGAAAAATTAAAATAGAACAAAATTGAACAAAATGGAAGAAACAAACCCAGGTATCAAAAGACAAAGCATAAAAAAGACATTGCCAGTACTGCACATCTACAAGGATGTAAATGGATTATGTATAAAAAAAAGAGGACCGGTTACATAATAAGAGGAGGATCACGCAGTAAAACTGTAACGGCATCCTACTTTCCTGAAGATAAATACTTCTGAGTTACAAAGGAGGACTGCAACTTTCAGAGAGAAGTTTTATTTTTCAGAATGATCAAAACTATGAATTAACAGTATTAATTGTCTTCGAAATATCAACTTGAATAAGAAAACTTATAGAAAAGAGAAAACATACACTCGCACGCACGCTCACACGCACACGCACAAGCACACACACACACATACACGCGCGCGCGCGCGCGCACCACACACACACACACACACACACACACACAACACAAAAAAATAAATTATTCTACTACTGATTGAAATCTATCCCCATCAAAGTTAGCCATTTTCATTGTTTTAAAAACAATTGCCCTTTCAAAATAAAACAAGTGTTTATAAACATTTCCTGCAGCTTTTATATCAAACTTTACAGGGTGCACAGGGTGCGCGCACACACACACACACACGCACACACACACACACACCACATTAATTCAAATCAACAGACAGACAGACAGACAGACAGACAGACAAGACACAGAGAGAGTGAGAGAGAGAGAGATGAGAGAGATGAGAGAGAGAGAGAGAGAGAGAGAGAGAGAGAGAAGAGAGAGACGAGAGAGAAGAGAGAGAGAGAAGAGAGAAATCAAATAATCAGACAAAACAGACAGACAGCAAGAGAGACATACAGAAAGAAAGACAGTCAGACAGATAGAAAAACAGAAAAAGCTAAAGCCAAAAGGTAAAACCCTGTTAATGACACAGGAGACACATTGGGTAAATTTGGCGGGGGGGGGGGGGGGGGGAGGAGGGGGGGGGCTAGAAGGCAGACACCAGGGAACACCAGACAGGAAGGTGATACAAAGGCGACAAACACTGACTTCCTGTTTAATTCCGTGGCTTTGGTGGGTCTGCTAATTGGACAACTCTTTAAGCCCACCTCGCTCTTTTCTGTCTTACGTAAAATGTTTCAAGCTGTGGAAAGAACTGTCTTGAGTCCGACTGTTAAGTTCCACCTATTCCTACCTGAAGTCATTGAGACAGAGCTTCTTCTTGTTCTTCTTGTTCTTCTTGTTCTTCTTGTTTTCTTCTTCTTCTTCTTCTTCTACTTCGGTGGTCAAAAGGTCTGAGAGAAAGAGAGAGTGATAGTAAGAGTGGTGGTGAGTGAGTCAGAAGAGAGAAGAGAGAGAGAGAGAGAGAGAGGAGAGAGAGAGGAGAGGAGAGAGAGAGAGAGAGAGAGAGAGAGAGAGAGAGAGAGAGAGAGAGAGAGAGAGAGAGAGAGAGAGAGAGAAGAGAGATTTGGACCATTATTTATTATGTAGTACATATTTCATTTATTAGGACTGATTAAATCATTTAGAATTCAGTAAGAATTTGATTTAGTTCAATTGTTTGAATGCAGTATATATGTAATTTTCTTAGAATGATTGAATCGTTTAGAATGCAGAATATGTTTGGTTTATTACAGATTTTTGTATCTTTTTGAACTGAAGTTAAGTATTAGTTTATAAGGACTATCTGAATCATTTAAAAGTTGTATATAGTTCCTTACTTATTACGAATGTCTGATTCATTTGAAATACGGATATTTGCTTTACAAAAAAGAGGGAATTCCTAGCCCATCGTTTCCAGAAAGTGGGGAATGCTATTCATACTAAAACGCCCTAGATAATAATACCCACGGGAGAGATTTGTAAGGCATTAAATAGTAAGAACTGTCGTGCGTCTTACAGATTAAACTCACCCACTTTAATCATGTCCATTGGGATGGATCGTATCATTTTCTGAACCTACTCCCCACCATCCATCTACCACCAAATCACTGCATTTTACCCCAATGACCTTGGTTGTAATGAGAACTTGCAAAGTTAGTCCCTTCTGCGTTAATTTCCTACGTAAAACGGTTCTCTGTCACTCATTCAACCAGGACATCCTATCCACTGTTCAAGGACCTTAACTAATCCATCACTCTCTTAGCCTGTGCGTCACTGAAGGTCGCGACAATCTTTCACCATCCCTTTTCTATCGTTTCCCAGTCTCTGTGATCTGACCAAAAGGTCAACCCACTCTAACCCCCAATGTCTCTGCACGTCTTCTTCCGCCTGCTTCTCTCACTACTTCCTGGAGTGTCGTCATGTTGTATGGTCTCTGTGAAAGTCGAATGATCTAGTGATGTGACAGTAGTCTCCTGTCTGACATTTCTTCCTAGTCAACAACATATTTTAAGGGAAGAGTCGATGGCTTTTGCCAACTTTGCTTGCGATGTCTTTTCTGTTCGAACTGCGCGGGAGTCTAAACTGTATCATACATATGTATACAATGTCATGTCATTTCGATGACACTGGGATGGTGTAATGGTAGAGATTTCAGCATAAAAGTTTTAGACAACGCAACATTGAACGCTGGGTTCTAAATACATCAAAGTTCATGTATTTAGCAGTCTCAAGATAGGTGTATAGGCAGAAAAAACACATAGCCAAACTTTTTTTAACATGGTCTTTAGATAAACTAAAGACTATTGTGGCACTGTACTCTACTGAGGAGCTGTGGTCTTAAAATATGTATCAGTGAAATATGGTTTGATTAACAAAAAACTAGGTACATGGCTGTGTTTTAATTAGTCAGAACACACACACACACACACACACACACACACACACACACACACACGCACACACACACACACACACACACACACACACACACACACACACCACACACACACACGCATGCACGCATCACTCACTCACTCACTCACTCACCACTCACTCACTCACTCACTCACTCACTCACTCACATATATACATACATACTCGGCAGCGGCAGCAGCGACAGAAGAAGAAGAAGAAGAAGAAGAAGAAGAAGAAGAAGAAGAAGAAGAAGAAGAAGAAGAGAAGAAGAAGAAGAAGAAGATGAGGAGGAGGAGGAGGAGGAGGAGGAGGAGGAGGAGGAGGAGAGGAAGGAAGAGGAGGAGGAGGAGGAGGAGGAGGAGGAGGAGGAGGAGGAGGAGAGGAGGAAAGGAGGAGGAGGAGGAGGACGATAGTAATGGCAATGATGATGTAATAATGGTGATGGTGATGGTGGTGTGATATTCATAAAACTGATGATGACGATAAAGGAGAAAACCTAAGCTTAAAACTTTCCTTTATTTGTTCTCCGTCTCTCTAGATGACATCTGTGAAGACAAAGGTTGTTTAATTACACACTCACACAGTACCGAAATACCGGAACGAAAACAACTCTCTGTTTATTGTCCCCACAGACTGTCAATGAGTAGGACGGACTGCAATTGTTTTCTTTCACAACTGAATACCAGCTATTGTCCATTTCTGTCTGCCTACCTACCTACCAATATTATTCCCAGTCCACCTCATCACCCTCCCTAAACACATACACACACACACACACACACACACACACACACACACACACACACACACACAAACACACACAAACCGCAACGCGCACACACACACACACACATAACACACACAACACACACACACACACACACAAACCACACACAAACCACACACAAAAAAAAAACACAAACAACACAAACCCACACACCACCACATACACTGCACACACACACACACACACACTAGGACTAACACTAACAAACAAA
Source organism: Stramonita haemastoma (assembly GCA_030674155.1). Lineage (NCBI taxonomy): Eukaryota > Metazoa > Mollusca > Gastropoda > Neogastropoda > Muricidae > Stramonita > Stramonita haemastoma. The sequence continues at coordinate 49,994,846 of CM060322.1, read as the reverse complement.
TAAACAAACAAACACACACCACACACGTCATACCCACCCGACTCACACTCGCATACCCATTCCCACCCACATGCATATTACGTTCCTTAACCTTTTTGCACCTTAGTAATTGGTTTGATCATCGTGCTGTCGACTTCTTCCTGGGTCAAAAAAATGCTTGCAGAATGCCAGGGATGCAATACTTTATCTAGCTATTTTTCAGGAGTTTGTTTCAGCTCTATGCTTATCATCTAGTCAAAGTGTATTCTGGGACGCGGGGGCAGATTAATCATATAGAGGGTTGAACATGTTGCTAAAGGTTGGAGAGTTTCTGTTTCAGTGTTACTGCCAAATGGGAGTTTAGGCTTACTGGGGTCAACATGACTTGATGTCCTGTAGCCTGAACTTGGCTTATAGCGCTATATGTGGATCTTACGCCATGTGAATAATCTGGCTGTGCAATAACGTAAGATTCAAGACTTTTGTAAGAAGTTAAAAGATTTGGAATCTTGCCATCACAGGATAAGAGTAAAAGAAAATAGTGGGGTTTTGGTGGGAAGATTTTTCGAAGAAATAACAATACATTTTGAGAAGAGGGTGATACCTGAAGAGAAGGACCGAGGTTGCAATGGACAGAAAGAGTTAATATAATACTGCTACAATGCTTTTACAGGAAAATGGAGCTGGATGCAGTGAAGCCCGTTGCGTGTTCTATACCACGAATCCGTACTTTCAACGATTCAAACATAATTACCGTCAAGATTGACACGCGGTATGGAAAACATGACCCAGCCACTCGGGACACAATGCACCGCAGTTCGCGCATACAAACCCTTCGTCGTGCGTTTGCGTGGGGTGGCACATTATCGATTGAAAACTGGAAGGGTCAGCTTACCTTTCAGCATGTTTGTTTTGTTTTGTTTTTAAAGCATACCACTTGTGTGTTAAGGAGGAGAGCTCTGATTGTCACCTCACCCAGAAGACTTGAACTCAGACCACCACTTATTGAATGATACATGAAAAGAAAAAGTGAGAAACCAGGTTTTAAAACAACAAACTCTTACTTTTTACACAAAGGTGTCACGTCTGGACGTTTTAAACATACGTAAGCAACTCAAATTGATTTATCTTCCTATTAGATGTTTAAAAACTAAATCCTCATGCTCACGCCAAAAAGACTTTGAAATTATTGATGCATTTGCACATGCACATAAGCGCAAAATAGCCAAAGATTTTTTTCCTGGGAAAATCCTCAGAAAGTGTTAAAAGTTAAAGAGAAAAGTAAATCCCAAAGCGGCGAAAAGAAAAGTCAGAAAATTAGAGACAGTAATGAAGATGACAGAAAAAAAGAGCAAACACCTGCACACGTGTTTGCTCTCTCTCTCTCTCTCTCTCTCTCTCTCTCTCTCTCTCTCTCTCTCTCTCTCTCTCTCTCTCTCCTCTCTCTCTCTCTCTCTCTCTCTCTCTCTCTCTTCATACACACACACACATACATACATACATACATACATACATACATACATACATACATACATACATACATACATACATACATACATACATACATACATACACCACTACCACCACCACCCACCCCCACCCACACAACATACAAATATAGAGTGCTATCAGACAGGGGGCTAACAAACCTTTTAGATGGTGTTCGCTGTAGCACTCCCAAAGAACTCCCCGGAGAATCGGGCTGCTTAATTACACACGCAATACGCCTGTCTTCTGCCAGTAGAGGCCAGAGAGAGAGAGAGAGTGAGGGAGAGGGGGTGTGACCTAGGTGACAACAGTGATAGAAAGGAAATCATGTTGTGAAGAGAGAGAGAGAGAGAGAGAGAGAGAGAGAGAGAGAGAGAGAGAGAGAGAGAGAGAGAGAGAGAGAGAGAGAGAGAGAGAGAGAGAGAGAGAGAGAGAGAATACATGAAGAAGTAAAGGAAGGAATGGATGGATGAATGAATGAATGAATGAATAAATGAATGAATGAATGAATGAATGAATGAATGGATTGAATGAATGAATGAATGAATGAATGAATGAATGAATGAATGAATGAATGAATGAATGAATGAATGAATGATCTTTATTTCTCAAGGGCTACAAATAAGCATTCATAACTTGTTTCCATCTGGTCCATGCCCTGATTACGGACTATCACAATGTAACAACAAACAAAAAACCCAAACAAACATAACAGCAAATCTCCACACACAGAAAATCCAGCAGCAAGAGCAAAAGTTCAACCTATGATTAAAAGAAAGGAGATAGATATAAATTATATTCAACAAACACATGATCCTCAGCTGTACCCAACATCAATGTCCAGACAGATAATCTATTGTTTATAGCTATTTCAACAAAGAGATAGACGTGTATTCAATAAACATAATCCCCAAATGACCGAACATAAGTGTCAAATGAACACTAAGCCTACTTAAGTAAATCAGAGAGACTGAAAGAGAGATGAGAGAGAGGGAGGGAGGGAGGGAATGAGAGAGAGAGAGAGGGTGGAGGGAGGGAGGGAGGGAATGAGACAGACAGACAGTCAGACAGACGGAAAGATAGACAGACAGAGACAAACTCATTTGACAGACAAGTGTAGATAATGTCTGAGTTTATGACGGAGAAAAAAAAGAAGTAGAGACAAGTACTTAGACACACAACAAACGAGAATACACAGAAGAGAAAACGAACGAAAGAATCAGAGACAACAGCGAAAACCAAATCCCATTGATATACGACAGTCTGGCGAACAGAGACAGTCAGAAATCAGCCAGAAGAAGAACAAGACTGACAATCATGACAGTGACGATAATTATAGAAATGAGTAGGCGACGACGATGATGATGATGATGATGATGATGATGATGATGATGATGATGATGATGATGATGATGATGATGATGATGATGAGACGACGACGACGACGACGACGACGACCGACGATAATTATGGTGACGATTTTGATGACGATTATGATGACGATTATGATCATGCTTACGATGGAAACTCTTTTGTACTTATATTACATTTCATTTTTACTACCACCTACCCCTTCATCGCCCATTTACTTCCTTCCTCTCTCTCTCTCTCTCTCTCTCTCTCTCTCTCTCTCTCTCTCTCTCTCTCTCTCTCTCTCTCTCTCTCTTTCTCTCTCTCTCTCTCTCTCTCTCTCTCTCTCTCTCTCTCTCTCTCTCTCTCTCTCTCTCTCCTCTCTCTCTCTCTTCCCCCCTCTCTCCCCCCCTCCCCTCCCCCCTCTCTCTCTCAACCCAAATCAATTATCAATTTTTCTTTACCCTTGCATATTTAATTAGCTGTAAATTTTGTCCAGGGATTTAAATTTATCTTTGTTCACAATGTTGCACTTGTGTAATCAATTACTGTTACCATTCTTTGTTTCACACCATTTTATAGTGAAGATGACAGTTTTCTGTAATAATTACGATAATTTTGATCTCAACTTTCTTTTTTCCTTTATTATTATTGTTGTTGTTATTTGAGTCGTTGTTGTCGGTGTCAGCATCATTGTTAATGTTATTTTCGTCATTCTGATTCTCTGTCATATTATCATCATCATTACATCGTTGTTAATATTCTTAGAAGTATCATAATGGTTATTAGAGGACTGAGTGTAAACATGCTTACGTTAATATGTCTCCTTTACCCTCCAGTATTGAAAATTCGTTCGATTGCTTGCTCTCTCTCTCTCTCTCTCTCTCTCTCTCTCTCTCTCTCTCTCTCTCTCTCTCTCTCTCTCTCTCTCTCTCTGCTTCTTCTTCTCTCTCTATTTCTCTATCTCTCTGTGTCTACGTCATTATCTGTCTGTCTGTCTGTCTGTTTCTTCTTCTCGACAAGACGAAGAAGAAGAAGAAGAAGAAGAAGAAGAAGAAGAAGAAGAAGAAGAAGAAGAAGAAGAAGAAGAAGAAAGAAGGAAAAGAAGAGAAGAAGAAAGAAGAAGAAGAAGAAGAAGAAGAAGAAGAAGAAGAAGAAGAAGAAGAAGAAGAAGAAGAAGAAGAAGAAGAAGAGAAGAAAAAGAGAAGAAGAATTGCTATCTGACATTATTTCATGGGTAGACAATACAGGGGTAGGGAGGTGACATACAAAAAGATTTTTTTATTTCCAAACCAGTTCCCCCACCCGCTCTGGCAAATCAAGAAACATTGCAATCATATAAAGGAAAACCAAGTTGGGATGTGACAGAACAAGGGTTATGCCGAACAGCACAAAATAAAACCATACATTTTTCTCTGGAACTTGGACGGAAGACAATTTTATAAGGAAAACGACTTGGTAGAAAATTGCAAGTCATTTTATAAAGGGAAAAAAGATACTTTGGGTAGATAAATTTTGCAAGGAAAGTAAATCAGACTATCTCAACACGTGAAGAAAAACTGTGCTTCCCTGACGTGAAATGAAAATACCGTGAACAGGGATTTTTAAAAAAATGTTTTTGTCCTGATTACATTTTTTACTATTTGAATTTATTTGAAGACAAGAGAGGAAGAAAGAGAAGCAGAAAAAGAAGAAGAAGAAGAAGAAGAAGAAGAAGAAGAAGAAGAAGAAGAAGAAGAAGAAGAAGAAGAAGAAGAAGAAGAAGAAGAAGAAGAGAAACCCCCGAATCTCCGCAAAAAATGCAATTTAAAGAATCACACAAAACTAAACACGTAATCAGTAAAACAAAACCTAATTTAAAAATAAAAACCAGTTTTAGAAAAATCACGAAAACAAAAACAAAACAACGCAAGAAAATTAACACTCACAAAAAGCCAACATATCGAGTGATCGGTTTGCCCTCTCTGGAGAGCGTCTCCTGAACATAGGGGCAGTTAATTGCACACGCAACACCCTTGGCCACAGTCCCTGATGGGAGACAGACCCAATGAGACAGGACGGGACGGGACAGGACAGGACATGACCAGACAAGACAGGACAGACGAAAACAGAAAAAAAAATGAACACGTTCTTTTTGTTTATCGTTTACAGTTCCTGTGAACGTGAGAACAAGATTAGGGTCCCATCTTTTTTTTTTTCAATTTTACACCATCTTCACCTCTCTTTAACCCGTTGTGTTTGACCTTAAGGAGATCTAATGGCACTTTGCGTGCCAAGCCGTTGTTACTTCTGTAGCGTAAATTATTGTCAAATTATTTCCTGATGGTATAGAGTAACTGTTTTTACCCGCCTACTTTTCAGCGTGTTTCCAGTTTGTGATCTGTTTTTTTTTCCCTCGGCCAGAGCTCAGAGTTCTGACTTCAATGGGGTTGTCTTAAATCGAGACCAGCGCGCATACGTTTGTGGGTTTGAAAAGATTTTCTCATCCAAGTCTTTCCACATGTAATGCCTACTCTTCTTCTATCATTAAAGCTACAACAACAACTCTTCTGAAAGGAATAAGCTTTAGCATGTGTGTTCCTACAAGGGATCTCGGTTTGTGATTTTATCTGAAGAACTGTACTTCGAGTGGAGTCGGTACTAATGTAAATTCAGAGGGAAAATCCTTTTAGAGGACTTTATATATATATATATAATAGATTGATGTAATAGCTAGATTTCTTTATTTAGTAAGAGATATGCAGATATATAATAATAGATATTTATATATGTCATATATATTATATATGCTATTATGTATGTATATATTATATGTATGTAGATTTCTTTTTCTTTATGTAAGATGGAGTTTTCTGGTAAATTGATATTATAAGTATTATGTATTATTATGTATTATTATTATTATTATTATATATATAGTAGTATAGGTAGGTGGTGTGTGGTAGTGTAGGTAGTGTGGTGTGTAGGTAGTGGTATGTATGTATGTATGTATGTATGTATGTATGTATGTATGTATGTATGTATGTATGTATGTATGTATGTATGTATATGTATGTATGTATGTATGTATGTTGTATATATTATGTATGTATGTATATAGATATAATACACACAATATTATGTATGTATGTATTATGTATATATGTATTATGTATGTATGTATTATATTATTATATATATATATATATATATATATATATATATATATATTATATGTATATATATATATCCGCTTTTAGGGTTTTTTCTGCCTCATTTCTTTTAGCTACCGAATCAGAAACAATTTTCTTCTTGCATGAAGAGCAATGACGATGAGGATGACAAAACAATCTTGGTATGGAAGTGCACCTGCTTTGAGACTGCATAACAAGGCTGTAATCTACGCTCTCTTTCATTACATATCCTGGCGTCAACCGGCCCCTAGAAATGCAGACAACTACAGTTTTGGTCAGATAATTTGAGCAACCTTCTAAAACTCACATCCATAAAGTGAATGAAGCTTGATTGTGTCGTCCCTGTCTTTCCAACAGCACACGCACTCTGGGTAGGAGCCGGCCGGTGTTTGAAAAAAATCCCTGTAAGTCTTGTGGGATTCGAACCCACGACCTTCCAGCCTTTAACCCAAGGCGCTAATCACTGCGCCTAGGCGGCCGGTGCAGCTTTCTTTCTCTAGTACAGCGCAACTTAAAATCCTCAGGAACAAATAAAAAGTTAAATCATCTGTATAGTCGTTGTATCATAATAAGTCTTTTGTTTTCAACCTTCGGGTTGCAACATATAGCAAGGTAAAGCATTTTCAGTTTGATTTTATTCATAACTTCTTTCGATTTGTTCCTGTTAGTCAATCAAAATGACAGCCAGTTGACTAACTCATGTCTCACTACCTTGCATTTTGAATCCTTTTACATTTTACGTGTTATACCCTCCTCTGTCTCATCTGTTGTGTGTTTCCCAGTTACTGATTGGGTTTTTTTTTGTTCTGTTTTGCGGTTTTTTTTTGCTCTATCATATAGATAATGTGTGTGTGTATGTGCGTGCGTGCGTGCGTGCGTGTGTGGAGGTGGTGGTGGGTGGGTGTCATGTAAGTGTGGGTGGTGTGCATCAGCGTGTTAATTGAATTCTCTATCATGTGTATGATCCATACCGTATACATTCTTTACAGATCAGACACCAATGTCCGTCCTTCAATATCGGTCAGTTCTATTGAACTTTTCTGAAAAGGGTATTAAAATCTTGACATGGCAGAGTTTATTCAAAGCAGAGTATTATCGCTTGTTTTTTTTAGGAACGACTTCCAATACGGTTTTGATTGATAAAACAAAAAAACACAAAAAGGATGTCCTGTTCAAATGGTGTATTGTGTTGGTTGCGTCAGTGTTTTAAAAATTGATCCACATTTGTTTCGTATTTGTTTTTTTCTGTGCAGTATATAATTTCTGTTATCAGTGATCCCGAGATTCTTGTTTCAAATGTCAAAGGACACACCATTTGCTGCAGGGCAGGTTGTTCTGTAATGACCTTTTAGTGCCCGGTTCTGCCTCGAAGGTTTTCTTATTGTTGCCGTGTGTGTGTGTGTGTGTGTGTGTGTGTGTGTGTGTGTGTGTGTGTGTGTGTGTGTGTGTGTGTGTGTGGTGTGTGTGTGTATGTGTGTGTGTGTGCGTGCGTGCGTGCGTGCGTGCGTGCATATCGCATACGTGCGTTCGTGCGTGTGTACATGCGTTTGTGCGCACGTGCGTGTGTGTGTGTGTTTCATGCATGCATACGCCCAGGCGCGCGTAGGCACAAGTACGCGCGTGGGATGTGCAGTGTGGCTCTTTTTTGTGAACATAAGTGTCGCTATCATAGACCTCCTGCTGTCGGATAAAGAACGGCCCAATACACGGGTGAGAATAACTGTGTGCTTCAGCCTTATCTTCCCACTACGCCCGCTACTTTTCTCCATATTGTCGTCAACAGGTCTTGCTTGGCTTGGTTTGGTTACCACTTTTAAACTTGTTTCTACATTCAGTTAGAAGATAACACTCTTAACAGGGCAGCTGCATTTCATTCGGTTTTTTTGTTTCGTTTAAAAAAGACGGGGAGGGGAAGAGAGAGAGAGAGAGAGAGAGAGAGAGAGAGAGAGAGAGAGAGAGAGAGGAGAGAGAGAGAGAGAGAGAGAGACGACAGACAGAAGACAGAGACAGACAGACAGAAGAGACAGAGAGACAGAGAGACAGACAGACAGACAGACAGAAGACAGACAGTAGACAGACAGACACAGAGAGAGAGAGACAGACACGAGAGAGTGAGTGAGAGAGAGAGGAGAGAGAGAAAAATTGGGGGTGGGGGTTGGGGGAAGTGACAAAGAAAAAAGAAAAAGCGAAACAAAAAGAAACAACACTTCCATAAAATCTGAGAAGCAGATATGCCTTCAAGTCTTACAGTGGAAACAAGAGCAAGAGGAGGAAAGCAATTTTCCATAACAGTGTAATCGATGGCTATGTGGGTGGCACCATTGAAGTGTATTGACAGTTCCTGAATCCATTAGGTTTTATCGTGCATACCTTGTATGTGAACATGAAACCAGTCACACAAGGGACTAGCAGGCTGGGAGCTCTCTCTCTCTCTCTGTCTCTCTCTCTCTCTCTCTCTGTCTCTCTCTTCTGTCTCTCTCTCTCTCTTTCTCTCTCTGTCTGTCTTCTTCCTGTCTGTCTGTCTGTCTGTCTGTCTGTCTGTCTTCTGTCTGTCTCTCTCTTCTCTCTCTCTCTCTCTCTCTCTTCCTCTCTTCTTCTCTCTCTCTCTCACTCTCTCCTTTTCCACGCTATACAATTACTTCTCAGTATGTTAAATATCTATATACTCTTAAGCATAAAGAATACTGTACAGCCGAGATGGTGCAGTGGTTAGCGCGTCGGCCTCCTAGTTGAGAGCTCGCTGGGTTCAAATCCGAAAGATATCGGTTAAAAAAAAAAAACTTTTTTAATCCAGATTTTTATCCAGAATCTTTGATATGGGTTCATGAGGAAGACTGGGAGGACAGTTTATCATAATTGATTTTACCGGATCGATTTTGAGAGTAATGTTCAAACTACTTAATCACCATTGCATATGTATATATCTTTCAGGCCCGGTATACTCTGTGCAATACGAAAGAAAGTGTGAAGTACAGCTCTGTCAAGTAGTCTCAGAGATAACTCGCTTCCACAGTAGCGTCCTCATGAGACTATAAACCGTAGGCCCCTTGTGCGAACACACACAGAACATCTTACACACACGTTAAAACCTGTTCCACTTTTCGTAAGAGTAGGCCATTGTGTATACCGGTGGAACAGATGACACGATTTACAAAAACTGCATGCACACGGGGACTGGATGTCAAAAAAAAGCATTGAGTGCTTATTCCATTATCCTCGATATAAAAGAATAATGATTAAAAAAAAAAAGTAGCGTCGTCTTATCACCCTGACCATTACCCAGTAACAGAACAAAGCTCTGACTTGATGACAACCTGTTGCTCTTGTCTCAAGGTGACCCTACTTCGGGTTTCTGATATTCTTCCATGCCTGTTGACAGTTGACGTAGAAGCCTTCGGGGTATGAAGTTCACAGGAAAGGTTGGTGAAAGCTGTGGTGGTCACCACCCCATACGGGTGTCTCGTATAGTCTGGTTCCATGACTAAGCTCTATTCTCGTCAGTCGGAGGTTTTCTATGTATGATAGTTCAGAACAGCTACCACTGAACATCAACAAAGTGACCCAGCAGCAGTGATGGTCCTATCTGGATGGTGGCCCACAGTGGTCAATATGATCAGCTAGATCTCATTAGAGTTTTGACCCTGAGGATGCTTATGTATACCTGGGGCGAAGAGATCAAACTGAGTGGCGTGAGAAGAGCAGGAGGACGGCAATGTCACAGAATAGATAACGCAGCAAAAAGTAAAAAGAGAGTATTGTCGCACACTAGGCGCCAGCAGTTTATGGGCTATTTACTTCATCAAGCTTTCAACAGATCCCACCACCTGCACCGTCTGACCTGACATTTGCCTCAGGTGAAGGACTGTATGCACTGTGAGCATCTATTCCATGGTATTAATTCATTTCATTTTGCGGTCTTTCACAATGCATGTACACACTGTATTGGATAAAGATAATGTCATGAACTGATTGTAGCCTATTTTCTTGACTGACGCTATAGAGTATGCTATTAACGGGTTTCATTTTCTGGCCTGACAGAGAATTATGTGCAATATGCTAACAAAAATTTGATTTGATTTCTGCCCCACAATTTAATTGTTATCAGCTGCGCTCTCTTCTCTCTCTCTCTCTCTCTCTCTCTCTCTCTCTCTCTCTCTCTCTCTCTCTCTCTCTCTCTCTCTCTCTCTCTCTTCTCTCTCATCTGTCTCGTCTCTCTGCTCTGTCTCTGTCTGTCTGTTCTGTGTCTGTCGTTGTCTGTCTGTCGTTGTCTGTCTTGTCTGTCTGTCTCTCTCTTTTCTTCTCACTCCCACTCACCACCCACCACCCACACACCACTACACACACACCTCACACCACCCACACCCACCCACTGTGCACTGTGGCTGTGTTTTAAAAGATAACAAATCTGGACACAATCCTGCAGTTTCAACCAAACGGAGGATCCCATGGAGTTTCGTGCTGGAGATCAAGATTCGTCCTTAGCAGATGCTGCTATTTTGGCACGACTCTTCAGACATTTCATTCCAGCTACCACACCGATCAGGGGGACGGGAAAGCTCAGAGGACAGAGCACTCGCTTTCCCCCAGCCAAGTTAAGCAGCATCGGGCGTGGTTAGGATTTGGATGGGTGACCGTTTGTGCACATTGGCTTCAGTACGAACCCCCCCCCGCCCACCTCTGTTTACCCAGCTGTAAGTGAGTACCTGCCTCTTACGGATCAAGAAAAGATTAAAACAGTAGAGGGAGAGGATAGGGACGCCATCCTCAATTATGCTGGCTCCTAGAGAAACTGAGGTCTCTGACGCCTGGCTCATCTACCATCACAAAGGTTATGGGGCACCTTTACCTTTTAACCAGACCGATTGTTCTTTATGAGTTCAGAGAAGACTTGACAGACTTTGCATAGTTTTATATTTTTAGACTTTGTATAGTTAGTCTCTTGTCTGCATGCCATTTGTCACTGAGCCTCAAACTTGAAAGAGTTGCATTGGCACTTTTATTTGATTTGATTTATTCTTTTATATCGAGGAAAATGGAATAAGCACTCTTGTGCTTTTTTTCATCCAGTCCCCGTGTGTATGCAGTTTTGTAAATGTCATCTGTTCCCACAGGCACACGATGGCCTACTCTTACGAAAAGCGGAACATGATTTAATGTGTGCGCAAGGTGTTCTGCGTGCGTCCGCACACGGGGCCTCGGTTTAAAGTCTCAACCGCAGGACTTTGGGGGAGATTGGAGTCACCACTGATGTTAACTCCAGGAGAAAAATCTTCTCGACCGGACTCGAACCTGGGTCGTCAAATTGCGAGCGCAATGTTCTGACACCTAGGCTATCCGTCCTGTTAGAAGAGACCATTCTGTCGAAAGGAAATGCCTCAGATGATTGTTTTCACTACCATACAGGTAGTGCTTTATTTGGTGTTTTTCACAGGGGTACCATACAATATTTCATCCTTGTTCCACCCATAGGTCATTCTTTGTCTGATTTTCTGTCCCACCTTGGTCGTTGTCCAGTCTTTGCCGATCTATTTACAGGAATTGGAAAGAGAAAGGGGTGGCACTTGTGAAAGCTTCTCATCGTCAAAGTGTTCAGAAAAACAAGAAAAAACTTTCCTTTCTATTTCCTAAGGAAGGTTTAAAATCCTTTACATTTCGTTTAACCAATCTACTTTGCTGTGGAGGAATGTAGACAAAATACAGTCAGTGTTATGGCTGTGTAATTGAAAGCAGATATAGTTTTAACATTTAGGGTAAAATGTAGATTTATTTTCTTTTTCCGTGGAAATACGATTTTTCCCATAAAGCACTAGCACTAATGTAAAAGTGTGCTCTGATTGTGTTTTCGAAAAACATAATTTGTTCACACAGTTTTTAACAAACTCCAGTAAACGCTGTTTAGTTTCAAGGAATCATTTTAATGTGTGCCACATTGGAGAACTATGAAGCTAAAGCAACGTAACGCGTGTTTTCAGTTAGAAAAGAAATAGGCTTTCTTCTGACATGATGATATGCACAAAAACTTCATTGGAAAAACAAACTGCATTTAAAAAGTAGTCTTAGCAACACAAAACTGCAACAATAGCAAGAACAAACAAGAGTATCTGAGTCTTTTCAATTTTGTAAACTATCTCCATTCCCGTGAAAGAAATGGAACTGTTTTTTGCTTGTTTCTATCTTGATTTGTTTGCGTCTCCCTTTTTTGTTTCTATCTAAACATTGTTTCTTTGGGGTTTTTTGTTTTCCGCTTATCTAGCTTTTGTCTTCTTTTATGTGTTTCTCTTTATTTTAGACTTAGGTATAAGAAGAAAAAACAACAAATTGAACAGGATGAAAGGTGTGTACACAAAAAGTGACACACCCCCCCCTAAAAAAAAGAAAGAAAAAACACAATAATCGATGGGAGGACAATATCAGAGACCGGTCTAACCTTGAGAGGGGAACGACGCTACGGAAAGCTAAAAACTGCGAAGAGTGGAGGAAGCTGGTTGAAAAATCTTCACTGGTGCCCAAACGGTCCACTAGACTACAGAATAGTGCTAAGTGCTCAGAATCGTACCAGTTAGGACCATAGTTTAGGTATAAGTTAATAAAAGGAACATACCTGGATACATAGGAAAACTAATAATGTAAACTTTTACTTTGGTAAAAGCAATTCTGGCAAACTGTCACTAGATTATGTAAATGTGATGGTTGATTCTTCTTTGAGTTTGACAGAACCTGTCAACTATTTTAGTTTACACAAAATATCTCTCTCTCTCTTCTCTCTCTTCCTCTCCCCTTCTCACACACACACACCACACACACACACACACACACACGCACACACCACACACACACACACAACACACACACACACACACACACACACACAACACGGGACGGGAAAGCCTAGAAAGAGGGGACAGGATAGCCTAGTGGTTAGAAAATTGCGCTTGCAATTTGACGACCCGGGTTCGATTCCCGTTCGAGAGGATTTTTCCACTGGAGTTAACATCAGAGCTGACTCTACTCCCCAAAGACCTTCGGATAAGACTATAAACCGAGGCCCCGTGTGCGAACGCACGCAGAACATCTTAAGCACACGTTAAAACCTGTTCCGCTTTTCGTAAGAGTAGGCCATCGTGTGCAAACTGCATACACACGGGGACTGGATGCAAAAAAAGCAATGAGTACTTATTCCATTATCCTCGATAGAAAAGAAGAAATAAGTAAATAGATAAACACATACACACCCACACCCACACAAACACACCACACGCACGCACGCACGCACGCACGCACGCACGCACGCACCACGCACGCACGCACGCACGCACGCAACAACCGACACCACAGCACACACGAACACCACACACACACAACAACACACCACACACACACACGAAGAAATAAATAACAGCAGGAAAAAAAAACCGATGTTGATAACCAGGAGGGCAGAGATAAAGAAAAACAAAACAAAACAAAACAAAACAAAACAAAACAAAAACAGAACAGAACAAAAACAACGAGGAAGAGCTGGTCAGAACAAGGAAAAGATAATGCAACGCGAGACAAGAAGAAAGGGAGGGAAGGGTGTCAGCTTATCGGAACAGCAGGGACACAGAAGGAAATAAGTATGAACGATGACACTAACAGGAAAACAAGCAGATTGATTATATAGGATGACATGAAGAAAACAAGTACAAAACAAACAGGGAGGATGTGAGGTTGAGAGAGAGAGTGGGGAGAGAGAGAGAGAGAGGAGAGAGAGAGGAGAGGAGGAGACAGAGACAGAGACAGAGACAGAGAGACAGGACAGACAGACAGACGACAGACAGACAGACAGAAGGAGCAGACAGACAGACAGACAGACACAGACAGACAGACAGACAGACAGACAGACAGACAAGACCGACAGATACAACACAGACTTACACACATACACCAACACACAACACACACATACACACACACACACACACACACACACACACACACACACACACACACACACACACAAACACACACAAACACAAACGCCCCGCGTGCGGCGCGCGCGAGATAGGCAGAAACAATGCAAAGCCCTTATCTCTGAGTGGATTAGTTGCAATATGTGAGTGCAGTTATCTTTTTATCGGTCTTTTGCTTCATGGAGGATCGTCCACCTACACCCCCCCCCCCCCCAGATTCCACCCCCCCCCCCCTTCTCTCTCACTCTCTTTCTCTCTCCTCCTATCTGTCTGTCTGTTGTCTGTCTGGTCTGTCTGTCTGTCTGTCTGCTCTCTCTTCTTCTCTCTGCTTCTTCTTCTCTCTCTCTCTCTCTCTCTCTCTCTCTCTCTCTCTCTCTCTCTCTCTCTCTCTCTCCTCGCTCGCTCGTCTCGCTCGCTCGCTCGCTCGCTCTGTCCATGTTCGTGTTGTGTCTATGTGTCTCTGTATGTATCTGTCTCTATGAATGTCTGTGCCTGTCTGTCTGTCACACCATACTCCTCTCTCTCTCTGTCTCTCTCTTCTGTGTCTGTCTGTCTGTCTGTCTGTCTCTGTGTGTGTGTGTGTGTGTGTGTCTCTCTCTCTCTCTCTCTCTCTCTCTCTCTCTCTCTCTCTCTCTCTCTCTCTCTCTCTCTCTTGAAAAGAAAGAAAAGAAAAACAGAGAGAAAAAAAAGAATGGATGGCTAGGGAGAAATTTTCACCTACCTGACGTATCTTCAAAAGAGTCTGCTGATCGTCAAAATATATTGAGTGGAAAATGTCTGCCTTTCTTTCATCAAAAGTTAGATGCCTTTCTATACTGACTACTACGATTTGGAGCTTTAAATCAAATTACCTGATAGCTAACAGAAATGTCTACGCTGAGGAGTAGAGTATAAGTTGTGTCGGTCTGTTTTTCTGTCTGTATTATTATCTATAAAGGGAAAAACCTGTATAACTTTGCAATAAACACAGATAGACGCCAACAGGTACGTATGTAGGATTTTTTTCTCAGAGGACAAGTTTTTGTACAGTGTTTTTTTTCCGTACAATGTTTATGTGAAATGGCTTATGATTTTTCACAGAGGCGATATCTGATAGCCGATGTCTGTGTTTAGTTTTGGATACAGAGTAATGTACTGTCTGGTTTTGTGTTTAACAGTTTTTGTTTGCTGGTGTAATCCGTTCTTCATAAGATTAGCAGCATAGAACCTAAAATTGACTGGTATGCGGGTGGGGGATGGAGTGGGGGTAGCCTAGTGGTAAGAGCTTTGCACTGGTGATCTGACGGCCGGGATCAAGACACCACAGAGGCACCCGTTTCACGGGATTTTACGCTGGAGGAGTTAACATCAGTACTGACTCCACCCCCCTAAAAGTCCTTCTGATCAGACTATAAACCAAATCCCCGCGTGCTAATGCGCGAAAAGTATCTTGCGCGCCCGTTAAAAGCTCGTTCTACCTTTTGCCAGAGTAGGTAATTTCGTGCTGGAAAGAACGGAAAACAAAAAACGGAAAATACAATTTTAAAAATGCAATGCTCTTAGCCAGGAACAATTAAAAAAAATTCTTGATACCGTGGGGTCTTTTACATACAGTAAATGCATGGTACACTCAGTACCTCGATTCAATGTCTCATCTAAAAAAATATATAGCCCCAAGACACCGTCCAAGGCCTAGTGGATGGGGTAAAGCTTGGTATAAACTGAGATTTGAACCTGCAACTTTTCACGTTTTGGATGAAAGGGTTACATTCATGCATGCACGCAGAAACCCACGCACCCTTCAAACTTAATCTTTAGTGACTTACTTTACTAGACTACATGTATATAAAAAAAACTGCATTTCATGATAAATAACAGTGTAGAACATGATAAACTTGAACACAATTTGTTTTTTTAGATAAAGTTACTAACCTAGACGATTTCAAAATTGCAAGACTTCATTTTACACGCACTTTCAACTCGTTCCACTTTGCGTGTGCGCTTCAATGTGCTATTTAAAACCCCTATATTCGGTGAATTCTTTCAAAATAAAACCATCATAAAAAACTGCGTGCACAATTTAATTTTACAAATGCCTCAAAATTGTTTCACTTTGCATGTGAGCCTCAATCTGCTGCTTAAAACCCCTATTCCGTGAAACCCATCACTAGACCAAAGCAGTACTGGAACGATGAGCTAGGGTTGGGCTAATAGCTATTGTATACACTAGAGTGTATGAATGTCGTCAACCCAACCCATTAACACTAAGCATTACCACACACACAACAAAGAACATGCTATGGTTGCCACCTCTTTAACGATCAGCACACAAGTTACGACTGCAACAATCTGCAGATCACAACACTAGATTAATAATTAAAAAAATAAAATTCTAAAAAAGCAACAATTCAGTCGTCTTGGTAACAAGACCCCAGCCATAGAATGAATCAAACCCGGGTGGGTGCGCGCGCGCGTGGTGCTTCGAATTTGCTAGAATTTTTGTAGGTTGTGTGTAGGTCGAGTGCAAGCGCTTGATTGTTTTTACACAAGATATAGCGCTATATAAATTCTGTATTTATCTTATATTTTATTTTTTTATTTTATTATTATTATTAATGCCACGACGAGTACGCTTGGACAAATAAAACATATTATGGTCTGTCCTTTGAAGCTATATACGTGACAATCTTGGTGCCTGGAGCCTAAAATCAACCATTAGTCTGTAACTAAAGGAATGTCATCTATTTCTTTTCAGAAAACTGCAGTTCAATGACTGAGTCTTTGAATACACAATCATGCCATGCAAAACATCTATCGTTGTAAAAAAATAAGAATAAAAACCTTGCTTGAGCTAGTGAACAGAGCCATTAGTATAAATTTTACTTTTGTATGTCAAACCCAAAAAACATTCATGACAAATAAATCTCACAACAATATGATGTAACAAAATCTCAAAGCCAAAAGGAAACATCAAAGATAGAGTGTATGTTTGACCATTCTTGACTCTCTGAAATCCAACATGAGGAAACGGCCGGGAGTTAAGCTCGAGCAGAAATCAAACTGTGTAATAGTTTTTTTTCTCTTAAAGTACAGAAATCTCTCTTTTTCACATCGTGTTACAAAATGCTTCTAGAAGTACTTCTACAATTGGCGTGGACACACGAGTTGCTTCATTTATGTTTCAAGAGTCCAAACTTTCTAACAGAAAAAAAAAACATTCGCTCAGAACAAGTAAGGTCAGCTTAACTTTCTTCCAACAAGATGTTTTGTTGTTTTAAAACAATTTTAGTCTCTTCGCATAAGTCAACAGCGACAGGTAAAAGGTTGCAAGCCTACTACTAATAGTGTCCGTATAAAGGTATCAACTTAATCCTGACAAAAAAGGGTCCACTGAACAAAAACATCAAACTTAAACAAGGACTAACACAAAAAGCTATTAAAAAGCAAAAAAGGGACCGTAAAGGATAGTCACAAAAAGAAAAATGTTAGATGTAAAATATCGTCTAGCTCCTAAAAAAATGGTCTGACGAATAGAAACGTGGGATTTCAATCCAAAAACACACCAAAAAGAAAAATAATAAATGGGAAAAAGACAAAAGAAAACAATAAGATAACGACAATTTAAAAAAAAACCATTTCAGCAACAGGAAGTTCCTAAGGACTAGTGGAAAAATTAAAGAAAAGTAAATGAGTGTATAAAAGCAGATGACGAAGAAAAAAAGTGTCCAAGCAAAAAAAATAACAACAAAGATAACACTGAAAAAACGCATAGAGTACACGGTGGCTCTGAACGTGTCATTAATACGTCAGTTTCCCGTACCTAAAAAAAGAAATCTGTGTTTCACAGTCATGTAACAAAGAACACCATGGGTAGAAATTTTTCGGCTGCAGGTTCCACTTTTTTATGTATGAACTGGAGAAGTTGAAGAGTAGGTAGAATAAAAAGAGGAACCACAAAAGAAGAAAAATGCGAAGAAAAATGCAAAGAAGAATGCGAAGAATGGAAATAAGACAGATGCAAAGAAGAAGAAAAGAAGAAGAAGAAGACAAGAAGAACAAGAAAAAGAAGATGTAAAGACAAGAAAAAAAGCAGAATTTTTTTAAAAGAACAAGGAAAAGAAGAAGAACAACTGCAGCAGCAGCAAAACAAAAACAACAAAAAATAACAATATCATGATGTTAAAGTAATAACAATAAATCTTAACAAAGAAAAAGGGGAAAGGGGGATAAATCGAAAACTCGCTGCCCAGGACAGGCTTGGCAAAGTAGAAGATTCGCATACATGATCATCAGTGTCATCAGACTGATCATGTTAAAGCACATTGCCCAACTTTTCAACTATTCACCGTCACATACATCGTTTACTTTTACATTTTACACCACTTTAAGTCACGGTAGATTTCCCTGCGTGAAATTCTGGCTGCTCCCAAGGGGAGAGCGCGTCGCCACAAGAGCAGCACCACCCATTATTTGTTTTTCTTTTCCTGTCTTCAACTGTATTTGTTTCCCTATCAGAGTGGGAAGTTTTGCCACGAAAACTTTCTTGTTGCCTTGGGCTCTTTTCCGCGCACTAGATAATGATGTGTAGCACACGGAACCTCGGTTTATCATCTCATCCGAAAAACTAGCACCCAGATCACCACTCATGGTCTAATGGATGGGGGGGAGGGGGGGAGTTTTGGCCCAAACGGGATTCGAACTACCGCACACTTCGACCCAGTCTGTTCGCTTCCTAGACAGGCGCATTACCTGTGTACCACCGATCCACTGACATTTATGACTAGCGTGCAACAACCACCATTGAGGCCATTGATGAAGAGATCTGAGGCTACTTTTGAAAGAACTACATTTTGACACATCCAATCATGTTGTTTATAGCCCTGCTGACCACACAGGTCATATCCGGGCTGTTTGATATATTGTACCTTTAAGATTTACAATACTTAAATTCAAACCACTAGATCTACACAATACAACGTTCTTTTTCGAGAACTTTGTGTTCAAGTAGTAAACTTCAATAGCAATCTTGCCGCTCGCCAAAAAAATAACCATGAGAAATCTCAACACACTTCTCTGGAATACGATACAATAAAATGTTAACCCCAAAAAGGAACATAAAAAAACTATTAAAAAATTAATACAAAGCAACAGCAACAACTTTTCCTGTTTTCTTTTAACTTTGAAATCCACCACGTGAAAATGACCGAGAGTTATGTTCGTGCAGATATCAAACGATGTCTTGGTGTTGTCCCCTAATATTGCTGAAATCTCTCTGTATATATCCTGCATGTTACAAACTGACACCAAAAGTACATATTTATCCGATAGGAATCGAAACACAACCTACTTCATTTCTGTTTCAAAGGTTTTTTAAAAAAATTAAAAGAAAAGAAACTTGCTCAAAAAACAGTTAAGGTCAGCTTAACTTTCTTCTCAGTCCAAACTTTCCAACAAGACGTTCAGATGTTTCAAACATATTCTATTCTCTTCACACAGAGGATAAACTCACCAGTGAAGATGTTGCAAGACAGAATACTTACAGTTAATAGTTTCTGCTGTAGAACATCAACTTGTTCCTGAAAACTGGTGTAAGGAACAGAAGTTTGAAATAAAAAAAGACGAACAAAGGAAGCTAGAAAAGGCGGAAGTTAAAATACAAATAAGAAAGCAGTGACAAAAATAATAAAAAGGAGATTTTGAGAGATTTGATTTATTCTTTTATTCTTTTATATCGAGGATAATGGGATAAGAACTCTTGTGCTTTTTTACATCCAGTCCCCGTGTGGATGCAGTTTTGTATATGTCATCTGTTCCCACCGGCACACGATGGCCTACTCTTACGAAAAGCGGAACAGGATTTAACGTGTGCGCAAGATGTTCTGCGTGCGTTCGCACACGGGGCCTTGGTTTAAAGTCTCATCCGAAGGACTTTTGGGGAGAGTGGAATAAACACTAATGTTTAACTCCAGGAGAAAATCTCCTCGACCGGACTCGAACCCGGGTCTTCAAATTGCCAGCGCAATGTTCTGACCACTAGGCTATCCGTCCCGTATCAGCTAGCTCCTAAAAAAACGTGTAAGAAAAAACTTTGAATTGTCAAACGATTAAAACCTAATAAATGAAAATTTAAATCGGCAGAAGAACAAGACCAAACAATACCAAAGCAAAATTAAAAAAAAAAGGACATACAAAAGTTACGCACAAAAAAGAATGAAAAGGATTATTATCAGGTAAGAAAGAAGAAAAGGAAACGAGTGTAAAACAGGAAATACAAAGGAAGATTCCAAGAAAAAGAGGGAGGAAAAACTTCTGAAAGCACGTAGATGTATACATCGCGACTCCATACATTTCATTGAAATGGTCAATGTCCGTACTTTCAAAACAAAAAATAAACACTGTGATTCCAGTCTTAAAAACACCATAAACCGGGTTATTAGCTTTAGTTTTAGGCTGCTAATAATTACACTTTAATGTTTTAATTTTATTGAAGAAGAAGAAGAAGAAGAAGAAGAAGAAGAAGAAGAAGAAGAAGAAGAAGAAGAAGAAGAAGAAGAAGAGAGAAGAAGGAGGAGAAGAAGAAGAAGACAATGAAGAAGAAGGAGGAGGAGAATTTGAAGAAGAAAACATTTGAAGAAGAATATGAAGAAGAAGAATTTGAAGAATTAAAGAATTGGAGAAGAAGAAGAAGAAGAAGAAGAAGAAGAAGAAGAAAGAAGAAGAAAGAGAGAGGAAGAAGAAGAAGAAGAAGAAGACAATGAAGAAGAAGAAGAAGAAGAAGAAAAGAAGAAGAAGAAGAAGAAGAAGAAGAAGAAGAAGAGAGGAGGAGGAGGAGAGGAGGAGGAGGAGGAGGAGAAGAAGAAGAAGAAGAAAGAAGAAGAAGAAGAAGAAGAAGAAGAAGAAGAAGAAGACTAAAAAGCCATAAGAAAGAAGGAAGGAAGGAAGGAAGGAAGGAAGGAAGGAAGAAGGAAGGAAGAAAGAAAGAAAGAAAGAGAAGAAAGAAAGAAAGAAGAAACAAAGAAACAAAGAAAGAAAGAAAATAAAAAATAAAAAAAAGAAAGAAAGAAAGAAACACGCAAACAAAAATAAGGAACAGAAGGTAAAGCACATGCAGATAATTAAATTAAGCTGAAATGTGGTAAAACAAAAGAAAAAGAGCAGACGCTTAGAAAAAGATGAAAAAAAACAAACAAAAAAAAGCACAGAAGGAAGTGAAAACATAAGAGAGAGACAGAGACAGAGAGACAGAGAAGCAGAGAGAGAGAGAAAGCAGAATAAAGGACAGAAAAAAAACTACAGAAGAAAAGAAGACGGGAAGAAAACAAGGCTGGAAAAAAGGAAAAAGAAAGAAAGAGGAAAACAGAGAAACAAACACACAAAGAAATACAGCACAGAGAACACAGTTTGCATTGATCTCGAAATTTCGGGAAAAAAACCGAAAAAGTCATATAGTAATGACAAACAGGCACGAGACGATTGCTGGTTAATAGTTTTTTGTCATCAACCAAAGTCAGTGTGACAAACACACACGCGCACGCACGCACGCGAACACACACAACGCGCACACACACACACACACACACACACACACACACACACACACACACAACACACACACACACACACACACACACACACACACACACAACACACCTTGTCGACCTTTCCGCATCTTCCGTGATTACTTCAGTTAAAACAACTACCTTTCTTTCTCTTTACCTACCTTTCTTTCTCAAGGAGAAAATAATTGAAAAAAAAAAAATGTGTGTGTGTGTGTGTGGTGTGTGTGTGTGTGTGTGTGTGTGTGTGTGTGTGTGTGTGTGTGTGTGCGTGTGTGTGTGTGTGAGTTGTGTGTGTGTGTGTTTGTGTGTGTGTGTGTATGTGTGTGTGTGCGCGTGCGCGCGCATGTGTGTATAAATAACATGTATCCATTATTGGTGTGTGTGTATGTGTGTGTGTGTGTGTGTGTGTGTGTGTGTGTGTGTGTGTGTGTGTGTGTGTGTGTGTGTGTGTGTGTGTGTGTGTGTGTGTGCGCGCGTTTGCGTGTGTGCATGCGCGCGCGGTGTATGATGTGAGTGTTTGTAACAGTTTATTTGAACTATCATATAATGTTTGACAACTATGAATGGAGCTATGTGTCTTTGATTATGATTCGAATCATATGCCTGTAGTATTGTAATTGCCTTCAGGGATGATTAAAGTGTTTTTACTAGACTTTACTTGGCTTTGTGCAGCGTGATGATATTTTGTTAAACTATCGACTATATATTGAATCAAAGTACATAGTTTTCTTTCTTTTTTTGCGCTCAGAATATCTTTGAAATGTACAGCTTACTGGACCAATGATATTGTTTTAAGATCTTTTGAAAAATGAGTTTACTACTTTTTAAATGTATCTACCAATGAGGACTTTTTTTTGTTGTTGTGTTGTTGTTGTTGTTGTTGTTGTTGTTGTTTTAGATATTGTGTTTGAAAAGCTACAATGAAACTGGCACACACAGGCATATACTATTTTGGATATTTATTCTGGTTGATATCCCGCCCTTTTTTGTTTTTAAGCTGTTAAGCTTTTAAACTCTTCTTTATGTGATACATAAAGTTCATACGCAAGCTCAGGTATTGGTCTTTTTATTGTACTGAATAAACACTATTTAGCCCGGACGAGTACTATCAAAGTCAAGATATTGAGTGTTTTGTCTAAAAAAAATCGTAGTTGTGTTTTACCTTCAACCTTTCCAAGGATGTCTTTCTAACTGATGTCTCTTATAATCTCTGTCTGTGGAATTTAATTCTCTTGGTTAGGATGGTACTTGGTACTGGACGAATTCAGCTAAGAAGTATAGACATAATAGGCTGGAAACAACTGATATTCAACTGAAAACTATTTCGAAAGGTTACTTCACGCAGCATTCAAAATATAACAAGTAAAGTGGTTAAGTTGACATTGTTTCTAATACGACAGACAGACAAATAGACCAACCGAACGAGAGCAGTCAAACTCAGTGTTAAAGTAAACTGTTTTTATACATTTTCATTCAAGTTATTATGTCATTACATTGTTATACATTATGACAGTAAGTTTTTTTGATAAAGAGAAGAAGCAAAGAAAAAGTAATATAAAATGAAAGAGGAAAAATAGAAAACAAAGAAACGTGAAAAAGAGAAGTGGAAAAAAATACAGAAGCGAAGGATAGACACAGTAGAAAGATGAGACAGCCAACCAGCCAGCCATCCAGACAGACAAACAGTCATTCAGGCAGACAAATGGACAGACAGACATCAAAGTCAATTTTGTTTGGGTTTTTTTTCAGATGGCACTTTCAATAAGCAATAGCGAATGAGACAGAGAGAAGGAGACAGAGAGTGAGAGAGAGATAGTCTGCTTTGACTACCTATTTCTCTGCTCGTCTGTCTTTATTTTTCTCCGTGTAGACAATATACGTAACGCACAGAGACAGGCAAACACAGAAGATCGGAACAATTTATTCATTTTTTAAATTTATTCATTATCTCGAGAATAATGGAACAATACACTCATATGCATTTTACATCCAGTCCCCGTGTGTATCCAATTTTGTCAATTTTGTCATTTGTTATCACCGGCACACAATGGCCTACTCTTCCGAAAAGCGGAAACAGGATTTAACGTGTGCGCAAGATGTTCTGCGTGCGTTCGCACACGTACGGGACCTCAGTTTATAGTCTCATCGGAAGGACTTCCTCATCCGAATGGATAGGATACATGCCTGAAGGTTTTTCCCATTGAATATTGTAAACAATTCAATGCGATCTAGAGAGACAAGTGTGATGCAGCTCTTCTTTGCAGCTTTATACTTCAAAATCTAACATGTGACCCGTTTTTACAGAAGGAGTCTTAAATCGTATGCAGTAAACTGGAGAGAGGGCCAATAGATAGATAGATAGATAGATAGATAGATAGATAGATAGATATAGATAGATAGATAGATAGATAGATAGATAGATATTAGATAGATAGATAGATAGATAGATAGATAGATAGATAGATAAATTTATATATATATCACTAAAAGTCTTTTTACATAAAGAAGAGAATGACAAGATTTCTTTTGTACTTATAAGAAAAGCTTAATTCATCGACAATATCTGTTTATCCGTGTCTAGCATGTTCACTTCTTCCACTGTATTACGTAGACCTTCCAACTAACTCCGAGAACAAATCAAAGACCAACATTCATTTCATTTTTTTTCCTGAATAACTAAAATAGCTTACAGCAGAAAACATGACAGTTGACTTTGCAAAATCCTAATGAGCCTTGACCCAATTCCATCCCTTGTGGTTTACAAAAACGACGGTTAAAAACGAGCGTTTAGTCTCCTGCCCTCAGCGCCCTGGGAAGCTGATTGGAAACACACTGGAGATTGGCGTGAGTCCAGAAAAGGAGTTATTAAAGAAAGCTTATGTCGAGATCGGTGTTGACTTCAAGAATTCTTCCTCCTGTTGTTTGCTGCGCAGAATGATTTTCTGACAGAACCAAGGGAACATGTTTAGCCGCAAATGCATAGATGTATGGGTGCATCTACAAATTAGTATACGTACGCACCTATGGTCTCATCCGAAAGACTTGTACCCAACCAAAATCACGCTCTAGTGGATGGGGGGGGGGGGGGGAGGGAAGTTTCAGGCACAAATAGAGATCGAACCAACATACACTCCGAACACAACTTTTCGCTTTAAACCAGGTGTGTTACCTCCAGACCACCTATTCACACCTATCCACATCTATCCACACAGGTGAGATTGAGATTCTGCAGAAGATAGAAGATCTTGTTGCCAGCATTCCACGTACATCAGTATGGCAATGTCGCAGCTCGTGATTGCTGCCCGCCCAGCCGTACTTAATCCACTGTACTTCCACATGATTCTTTATTTATTATTTCATTTATTTCCTTTTCTATTTCGAGGATAATGGAATATGTACTCTTGTGCTTTTTCATATCCAGTCTCCCTGTGTATGCAGTTTTGAAAATCTTGTTACCCGTTCCCACCGGCGCACAATGGCCTACTCTTCCGAAAAGCGGAACGGGTTTTAACGTGTGTGCACGACGTTCTACGTGCATTCGCACACTGGACCTATGTTTATAGTGTCAACCGAAAAGCTTCTGAAAGATCAAAGGGGGGGGGGGGGTATCTTTTGTCCAAATTTATATCAATTCAATTTTGCAAACTTCTTATCGGAATGATTGTTCAGATATCTTGGTCAGATGATCGTAACAATCCACACACACGCACAAGCACTAGCGTGGGTGTATTATATGTAACTGTCAGTATCTCTCAGTCTCTCTGTCTCTATCCGTCTGTCTATCTGTCTGTATATCATTCTCTCGGTTTTTTTGTTTGTTTCTCTCTCTCTCTCTCTCTCTCCTCTCTCTCTCTCTCTCTCCTCTCTCTCTCTCTCTCTCTCTCTCTCTCTCTCTCTCTCTCTCTCTCTCTCTCTCCACACGGGGACTGGACGTAAAAATGCACAAGAGTGCTTATTCCATTATCCTCGATATAAAAGAATACATCAAATCAAATCAAATCAAATCAAATCAAATCTCTCTCCTCTCTCTCTCTCTCTCTCTCTCTCTCTCTCTCTCTCTCTCTCTCTCTCTCTCTCTCTCTCTCTCTCTCTCTCTCTCTCTCCTCTCCCCAGGGTGTTCAAATTATCACAGAGCTGTCTGGTGTATATACTGAAGTGAAAATGTAGTTTAACACATTACGATTTTTCGTGTGTGTTACGAGATGAAAAAAATAATAAAAGGGGGGGGGGGGGGGGGGTTGAAAGAAAACAATGAATATTTAATCACTGGCATTTCCCAAACCTTTTATGGGAGTCGCTAATAAAATTATCATTTAAACCAAAGCGAAGATGGAGATTAAAGCAAAATTATGCGCACGCAAATGGGCGCACACCCACAGGCACGAAAACTCACACGCATGGACGCGCATGTGCAGGCACAGTCAAAAGAGAAGATACACATGTGCACACAAACAAACACAGAGAGAGAACATATGTATCTGTGATATATATATTAATTATATATATATATATTATATATATATATATATATATATATATATATATAATTATAACTATATACTCTTTCTCTCCTCATATATATATATATATATATATATTATATATATAATATATATAATATATATATGTGTGTGTGTGTGTGTGTGTGTGTGTGTGTGTGTGTCTGTGTCTGTGTCTGTGTCTGTGTCTGTCCTTTTGCAGTGAAGAGGACAATCACAAGAATGTACTTTTATACTTCAAAGAAAAAACGGGATAAAAAAAAAGAAATCTTTTTAAAAAAAATCAAAAAGCCTTTCCTCTTTTTTTCTGCTCTTCTTCATGTTTGCCTCTTCTGCGTGTATTCTTTCCTTATAGTTCAACAACATTCAGACTTTAACTAAGTCACTGCCTTTTGCTATAAACTGCTGAAGCGCTACCCAAGTGAAGCCACGCTAGATCTATGTGCTTTTGTCCCCCTTGCTTCAACACCCTAGGAAGCTGATTGGAAACACACTGGAGACCAGCACGATTCCAAGAAAGGAGTTAGTGGGGAAACATTTTTATTTGAGATGGGTGAAGTAGTGTACAAGACTCATGTACCTTCTGATATTTCACAACTAGGACAGTTCTGGGAAAAGCAGTAAAACCCTTTCAGAGAGAGAGAGAGAGAGAGAGAGAGACGCATGTGAACGCCTAAGAAATGGTTTGCTTAAGCTTTTACCAGCTAGATCACAAAACGTAGAAATATGGGCTGTACAAGATAAAATATTATGTATCAAATAAAAGTGATTTTTTTCTCTCATAAACTGGTACCATTTTGGTGCCCTATTGTCAAAAATTGTTGGTTATTGACTTTTATAGGTCATCT
Source organism: Stramonita haemastoma (assembly GCA_030674155.1). NCBI lineage: Eukaryota > Metazoa > Mollusca > Gastropoda > Neogastropoda > Muricidae > Stramonita > Stramonita haemastoma. Next base: position 49,968,022 of record CM060322.1, on the reverse strand, counting down.
TTTAAGGAAACTAAAAAGGTTTGTGATACATTGGTGACTCTTCTTTGACGTCAGAGAGAGCAGGTAAGCCTACAGGTTGCGTCAAGTCTGACGCTTTTATTTACGTGTAAACGACGTAAATTTTGTTTGAGAGCATGAAAAGGCATACGCGTGCTACAAGTGTATATCCAACAAA
>CM060322.1:49922847-49952847 GCA_030674155.1 Stramonita haemastoma | reverse complement strand
AGTCAACCAAGAGAATATGTCTTCAACAAAATGTGCGTAATAATATATTGAATAAGCAAGTAGTATACAAAAAACGAAACAGTAAGGAACAGAAACTGAAAAGAATGTGAAAAGATGGCCAAAGTAACAATTCCGACTTTCCAGAAGACAATATTTAAACCAAAGCAGCCCTAGACGTTATCACAGGAGAAAAGGGGAGGTAAGTCACAAAAAAGTAAACTATCTGTTGTCTTCTTTATAGAGCAAAGGAAAACACTCGAGACGAAAACTAGATACCGAGGGTGGGTGAGCCAGTCTCGAAACTTTTTTTTAATTATTGGATAGGGCTTTATAAAATCTACTTGTCCTTTTCAAATAACTGTTCACATCGTCTGGGCAAACACTGATTGACCAAAGACCCTCTCATCTCGACAACTGGGGTATAGAAGTCTGTGGCAAGTTGCTCAGATTGAATCAGAGGAAATGAACTGAATTGTCAGCGTTAAGTTCTCAGATCAAACACGTCCGCTTGAGGAAAATAGGTACGCAAAGATATCTAATAAATGGTTGTGCATACATTTTCTCTGTGTGTATGTGTGTGTTCGTATCTTTGTTTGTTTGTCTGTCTGTCTGTCTGTCTTCCTGTCTGTCTGTCTGTCTGTCTGTCTGTCTGTCTGCCTGCCTGCCTGTATGTTTGTCTGTCTATAGTCTCATCCGAAGGACTTTTGGGAAGAAAGGAGTTCAGCTTTGATGTTAACTCCAGGAGAGTGATAGACAGAGACAGAAAGTAGACTTTGGGTCCAAGAGTGTTGCACACAGATGCCCAACAATTAAAAAAAAACACCACCTGATACGCACTAAATAGTTCATGATTCCCCTTGTGGAGTCGGTCCAATTTGCAACACATTTTCGACTTCAAGAGGAAGCCAGTGAAGAGGCAAGAGAGGTAATGGAAGTGAGCAGTTGCAGACCCTTGCGAACTGCCAAATTAAACAACGAAGACTGGGGACACATTGCTGTGAAATCTGCAGTGCCGAAGGCCTGGAAATCTCTACCTTCTGTTTCCTCAGTATCTTGATGGAAAATGCATTCAAAATCCAGACTGAGTTCGGAAAGTTTTAATGCAAGTCCAAAGACAAAAGTAGAAAGAGGGAGGAGGAGGAGAGGAAGAGAGAGGGAGAGAGAGAGAGAGAGAGAGAGAGAGAGAGAGAGAGAGAGAGAGAGAGAGAGAGGAGAGAGAGAGAGAGAGAGAGAGAGACAGAGAGACGAGACGAGAGAGAAGAAGGGACAGAGAGAAGAGAGACAGAGAGAAGAGAGAAGAGAGAGAGACAGGAGAGAGAGAGAGAGAAACAGGAGACAGAAGACTGTGAAAGACAGAGACAGACAGAAAGACAGACGACAGACAGAAAATACAAAGACAGATAGAGACAAGAAAGAGAAGAAAAACAAGAGACAGAGACAGAGAGACGCAGAGACAGATAAGGCAGAACACAGAAAGTAGACAGAGCAGAAAAGACAGAGACAAACACAACAGACAGAAAGACAACAGACAGACAAAAACATAAGGTAGACAAAAAAGAGACAGAGAAGTCTTAGAGAGACAGACAGGCAGAGACAGTGATAAAAAGAAAGGGGACTGGGAGTAGTGGTATCAGGCAGACAGGCGGATACAAAGCCTATGTATACTGGTGCAAGGCTCGTCAGTGACAAGACAGTAGCGAGTGTTCTTAGTCAATTCTGCATATCTATTAGGATAGGTCTAGATCCGTTTTATTTGCAGAGGTTCGCATAGATTGAGCAATTCATGAACTGATAATCTTTTCGTGTCATAACAAACGAAGGGAGAGGGAGAAAGCTGGCTGCAAAATCTTCAGTGGTGCCCCAAACTGTCTACAAGACTACGGGATAGGTAGTGGTGAAGGTGAAGATCATAACAAAACAAGAGAAGATAGCTCCAGCTCAGATTTTAACCACACTGGTATTCAAACTATCTAATAAACTTGACGATCATTCTCTCAAAGCAAAACTTGTAACATAGGGTTTCAAATCCTGTTTTAACAGGATATGAGATGATAACACACGCACGCACAGCGCGGCCACGCGACCACGCTTACAACACACACACACACACACACACACACACACACACACACACACACACACACACACACACATACACACACACACACACACACACACACACACACACACACACACACACACACACACACACACAGTCTCCGTAAGAAAAGAAAGACGTACAGAAACACATGAGTGTTTATAAATTATATCTCTAAATAAAAGATCCTTGATGTCTCTCTTCATTCTCTCCTAATGCTTTGTCTTTTTCTGTCTCTCTGTCTTCTGTCTCTGTCTCTGTCTCTGCTCCTGTCGCTTCTCTCTCTCTCTCTCTCTCTCTCTCTCTCTCTCTCTCTCTCTCTCTCTCTCTTCTCTCTCTCTCTCCTCTCTCTCTTCTCTCTCTTCTCTCTCTCTCTCTCCTCTCTCTCTCTCCTCTCTCTCCCTCTCTCTCTCTCCTCTCCTCTCTCTCTCTCTCTCCTCCTCTCTCTCTCTTGTCTCTGTCTTGTCTCTGTCTCTTGTCTGCTGCTCCCTATCCAAGGCAAACAGCTCAGTCTCAAACTTAATCACCGAAACACAGTAAATAAATAAACTGCCGGGCTACTTGTTTTATGCAGAGTACATTTACACGTTCAGACAACTAACACTTGGTTGCCCTATCCCTTTTAATTTTTCTCTGTTACATGCTAATCTTACCCCATAAAATCTTGAATAGATTTTTAAAGTCTAGACATATCATTTCAGTGCAGAATATTTGGGTGGGTGGGAGGGGGGGAGGGGGAGAGAGGGGGACGAGGGAGACTTGAAGAGGTGTGATATTTTTGATATTTACATTTTTTTAGGTAAAGAAATAGATCTATCTGTGTGTCCGTTAGAGAGAAGACATTTTGTCAGCTTTGTATACAGCCACGTTTAGAAACACACATTAGATCGCATGCATCAAGACTTCAAATGACAGTTCACAAGATTCTCTCTCTCTCTCTCTCTCTCTCTCTCTCTCTCTCTCTCTCTCTCTCTCTCTCTCTCTCTCTCTCTCTCTCTCTCTCTCTCTCTCAAGGTTGTTTTACGAGCAAAAAAAAAAAAAGTTGTTAAAAGTTACAGATGTTTTGTTTTCACGTTTTCAACTTAAGAAGTCTCTTTCGACACATAACTAAAATCTAACCCAGGGGAGCAGAGCAAAGTTTTAGAGATTTCGAAAACAATGTGGGCCTTGGGTAACATGGATATGTCTGTGTTTTGAAGCTCTCTGATACCCAGACCAAACACATCTTGTACATGTTTCTGATCTCTGGGGTTTTACGAAATATTACTGTGCAGAGTCAGTTGACTTGTTTGCTTGCAATGTTTATTGGATGTATACCTGAAGACACTAAACACACTCGTCTACGGGGAAACGGGACGATATTCTTTGAATATTCACGATACCATAAGGCTGGTAACATACTTGTTTAAACTTCAAAATATGCTTTTATGCACATTTTCGAAACAGGCTTGAAACGGCTTTAAACAAGTTTCCAGAACTCAGTGAAGGATATTTACTTTTCAAAATATGGTCATGTTGTGTTAAAAGATGTCTCTTTGGGGTTTCTTTGAAGAAGGGATAAATGATGGTGTTGGTGATGAAAAGCGTTCCTAAGAGATTTAAAACAATGCATGACGTATTATTTTCTTCTAGACTGTAGGGTGAAATGTTACTAAGTATTAAGGGTTCAAATCATATTGCTCATTTAAATCATTTCACTGCGCGAACAATATCTCACTGCTATTATAACAGAAAAACTGTAGTATGTTTTCTCTTAAATGTTGATCTGGGTGTGTAATTTGAATGTAAACAACTAGTGCAATGACAAGACTAATCTAGAGTAACAACACTGAAACTGAAATAATTTTTTTCTTTGAACGTACTAGATAATAAGATTTGCGAGAGAAATATCTGCTAAAATATACTATGAAAATGAAAAGACTCTTTATTTGACGCATGTTATGTTTGAACAAATATGAAATGTAGCTATTGTGTGTCTTTTAATTATGATTCGTATCAATATGCCTATCAGTACTGTAATTACCCTTCAGGGGTGATAAAAGATTTTTTGACTTGACTTGACTTCAATGTATACTATAATATTACATCACATTTACTCTGAAAGCCCTAGGAGTTTTCTAAAAATGATCATCCTATGTATTAGTGTGCAAACATGTGGGGCAAAGCAATCTTGCAAACAAAACAAAAGACGCCTAATAACGCCGAGTTTATTATTGTCTGCCATGAATATTTATTTGCAATGTCTCTCATAAACATGTACCCCCCTTGTATACAAGCTGGTGGCTTTGCACTTAGAATCCTGAGCTCTCTCTCTCTCTCTCTCTCTCTCTCTCTCTCTCTCTCTCTCTCTCTCTCTCTCTCTCTCTCTCTCTCTCTCTCTCTCTCTCTCTACACCACATACACAGTTTTCTAATTGGCTATTCCCTACAGACAGCCTTGTCTTGTTTTAACCACGGCAGGTGGCTCACAACATGAAATCAGTTTTTAAACTGTCTGGGAATAGCAAGCTGAACCTTCAAGCAGAAATCCCAGCATCCGACACAGCTTGACAACACAGAATCTGTACTTTTTTACGATGTCTGTCTGTCTGTCTGTGTCTGTGTTTTTCTGTCTGTTTATCTGTCTCTCTGTCTATCTATCTATCCGTCTGTCTGTATGTCTGTCTGTCTATTTGTCTGCCTGTATGTCTGTCTGTCTAGCTATGTCTTTTTGTCTGTCTTTTTGTCTGTCTTTTTGTCTGCTTTTGTCTGCCTGCCTGCCTGTCTGCTCTGTCTGTCTGTCTGTCTGTCTGCTGTCTGTTCCTGTCTGTGTCTCTTCTCTGTCTCTCTGTCTGTCTGTCTCTGTCTCTCTCTCTCTCTCTCTCTCTCTCTCTCTCTCTCTCTTTCTTTCTCTTTCTGCTTCTTTTCTTTTATTTCCCTCAAATTCCTTTCTGCTTCTTTCTAATCTTCTTTCTTTCTTTTCTTTCTGTCACTTTCTTTTCTTTTGTCTTAATTTTCGCACAATCCTGTTTCTAATGACATTTTTATCCCAAGTTTTGGCTTGACTTTCATTTATTTATTTTGTCAGTTTTACTTGTCTGTTTTCTTTCTGTGCAGCCGTTACATTGACCTTCTCCCGTGTCTTTCGTCTTGTAAACTCGTTCCGAATACCATGCACATTAGGATATTCGAATGACAATAGTGTAAATAACACAGATGTTGTGTGTAGATTATTGTTTTCATGTTTTATAAAAAATATACTGGTAGTGTGTGTGTGGAATGTTGTTGGTGTTTTGTACTTGTGACGGGGAAGGTTGCTGTGGTGTGTTGTATAGTGGTTTTGATGCATCGTGTGTGTGTGATGTGTGTGTGTGTGTGTGTGTGTGTGTGTGTGTGTGTGTGTGTGTGTGTGTGTGTGTGTGTGTGTGTGTGGTGGCGTGCACTGTGTGTGTGTGTGTGTGTGTGTGTGTGTTGTGTGTGTTGTGTGTTGTGTGTGTGTGTGTGTGTGTGTGTGTGTGTGTGTGTGTGTGTGTGCTAGTATCAAACTCAAGGCCAGTTCTAAAGTGAAAAGAAATTTAATTTAATAATAAACCAGCTGTTATCAGTAAAAAAAAAACACTAAAGATCCCACATAAACTTAACATAATATAAATGCTTTATCAGCAGTGTGCAATTAATTTAAAACCAGAGCTAGTTTTTATAATTAACTTAGGAGATATATTAAAGTATATATATATATATATATGTATATATATATATATAATATATATATATATATATATATTAGAGAGAGATACATACATACATACATACATACATACATACATACATACATACATACATACATACATACATACATACATACATACATACATATGTACATATATATACATATATATGTACATACATATATGAATATATATACACACACGGATGGGGGCAGACAGACAGACAGACAACAGGGAATGATAGAAAGGAAATGCAAATAAGGAGAGACAGCTGTATATACTGTGTTCAGAAGAGCAAAAGTGCATTCAAGGCAATGTCAAAGAAGACCTCGTGCTTCCGTGTAGGTTGGTTATAAAGCAAATGGTCACAGATGAGAGAGAGAGGAGAGAGAGAGAGAGAGAGAGAGAGAGAGGGAGAGAGAGAGAGAGAGAGAGAGAGAGAGAGAGAGAGAGAGAGAGAGAGAGAAGAAGAAGAAGACAGACAGACAGACAGACAGACAGACAGACAGACAGACAGACAGACAGACAGACAGACATCAGACAGAAAGACACACAGACACACAGAAAGACAGAGAGAGAAACAGACAAACAGGCACACACATACAGACAGAGATAGAAGGAGCCAGACACACACAGAGGCTGAGGTAGAATGGCAGAGACAGACGCATACAGAAACAGGTGTAGAGGCAGACATACACAAAACTGAGAGTGATTAGTGAACGAACAAGAGAAAGAGGCAGACAGACACAAAACTGAGAGTGGACAGTGAAAGAGCAAGAGAGACAGAGACAGACAGAAAACTGACAGAAGTGCATGCAGAAAGTCAGAAAGAAGCTAAAAACAGGCAGACAAAACTAAGAAGTAAAAACCCTTTTACGGTAATTGAACGGCTTTTACCCATCGGCCAAAACGAAGGGTAGAGGAAGAAAACAGCGATGATTGAAGAGGGGTAGAGAATAAGCTTCAGCTTTACCACACCAACTCCTTCAGACACAGATTGACACATCGACAGACAGACTACAGACAGTTTGACAGACAGACTACAGACAAAATGACAAACAGACTGCAGTCAAACCGCACGTGCCGCGTGAGTAAAAGACAGGGATAGGTTCAGACACAAGGAAAGACAATCAGAACATCATCAAAGCCACACTCATGATGAGTCAGGGGAAGGGTCAGTATGCTGGTTCGGTCATTCTGATAATGCATCATTGCACATTGTGGGACCTTAGGGACGCATGAAAATGATAGACAAAATGTGATTAAGAGAGGGAGAGAGAGAAGGGGGGAGAGGGAGGAGAGAGAGAGAGAGAGAGAGAGAGAGAGAGAGGAGAGAGAGAGAGAGAGAGAGAGAGGAGAGAGAGAGAGAAGAGAAGAGAGGAAGACAGACAGACAGGACAGACAGACAGACAGACAGACAGACAGACAAACAGACAGACACAGACAGACAAACAGACACAGACAGACAGACAGACAGACACAAACACAGACAAAGAGAGAGAGAGATGGGGAGGGGGCAAATGGTTTCATAGTTTATCCCTGGGCCTTTCCGTTGTGGCGAATCACTTATCAAGAGAATATGAAAAGAGGCAGACAGGCAGACAGACGGACACAGACATACAGAGACAAGAGGAAACAGAAATACATGTAAAGGTCCAGAGGTAACGCGCACTCCTAGAAACCGAGAAGTATGCAACTGATCCCCATTTGTTCCCCCCCCTCCCCCCCCCCCCCCCCGCTTATCAGTTAGACCTTGAATGTTGGTCTAAATGCTAGTCTTTCGCATATGACGATAAACCGAGATGTAGTGTACAGACAGACAGACAGACAGACAGACAGACAGACAGACAGACAGACAGACAGACAGATAGATAGATAGATACACATAGATAGATAGATAGATAATAGATAGATAGATAGATAGATAGATAGAAGATAGATAGATAGATAGATAGATAGATGATAGATAGATAGATAGATAGATGCAGACAGACAGACAGACAGACATATAGACAGACAGACAGAAAGACAATCTAAAAAAAAAAAAAAACAGAAACAGATACAACAAACCGAACTAACGGACAGGTCACAAAAACAAACTCTACACAGAAAAACAGCGCCCTAAATCAAAGACACCGACAAAAAGAAAGACTGCAGACAGACTAGACAGACAGGGCGATATGATACGCGGACAAAGCCATTAGCACTATCTGCACAGATAGGAGGCAGGCCACTGACAGGCACCCACAGCTGACTCCAGTGCCTAAGGCAGCCACCTAGTGCAGTGCAGTCTTCCCTGTGTTGGCAGCTACGCTTGCGGCAACAGCCAGACGTATATGACTTGTTTGCATGCACTCACAAGCACACATCACAACTGCGTGCCCTAATGCGCTTGGGCGTGCGTGCGCGCGTACAAACACACGAATGCACGCACGTACGCACACACACTACTCACACACACACACTTCCTATGCACACATACACTCTCTCTCTCTCTCTCTCTCTCTCTCTCTCTCTCTCTCTCTCTCTCTCTCTCTCTCTCTCTCTCTCTCTCTCTCTCTCTCATCTCTCCTCCCTCTCACCTCATCCACATGCACAGGAAGGAGAACGTAAGACACATGTTACAAGAAAGGACAGACATAGTCGCAGGACGGACGGTTAGATAGGGAGTAAACAAGACACAGAGCGAAATGTTGATTTGACAGAGACAGACAGACAGACAGACAGACAGACAGACAGACGGACATATAGACAGGCAGAAGAGACAGTGAGACAGAGACAGAGGACAGACAGACAGAGATGAACATCCATATACATACAGAAACAGATAGAATAGATAGATAGATAGATAGATGATAGATAGATAGATAGATAGATAGATAGATATAAGATAGATAGATAGATAGATACAGACAACGCAATTATCCATACAAAAAACAGAAGAATAGACAAACACGAAAACAGACACTATACATACAACCAAACCACCATGCACCTCACAGCAGTCAAGCTACATAAAAATGACCCAACAGACAAGACTGGTCCATGGAGGAAAACACACAGATCACAACAACACAACAACAACAACAACAACAACAACAACAAACACACACACACACACACACACACACACACACACACCACACACACACACACACACACACACACACCACACACGCACACACACACACACAAGACAAAAACACCACCCAACTTTTTACCAACCCACCTCTCCAACAGACATAAAGACAAAACACCACCCACTGTTTTTGACCCACATCTCCAGACAGATAGACAGCAAAACACCATCATGTTGTAAAACTCACCTCTCCAAACTGATAAGGATCAAGTTGAGCACAGCAGCCAGGGCACACAGCATCTCCACGAAACCCGACAGCTTACACAGGAAGGAAGACAGCGCCCAGTGGGTCAGAAAATACCCCAGTAACTCGTGAGGCACACACACGGCCAGGAACAACACATCAGCCGCAGCCATACTCAGCAAGCAGGGGAAAGTCACACACCGACCAGGACGTCCGCAACACAGCACACTGATCACCAGCACGTTCCCCGCGATGCCCAGGAGAAAGGTCACCACGTGAACCGCCACCAAGGGCACGAAGTTGGGCTCGCGGACCCAGGGAAGCGTGAGGTAGTGCACATCACCGTCGTAAGGGAAGAAGTCCACGTGAGGCCCGAACGCGTCCGGGTCCAGCCAGCTAGGAAGCGTGGGCGTGAGGAAGAGGTGGTCGTTGGTGTTGGGTGTGAAAACGTTGGCGTTGTTGCTGCTGCTGGGGTCGTCGGCTGTGGCGTTGTGGTGGGGGAGGGGATGGTGGGGGTTCTTGTCGAGCAGGAGGTGGGGGAAGGTGGAGAGCGTGACGAGGGGGTCGCCGTGGTTGGAGGAAGCGTAGGGGGGTGGCGGGTGATTGTGGAGACGTTGTAGTGGATTGCTGAAGTGGCCATCTTGAAGGAGAATTTAGGTCTGGGTTAAGTTTTTGTTTCCAAATCCCTAACTCCAATGTTTTTGTTCCACTCTTTTAATTAACGAGTAATACGGGACAAGTGAACCAATATTCTGAATTCCTAAAAAAAAAAAAAAAACAGATTACAAAGTGATTTTCACGTTTACTACTTCTTTTCTTTCTGAAATAGTAGGTCCTTGTATCGAAAGTAGAACATTTTGTTTCTTCTTTATTTGAAGTGTCCGCTTGTCTGTATTATTTTAAGATATCTTAATTTTTTTCCAAGCTGCCGTTTAATCAGTGACCTTCTTTTTCTGAAGGTTTTCTTATGCTTGTCACTATTAGCTATCCCAGTTGTCGAGTAATTTATCCTTCTTGTTTCCACAGCCGCACGAGTACACTCTCATTAGCGTAGGAGTTACTGTTCTTGTTTGCTTCCCTTCGAGTGCTCCTCTGATGCCTTGTTGTTTGTTGTTTGTTACTTGTCTTGTTGCGTGCAAATGTCACTGTTTTATACTTCTTGCTGTTTATCTAAACTTTTTCAATGACCTCAATTAAAGTTAAGACATTATTTCACTTTCTGTCTTTTTTGTCGTGATTTATAGAGGACACAAAGGTAACTAGGACAGGGATTTCAAAACCAAACCTCTGAAGGATCAAAACGTCTACATGTAACGCTTGACCAGAATGGAATATAAGGAGATGTTCTTCAGTTCAATACCAAAGTATTTGTTCACATTATTTCCACTCTTCCCCCTTGTGTTGTTTCTTAGATTGAAGAATAGCAGGACGAGAACTCTCAAACATACAGTTGACAGTTCAGAGCCGAGGGATGCAGCTTAGAATCAGACTTCCATAGTAGGCCTCACCTGAAATGATATGAGAAAACATGTTTAAAAAAGATCAGACAGCATCTGATACAGACATTTTCCAGTGCAAGTTAGAACATGCTTAAATCTGTCAGGAATCACAACTATTTTTTGTACGTTAAAAGCATTCACAAACCGAAACACAGCACCAACCATTATCTGTTTTCGGATTTGAATAAAAAAAAAAGCCCAATACATCTGCAGATATAGAGAGAGAGAGAGGAGATAGGCACTACTCTCAAAATGCTGGCCCTTAGAAGATGAGGTCATCGGACACCTCACTCTGCAATGACCACAATGGTTATGGATAAAAAGTAAAGTTAAAGGTGTCCCATAACTATGTGATTCATAGAGGAGCGTGGCATCGGAGACCTCAGTCTTCAGGGGCCAGCACATTTAGGGCGGGCCCCATCTCCTCTCTCTCTCGTGCTTTACCTTCCTGACCCTAAAGAGGCAGGTATCCCATTTATAGTGGGTGAACTGGGGGACAGTATACTAAAGCCAAGGCGACTAAGTGGTCTTCCATCCACTTGGTAACCACGCTCGATGCTGCTTAACATTTGCTGGAGGAAAGCTAGTGCTTTGATCACTGAGCTATCCCTTCCCTAGGATACAGGGTTCATTTACCTTAAACCGAGGCCCCGTGTGCGAACGCAGGCAGAACATCTTGCGCACACGTTAAATCCTGTTCCGCTTTTCGTAAGAGTAGGCTATCGTGTGCGGTGGGAACAGATGACAATATTTACAAAACTGCATACACACGGGGACCGGATGAAAAAAAGCACATGATTGCTTATTCTGAGAAAAGCAACTATGCTTTATCATGACTATCCATTACAAGGATACGGATACATTTACCTTTCCTTTACATCGAATATATTATTCAGTTATTTCTTGCATTGTTTTTGAAGGTTAGACCATCAGTACTATCTAATTAATAGCTACAATTTCTTAAGAAAACAATAAAACTCAGTCTCGTACTACCATAAGTTTGTCTACACAGTTGCAAGTAAGAGACTAAATAGTAGGCTAACGGACAAAGACAAAAATTATATAAGCAACGAACAATTCAGCTTTTCAGATCGTCGACTAGAAAAAAAAATCCACCATCTATCTTACACAAAGCATTCATTTATTCTTTAATTTGGCGTTCCTTTCAATCAAAGAACGCTTTAAGAAAACATAATGGAAGCTTCAAAGAAGCAAACACTAGCCATTCCAGTCACGTACAGCTAAAAAAAGGTACAATCTCTATTTCTAAAGATGCTGAAAAAAGAAGGCAGCTCTTTCGAAACATGCCTAACGGAACGACAGCCAACGAAACTGGGGATTCATGTCTGAGAAAAAAAAAGTCTTTTAACTATTTCCAAGTAAAAATGATTCTACGGTGTTGCTTTGAACTAAAATTCTGAAAAAGTCCACAGAAAAGCGTGAGACTATCTTTCACCGTACTCATTGTTTCATGCACAAAACATCACACTGGGTGACCCTACATCCTTATACCAATTATCTGCAGCCTCAGCATCCTTTATATTTGTAAACACACACATAGAAGCAAAGCTCTTTACCAAACAAAACGGAAAAAGAAAGGCAAATAAATGACACAAAATCGATAGGGAAGGGTGTGAGTGAACGCTGAATTACAGGGGGGAGGAGGGAAGAGAGAGAGAGAGGAGAGAGAGAGAGAGAGAGAGAGAGAGAGAGAGAGAGAGAGAGAGAGAGAGAGAGAGGAGAGAGAGAGAGAGAGAGAGAGACAGACAGACAGACAGACAGACAGACAGACAGACAGACAGACAGACAGACAGACAGAGACAGACAGACAGACAGAGACAGACAGAGACACAGAGAGACGGGGGGGGGGGGGAGAAACAATTACGAGTTTTTAATGTTGATGAATAGAAAGTTCAAATACTTTGCAACCGGCCAGAGAGAGAGGACAGATGACACATGAGAAGAGATGAGAGAGAGTGTGAGTGAGTGATAAGGGAGGAGAGAGGAGAGAGAGAGAGAGAGAGAGAGAGAGAGAGAGAGAGAGAGAGAGAGAGAGAGAGGAGAGAGAGAGAGAGAGAGAAGAGAACTCTGAACTGCGAAACGATTATGTCAGAAGGACCACGGACCATTACAATTCACACACTCGTATCACCCCTCCCACACACATTAATTCGTTCTCAATCTTTCAGAAGCACCTGAAACATTCAAGCACAACGGGTTATAAACATTCAACTTGTGGTATTAGCTAATTGATTAGAATGTTTGCAACTTTTAGACTAAACTTAAATTTAGTAACTAATAAAAAATGAATGAAAAAAAATTTATTAGAGAATGAATTAGGGACAAATTGTAACAGAGTAGATAACACTGAAACAATGAGAAAGAGAGAAAGAGAGAAAGAGAGAAAGAGAGAAAAAGACAGACACAGATAAAGAGAAGCAACAGAAAAAAAACGTACAGAAAAAGAGCAATTCAAAATCCGAAAAAGTATACTGTTTCAATTTTTATCACAAGAAGATTGCAATTAAAGCAACAAAAACTGCATGAAAAAAGAGGGAGAAAAGAAAAAAAGGGCAAAGAAGCAAAAACAAAAACTCCACAAGACACAGACCAACTAAGAAACAAACAAACAACAACACCAAAAACAACAACACAGCAGAAACAAAGAAAAAAACGTTTTTGTTATAGCTTCATACATAATCATCACGAATTGCTAATCCTACCTCCCCCCCCCCCCCCCCATAAGTGTGATACATGAATCCTCACATAAAACTGATGCTTGCACTCATAAACCAGAGCTACCAGTGATAAACTGGCCGATTATGTCAGCGCCAGACTGGTCCCTTCTTTGATCAGGGAAAATCCTTGATCTATGTGAAACTCATTCAAAGGAATTATTGTTCGCCAAAGTAGTCAGGTTAGTTAGTCTCCAGTCTTCAGCAGGGAAGTCTCCGGTTCGCAGGAGTTAAGTTTTAAGACTCTCGGAGGGTAAGGATAGTTAACGCATTCTGTCTCTGTTCTGTCTGTCTGTCTGTCTGTCTGTCTGTTCTGTCTGTCTGTCTGTCTGTCTGGTCTGTCTGTCTGTCTGTCTGTCTGTCTCTCTCTCTCTCTCCTCTCTCTCTCTCTCTCTCTCTCTCTCTCTCTTCTCTCTCTCTCTCTTCTCTCTCTCTCTATACTCATAGCCTAGTGGTCAGAACATTGCGCTGGCAATTTGACGACCCGAGTTCGAGTCCGGTCGAGGAGATTTTTCTCCCGGAGTTAACATCAGTGCTGACTCCACTCTCCCCAAAAGTCCTTTGGATGAGACTTTTAACCGAGACATCTTGCGCAAACGTTAAATCCTGTCCCGGTTTTCGTAAGAGTAGGCCATCGTGTGCCGGTGGGGACAGATGACTTTACAAAACTGCATACACACGGGGACTGGATGTTAAAAAGCACAAGCGTGCTTATTCCATTATCCTCGATATAAAAGACTTACTCTTCTCTCTCTCCTAATTTACTTTTATCTTTATTATTTTTTTTTGTTATTGTTTGTTTTTTGTTGTTGTTCGTCTCACTCTTGTTCTGTATTATTGTTATTTTCACGCCTATATTCATTCATTTAATATCATCATTTGAATCGATACACTAAATTATAATCCTATCATTCTCGGCTATTCTTATGCATGGCATTGCCATCGTACGCCAGACGCCAAGTCAGCAAAAAGGGAGATTATTAGTTCTGGCAAATGCTTCAGAGGTATGTAAAAAGCTCTGAATCGCTGTGTAAAACATGCGACAGGTGAATGCGCTCATCAGATACATCAACGGGAAAAAACAAACAAACCTCAAATGATCTCTCGGAAGAAATATAGAAACCTCTTCTGTCTCTTTTGATGGCGTTGAAAAGAGAAGTTTGAAAGGTTCTAAAGGGTATTTTGTTCTTGGGCTGTTTGAATACTGACAAATGAGTTTGAAAAACTGAGAAAAGACAAAAACAGAGAAAACGAGTATAGCTGATACTCAGCATTGCAAATTTCAAACAGTGATTCTTTGAACTCTAAATGGGCAAAATGTTGGCTTAAATGAATATCAAACATCAAACAAAATGCGTATCAGAAATGGTGTAGCGTTTTGCTACTTGAGATTCACAAGACAGAAATCAAAGATATCATGCATTATTTTGTCGTTGTTTTTGTCGCTGCTCTGTTACAGAGTATCTGTTGACGCTAACAGGGAAGACAAAATGCTTCCATTTCCTCCATCAACGACATCAATAATTCGAATACACCAAACTCGCTGATGTTCTCTAACTACATTACCTAAGTTTTCACATTAAAAACATGACAATGTCACGTCGTGATTACAATACAATGCTTTTTTTTAAAGCCACTGAACAAACCTTTGTATTCAAGACAAGAATATGTTGCTTTCTGTCAATGAGTATAAAGCAAAAACCAATGGTTGATATGAGGTGTACAGACTTTCTTATTCGGTATTCGGAAGTTTTGCAACCTTATCAGTAAACGTGTCCGAGAACACACATGAGCATGCTTCTCGCTCGCTATACTAACCCGATGACAAAATAAAACAGAATCAGGAACACAAAAAATAGCAGGAAAATGCTGCAGAGAAAATTAGTACTACAATCTGCTTCCTTGATCTCAGCTAAAAAGCAAACAAACAAAAAACAGGACGCTAACACAACCAACAATCCCTGGACGTACAGGGATGACTCCTATTCAGAACATTCACGCACCGACAAATACCCACACTGATATTGCACAGACATCAATGACTGCCATAAAGGAGCGCACAGAGGACTGCACAGTACGGGAACTGAATAACAAAAGAGCAGCCATAGCCAGAATCTTTCTCATCTGAAGCATTGCCACATGCATGACAGCGGTGCGATATCACTGATTCAGAGACGACACAGGGACGTTTTAATATCTCGGCGTTACGCATATTTGCACTTGTTACCTTTAGGATCTCTCTCTCTCTCTCTCTCTCTCTCTCTCTCTCTCTCTCTCTCTCTCTCTCTCTCTCTCTCTCTCTCTCTCTCTCTCTCTCTCAACACATAACGTATATTTCAGATAAGGCCTTGGTTTTTTGCTAACATTAATAACTGACACAGCTTTTCACCTGGGCCAATATCAAGGCTATGTCACGCTAGAATAAACAGGAGGATTCCCAATTACAAAAGAATGCACTCTCTCTTCCTCCTGCCCCCTCCCCGTCACCAAAACGGAGATCAAGATCATTAGACAAACATAAAAACAAAACTACATCTTTGCTTTGTTTTGTGTGCACTGTCACAAACCTTTGATGAATTGTTGTGAAGAAAGATTATCCTATGCACTTTTCATGGAGTGTGCTGGGACGGAGGCAAAACAGAGTGAGAGAGGGGGAGAGAGAGAGAGAGAGAGGAGAGAGAGAGAGAGAGAGAGAGAGAGAGAGAGAGAGACAGACAGACAGACAGACAGACAGACAGACAGACAGACAGACAGACAGACAGACAGACAGACAGACAGACAGACAGACAGACAGAAACAGACAGAGACAGACAGACAGACAGAGTGACATAAGACAGAGACAATAGTTGTGTGTGTACATGTTTGTGTTTTTGTGTGTGTGTGTTTATTTATTTATTTTATTTATTTATTATTTATTTATTCTTTTATATCGAGGATAACAGAATAAGCAATCATATGCTTTTTTTCATCCGGTCCCCGTGTGTATGCAGTTTTGTAAATCATGTCATCTGTTCCCACCGGCACACGATGGCCTACTCTTACGAAAAGCGGAACAGGATTTAACGTGTGCGCAAGATGTTCTGCGTGCGTTCGCACACGGGGCCTCGGTTTAAAGTCTCATCCGAAGGACTTTTGGGGAGAGTGGAGTCAGCACTGATGTTAACTCCAGGAAAAAAATTTCCTCGACCGGACTCGAACCCGGGTCTTCAAATTGCCAGCGCAATGTTCTGACCACTAGGCTATCCGTCCCCCATGTGTGTGAGAGAGAGAGAGAGAGAGAGAGAGAGAGAGAGAGAGAGAGAGAGAGAGAGAGAGAGAGAGAGAGAGAGAGAGGAGAGAGAGAGAGAGAGAGAGAGAGAGACGCAAACGCAAACGCAATTTTATTTTACGAGGGTAGTAGATTAGGTCACAAGACTTTTTTCATCCAGCCCTCAGAAAAAAGGAAAAACAAAGCAATTGATACAAATGAACACACACAAACATGGATACCAATATATGCAAAAAGAGAGAGAGAGAGAGAGAGAGAGAGAGAGAGAGAGAGAGAGAGAGAGAGAGAGAGAGAGAGAGAGAGAGAGAGAGAGAGAGAGAAGAAGAGCAGCAGAAGCAGAAGAAGAAGAAGAGGAAGAAGACAAAGAAGTAAGGGGAACAGGATATACATGTTGTACTAATACATCTTGGGAAGGAGATATGTTATATCACATTGTTTCATCAAAAGATTATGATACATTGTTTTAAATTTTTTCAGATTAGTTTCATTTTTTAATTGGGATGGAAGCCTATTCCACAGCCATCCCCCAGAATATGCCAGGCTTGATTTAAATAGGATAATCTTAGGCAGAGGTAGATTGATCAAATGAGAGTGTCGAAAATTATTTACTGTAAAAATGCTTTGTAATACGGATGGGGCGTTTCCATGCAAGATCTTATGCATCAAAACTCCTTTGTTGAAAAGAAGCTTGGATTTAAGGGGAAGAATATTATTCTCTGAATGGTCAGCTACTTTTAAAGAAGATGTTTTGTTTATGATAAGCTTTATGGCGCGTTTATGCACTCTCCTATTAATTTAAGCAGATTGTTGCTGGCCATATCCCACAATGTAGATGCATAATCAATAGAAGTTTGAATGTAAGAATAAAAGAATATTTTTCTGGCGTGCAGAGTTAGGAAATTTTTTATCTTACCGAGTTGGTATACCTTTGAGGCAATGGTTTTTGACAGTTTTTGGATGTGGGCAGACCATAGTAGGTTGTTATCAATGGTTATCCCTAAAATTTTGTGATTTGAGACTTCTTCAACTTTTTCATTGCCAATATAGAGGGATGGTAGATCGATATTAAGGTTCTGTCGTTTCTGTCTTGTAGATACAAGCATAAATTTGGTTTTCCTTGGATGAAGAGCCATATGGTTTATATGAGTCCATTCCAGAAGCACATTAATATCCTCTTGCAAGTTGCAAAAGATTTGACACGAGTTAACATGGTTAGTGTCAATAGTGGTGTCATCTGCAAATAAGTCACAGGAAGCTTTTGTAAATAAAGGGATATCATTAATGCAAACCGAAAATAATGCGGGACCTAGAATAGAACCTTGTGGTACACCAAATTCATTTGGTAGAAAAGTTGAAAAATTTTTGTTAACATAAACTTGTTGTTGTCTGTTAGAAAGGAAGGAAGATAAAAGCTTTAAGGCGTCAGAAGATAGTTTATAATATACAAGTTTCCTTATTAGCAGATTGTGGTCAATAACATCGAAGGCCTTTGCAAAATCTATAAATAGAACTCCTGTAAATTCTTTTTTATTTACATTAACTAGCCATCTGTCTATAAGTTTAACAAGGGCAGTGTGGCATGAATGATTTGCTCTGAACCCAGACTGATTGGAGTGTGTATAAGGCTATTTTCATTTAAATGATTAAGTAGGCATTTATTGATGTGTTTTTCTAATGGTTTAGAAAGTATAGATAGAATTGAGATGGGTCTGTAATTAGAGGGATCGGTTCGATCTCCTGATTTATACAATGGAATAATTTTACTGTGTTTGAACATATTTGGAAAGGTATTTTTGTTTATGCAAAGATTATAGATGTAAGTGAGAGTCTCTGCTATAACTGGTGCAGCTAATTTAAGAATTTTGCCGTTCAAACCATCTAAGCCACAAATTGCCGTCTGCTTCAAACTTTTCAAAGCGGTAAATACTTCGTGTACGCTAATACATGAAATTCTTAGTTCGGAATTAATGTTTTTGTTGCTGCAAAAGGCTTCTAAAACTTTCAAGTTATTAGTTTTTATCATTAGTTATTATTCTATCTGAAATAGTTGCAAAATGAAGGTTTAAGTCATCAGCAGAGATATCATCTAAAACGTTTGTTGTTTTATTGCAGTTCTTATTGGTAAGTAGGTTGACAGCTTTCCATACTGACTTACTGTCTTTCTTTTTACTGATTAGGTCTTCAAAGTATTTCTTTTTTTCAGCACGTAGGAGGAAGGTTACAAAATTTCTTTGCTTTTTATATTCTTGATGGCTTCCTTTTTTCAAAAGATAATCTCTTTGGTATATTTGTTTTTGTATTTCTTTTGTCAGCCATGGAGGTTTAGATTGGTAGCTGACTCTTTTGGTCTGAAGTGGTGCGTGTTTATTATAAATACTGTAAAATATGTTGTACCATATTTCTATGCACTGATTAGGGTCAGTGCACTGATATATATCGTTTAAAGGCGAGTTTAATAGATCCGAAAGAAATTCAGCATCATCGAAGTTACAAAAAATTCCTGTAAGTGATAATTTTGTGATTAATGTTCGGAAATTTTAACCCTTTTTTACACCACGTAACACAGACGGGGAAGTGATCACTACAACCAAATATCGGAACATTTATTTCAATGATGGAATTCTGGTTATTAACATATATATGGTCAATTAGAGTCTTATAGTTTTCAGTAACACGTGTTGGTGATTCTATTAATTGTTTTAAATTAAAAGACTCGTATGTCTGTGTCCACCTGTTATTAGTTTTTAATAAATCAATGTTAAAGTCACCTAACAATATAATATCTTTAGAATCTTCATTTATGTCATCCATCATAGAACAATACTTTTCAAACCACTCTGAAGTCTCTGCAGGATTTCTATAAAGAAAACATACGAAAATTGGCTTGGAATGTTTGATTTTAACTTCTATCCATATTGTTTCCACACTATGATTTTCTAAGTTGTAAATGCGTTTAAACTGTATCGACTGATGAATATAAATAACTAAACCGGTTTCACGAAAATGTGTAGGGTCTCTGCGAATTACTTTATAACCTGGTATTGAAATATCATTATCTGAAATGTGAGAAGTTAAATGCGTTTCTGAAAAGCCAAATAAGTGAGAGAGAGAGAGAGAGAGAGAGAGTAGAGAGAGAGAGAGAGAGAGAGAGAGAGAGAGAGAGAGAGAGAGAGAGAGAGAGAGAGAGAGAGAGAGAGAGAGAGAGAGAGAGAGAGAGATATGTGTATGTATGTCTGTGTGCGCATGTGTGACAGAGAGAGACTGATTTGATTTGATTAATTCTTTTATATCGAGGATAATGGAATAAGCACTTTTGTGCTTTTTTTCATCCAGTTCCCGTGTGTATGCAGTTTTGTAAATGTTATCTGTTCCCACCGGCACACGATGGCCTACTCTTACGAAAAGCGGAACAGGATTTAACGTGTGCGCAAGTTGTTCTGCGTGCGTTCGCACACGGGTCCTTGGTTTAAAGTCTCATCCGAAGGACGAGAGAGAGAGAGAGAGAGATAGATAGATAGATAGAGAGAGAGAGAGAGAGAGAGAGAGAGAGAGAGAGAGAGAGAGAGAGAGAGAGAGAGAGAGAGAGAGAGAGAGAGAGAGAGAGAGAGAGAGAGAGAGAGAGAGAGGAGAGAGTGAGTGAGTGAATGAGTGAGTGAATGAGAGCTAAAGGGAGATATATACATGTGTAGAGAGGGAGAAAAGAAGAGAGAAAAAGAGATAGAGGGACACAAAATTAGACATATACACAAACACACAAAACAGACAAGGAGACAAACAGACAGGAACAAAGAGATTTTCAGAAATGGAAGAACAGATTTAGAAAACCAATATTACAGTGCATTTTTGTAGACTGAATAATCTTTTTTCAGAGATTGCAGGTCCTTGCGGGTAGTCTGGAAAATACAATGCAGGGAACTATTCTGAAGAAACATTAGAACCAAGTTTTTGTCTTCTGCTTGTGTCATCGTCTTCTTAATGCGTCTGCGGCAGCATTCTCCTTTCTGTTTAGAAGACAAAGCAGTTCTGCAAAGAGCAATTAGATATCCTGCACTTTTTTCCCGAATGGTGTCTTTGTGTGTGTGGAGGGGGGGACAGTGTGTGTGTGTGTGTGTGTGTGTGTGTGTGTGTGTGTGTGTGTGTGTGTGTGTGTGGTGTGATTGTGTGTTGTGTGTGTGGTGATGTGTGTTTTTTTGGTTGTTAGAGTGTGTGTGTGTGTGTGTGTGTGTGTGTGTGTGTGTGTGTGTGTGTGTGTGTAAAGGGTATGATATGTCTGTGTGTTTTAGGGAAATTTATGTGTGTATTGTGTTTGTGTATGTGTGTTTGTGAGTGTGTGTGTGTGATACAGTGTACTATGTGTGTCTGTGCAGTGTTGTAGTGTGTGACAGAGTATGGTAGTGTGTGTGTGCATATGTGTATGTGTGTAATGTTGTATGCGTGCGGCGCTGCGCGCGCGTGTGTGTGTGTGTGTGTGCGTATGTGTGTATTTGTATATGTGTGTGACAGTTTCCAGATTACAAAGAGAAGCACAATAGAGTCTGCCCTGAAAATGCCTAATCAAATTAGTGCTGTCTGTCTGTCTGTCTGTCTGTCTGTTTCTGGTCTCTTCTCTCTCTCTCTACCTTCTCATCTCAATCTTCTCTCTCTCTCTCTCTCTCTCTCTGTATGTGTGTGTTGTCGCGCGCGCGCGTGTGTGTGTGTTGTACGTGCGCGTGTGTATGTGGTGTAGTGTTTGTGTGTGTGTGTTGTAAGCCGCTTTTGTTTGCACTGAAGAGACAACAAATACACGCTACGGGGAGACAAACAAAGAGGCAATCATTGAGATGAAATCAAATGGGTCACAGCACGATGCTTCCCACATCTGGATTCAGAATTTGTGTGGTCCAATTGTTTCCATATTGGACATGTTCAGCTCGACTATTCATTCAAAATCTGTTCTTTTTTTCGGTATGGCATCACAACGGATAGAAAACAATATAACAATCAACCTTACGCTCCAATCATGCGAGCAGCCCGTCCTCCCCCTCCTATACACGAACGCGCGCGCGCGCGTACACACACACACCACACCGCAAGCACGCACGTAAGTACGCACGCACACACACACATACATACACACACACACCACGCACACACACACACACACACACACACACACACACACACACACCACACACACACACACACAAATACAACTGCATTCTGCACCAAATACCTATAACCCCCCACCCCACCCCCCTTCTCCTCCTCCCACCCTCCTCCCGTCGTCCTCATTTTTCACGCGCATCGATTCCTACCTAATAATACAATCAACAGCAAGTGGATGAAAATGATACAGCAGAAGAGATGAGACGTGGGAAGGGAGCAATGGAAAACTAGAGGAAGAGCTGTGGGACCAGTTGTACACTTCACGGCCTTATCAGTCTGCTGTTATAGGGGGCTTGGCAATGTGAAATGTAAGCCCCCTGAGTGGAAAGCTATCGGACCCAATTTGAGCCTTATCAGGGCTATAAACAGAAGTCCTTGGGGTCATTGTTTTCTCTTGATAGAGCATGGATGCTAAACGGGACCCGAGTTCTTTTATGAGTGTTGTTCCTTTGTTCTTCTATGTTGTATGTTAGAGGAGGAGGCGGATAAGTATGTGCGGTGTGTGTGGTGTGTGGGGGTGCTGGCTGGGTGTGTGTGGGGTGTATTGTGTGTGTGAGGGGTAGTGTGTGTTGTGTGTGTCGTGTGTGGTGCGCGCGCGCGCGCCAAGGGGAGGGGGATAACTTCATAATGATGCCCTCATGAATACGACAGTAGATATCATCACCAACAGACTATCTATACAAATGCTCAGAGGCTTAGTTGACTACAGAGATCGCTGCTTATGGATCTTATATACTAAGCTTTAGTCAGGGGTCACAGCTAGTTAGTGTAGGCTTAGGTAAGTTGTTTTCCAATGCAGGGATGCGGGGGATCTGTTAGCTTAGATAGCATCGGCACCCTCTGGAAATTCTGTGCTAGGATTTTTTTTTTTCGTCCCTGTCTTTGTTTCTACCTTGTTCCTTTTTTTTGACACTCTTTGTGTTATTTCTGCCGTCTTGGTCCATTCACCTGCCTTTTTCCCTCCAGACAGACTTGAAAGATAACATTCTCTTCCACGCTGAAATCAGATGCGCTGGGTCAGATTTGTCAGCTGCTGCCGCAACGCATTTTCGCTCAAAGATATACCAAAATAGTTGCTGTTTGAGCGTTTAACAAAGAAAGTACGTTGCGTACGTCAATGACTGATAAACATTTTACCTGGGCGGAAAGGTATTTTCATTCATTAGACGTGTTATCAATCATAGCTTCCTATTTGACAACGCTGTATAGTACCAAATTAACCCCTGGATCTAAACAAAAATAACTGGAAATGGAAGCCTATCAAGTGCCCCTACTTGAACGAGACACCTGGCAAATTTACATTATTTGTATCCATCCTTCACAAAACAGACGTCAGATGAAAACTATTCTGATATGAAGGAAGACAAAGACGTCTATTCTGATACCTCTACAAGAGGGGAGGGAACTGGAGCCAGGTTATCTTATCTGTCCTTTGCCTCTGTTGACAGCTGCGCAGGTATGATTCCATTTTCAGGCTGGGAAGTCTTGGCCCGAAACCTCTTGACATCTTTATTGGGATCACTTTGGTCACATTTGGCTTCTTGCCTTAAACTGTTGATGTTGAGGGGTTGGGCTTATTTTAGGACAGAGGGGGAACCAAGAAACATACTGACAGACAAACAGATAAAATGATGAATGACTGAAATAATGAATGAATTAATCAGTAAGTTTTATTTTTAGCCTTCTCGAGTTTTTTGTTAGTTTTTTTTTTTAAAGTGTATCCCTGATGCCTCGCTCCCCTACGACCACATAGGTTATGGGACACATTTACCATTACCATTTACAACGGGAGAGAGACGACACCGAAGAGAGGCCCAACATGGGGACGCAATGGGAGTAGCGAGAGCAGTAATAACATAGAACTCCGTATCTCTACAGCAACCAGAGCTAAGGGACATGTCCCATGATGATATCAAATCAAATCAAATCACATAAAAAAGTTGAAACATAGTGCTCTACAAGGAAATGACAGGACAGAGTCATACTGCTCGATTCTCATTCCAGATGTTCAGCTGACGAACAAATATAAACTAATGTTATTTTCATGAATAGTGCATAACAACATATGGAAATTCATCTCAAAACTGTTCACACACATACACACACGCACGCACCACACACACACACACACACACACACACACACACACACACACACCACACCACACACATCACACACACACGCCACACATCAACGTAGTACGCACGCACACACGCATGCACTTACATAAGGAACACCATACAAGCTCACAAACACCACACAATTCACATTCTTGAAATGAACACCAGATGATGGAACTGTCTCTCAGTGTTAACGGTACAGATGGAACTGGACACAAATCATTGTTTTTCGTTTAATTGTTCTGACACTTGAAACCCTGTTCCGAAACTTCTCCCCATTCCTCTGAAAATTTTGCTTTGGCGTCCATAGGCCTAGTAGGACAAGGACATTTTTTCTGTCTCTCCAGATATTGCTGGTACAACTGTTGCTGGTGGTGGTGATTATGGTGATGGCGGTAGTGGTGGTGGTGGTACTGGTAGTGATGGTGGTGATGTTGATAGTTGTGGTGATGATGGTAGTATCTTTATCGATTCGAATACAAACACAAACATTTTATATTTTTTCTCAATCCATAACTCTTGTTATTTCTTTCTTGACCGTATTGTCCTCTAAATATCTTTGAATTATTCACTGCAAGTGTCCAAATACTGCATTATTCATCACTAATTCCCTAACAGGCTCTATACTATAGTCTGTTCCTCTAAGCAAAGTAAAAGCATCCTGCTCGTAAAGCGGACACTAACCTGCCGTAATGCTGTTTAGACAGGACTATGACATTGTCTACATAATGGAGAACTACATGGACTTCATATTGGGGATTGTGTTCTGAGCAAGTCTACCCTGAGTAATTGGATTCCGTCTATGGAGAGATTTAATGAAATAGACGGCTCTTGTATTCCCTTCACTCTACCAGAGGGGGTAAATCGATGAGTGCTTAAGTCAGACCTGTACACTGAAACCAAGAGTGAAGATACGTCTGGGAGTTTTAAATTTTAATATTCGTTATTGTTAGGCAGGCATTTTGGTTTTGTTTCTGCCCGATTCTCCCTACTCGTGTGTGTGTGTGTGTGTGTGTGTGTGTGTGTGTGTGTGTGTGTGTGTGTGTGTGTGTGTGTGTGTGTGTGTGTGTGTGTGTCTGTCTCTATCTCTCTCTCTCTCCCTCTCTCTCTCGACTCTCTCCCTCTCTCCCTCTCCTCTCTCTCTTCTCTCTTCTCTCTCCTCTCTCTCTCTTTCTGTCTGTCTGTCTGTCTGTCTTTCATTCTCTCATATTACTTTTTTCTGTCTTTTTGCTACAGCTACCTTTACTGTCTGCAATTCTCCCTTTTTAACTCATTCTCGCTCTCTCTCTCTCTCTCTCTCTTCTCTCTCTCTCTCTCTCTCTCTCTCTCTCTCTCTCTCTCTCTCTCTCTCTCTCTCTTCTCTCTTTCTCTCTCTCTCCACCTTCTTTATTTGTCCTTTTTCTCTGTTTTTGTTCTCTGTCTCGCACATTATTTTAGCTCTCTGTCCTTCTTTCCCTTTCAGTCTCAGAATCAAAACTGAATCGGACAAATACATGATCCGTTCTGGAAACATTGTCTGTTGAAGCCTGCCTGAGTTGAGACAACAGTCTGGTCTTATTCTACCCGGGCGAACACAAAGTTCAAGTTGAACGCGTGTGTGGCGTATACACCACAGGCTAGATATCACTTTCACTTTCCGGTGAGTTTCCTCCAGTGTCCATTTATCTTCTTAAAAGTAGGTAAAGGAACATCCCAGCTTGGTTACAGAAAGCATTTATTCTTGTGAATAGAGAGCTATTCAGATGAAATGGAAATAGATACTTGATGTTTTGATATACGTATACGA
The DNA here is from genome assembly GCA_030674155.1 of Stramonita haemastoma. Taxonomy (NCBI): domain Eukaryota; kingdom Metazoa; phylum Mollusca; class Gastropoda; order Neogastropoda; family Muricidae; genus Stramonita; species Stramonita haemastoma. The sequence continues at coordinate 49,927,167 of CM060322.1, read as the reverse complement.
TAACGGGGAGGGGAAATTATGGTTATCTGCTCTCCTCTCCTTCTCTCTCTCTCTCTCTCTCTCTCTCTCTCTCTCTCTCTCTTCTCTCTCTCTCTCTCTCTCTCTCTCTCTCTCTCTCTCTCTCTCTCTCTCTCTCTCTCTCTCTCATCTCCTGTGTCTCTCAGCCAGCCACACCAGCCAGCCAAACAGCAAAGATCAGGGTTTGGGGAGAACAATCCATGTAGTACCCCATGACCTTTCTATCACGTGCAGCGTCACCTTCAAGCCATGGCACAGTGGTGTATTGTGGCGATGTGGGGCTGTCAATCAGTCATGTCATGTCACACTGACTGAGACATGTCTGCCTGTTGGCTGTCTTCACTTTTCTGGCGTAGATTTCGTTCTCTGGTCTGTTTGTCCTTCTGTGTCCTTCTCAGTGCATGTTTACCAGTCAGTCAATTAGTCAATCAGTCAGTCAGTCGGTCAGTCAGTCAGTTAGTTTATCAGAACAGTCAGTCAGTTAGTCAGTCAGACAGTCAGTCAGTCAATCAGTCAGTCTCAGTCAGTCATCAGTCATTTGTCAGTTGGTCAGTCAGTCAGTCAGTCAGTCAGTCAGTTAGCTTTTCATTCAGTCAGTCAGTCAATAAGTCGTCAGTCAGTCAGTATCAGTCGTCAGTCTCAGTCATCGTCATTGTCACTTGATGGAGACATCGTGTCTGTCGGTTCGCTGTCTTCCATGTCTGGTCTAGATAATTGTTTTTAGGTCTGCTTGTCCTTCTTTGTCTCCTTCTTGTATGGTTTACCAGTCTCATCAGTCAGTCATTTTAGCTGATTACTGAAAGATGTTTTTGACCGCTAACCTCGCAGATCACGTTTTTCTATCAATCTGAACAATCTAATAGATGGCAGAAATAGCGAACTAGAAACAGAAAAAAAGAATAAAAACAGGTGGTGACACATTTCTAGCTTTTTTATAAGCTTGTTTGCTGCTTTACGAAAAAAGACATTAAAAGGTAGGCCAAGGAACACAGAGAGAGAGAGAGAGAGAGAGAGAGAGAGAGAGAGAGAGATGGGCAGCAGTGAGAGCAGAAACAGGAAAATCCGAAACCAAAACTTTGTACCAAAACAAGAAAATCCCGGAAAACGGAGACGAATATATTCCATACGGAAGTCAAGGTGACAAAAGACAAAGTCTCCTAAGCCGTGGGTGGATCTCTGACCTTCTTCATACCTTCTGCCTTAAGTCCACTGGGCCCTGATAGCTAGCAGAGCTGCAGTATTGTAACAACAGCAAAGGTCACAGGGGAGGGGGATTCTGACGTTTTGTCTTGTTTGCTTTCTGTCCTCTGGCTTTGATTGTATCTTCAGTGAGTACAGGTGATATTGTTTTCGTGTATTGATTTCGCTGACGTGTTTGACTTTATTTTGCTGTCAAAGTTTGTGTTGGTTTGTTTCCGGTCAGCTAATGTTTTGTTCTTTTTTTTATCTTTTGTTTGTCTGTGATTTCCTTTGATTGCTTGATAGTTATTATTTTTTTCTGTATCAATTTCTCAGTCCGTGTAATTTAGACATACTCTCATCTTTTATTTGTCATTCATTATATTGCTAGCTTGCTAGCCTTTCAGCCAATCATATAACTCCTCTCTCTGTCTATCTGTCTGTCTGTATGTCTGTCTCCCTCTCTCCTCTTTCTGTCTCTCTCAGTTTCCTTTTGACTTTTCTTGCTTTCACCAGTTTCTCTTCTGATGCGTGATATTTCAGTGTAATTGTTGCTAGTAAATCTGACAATCTCTGACACTAGACTGAAAGAATCACATGCTTTCCACTACTACAGGCACAAAGAAGGAAAAAAGGAAACTCCATTTAAACTGTTTAGCCATTTCTTCATGGATGGATTGAGTGATTAATAACATAAAGAATGAAAGGCAGAATGAATATACAAATAAAGGAATGACAGAATGAATGAATGAAAAAACAATAATAAAATGAACGACTGAATGGCCGAATGTCTGAACGGATGAGTGAAAGAATGATAAAATGAATAAATGATTGTAACAGAGTGCACATAATTATTTGATGTACCATCTCTGCACAGACCTCGGAACATAGCACAGCTAGTCAGTTTAGAATGTGACCTCTAAAAGGAGGTTCCATAAATTACATTTCACCATGAAGGCAAAGTGTACGCAACGGAGGGTTTTCGACCACTACCCAAGGAAACAGAGCATCGACAATTCACAGGTGTGCGATTGCGCGCTCCGATCACATGGGAGATAATCTACTTACCACCCCATCACATGATAAAATGAATGAATGGAAAATATACATTAAAAGGGGGAAAGTGCGTGAGAAGAGAAAAAAAGAAGAAAGGATGGACAGAAGAAATGAAAGATAACAGACAAAAAAGAAACAAGAAAGAAAGGAAGAAGGAAACCGTGTGGTATAAGTACAGAAGAAAATCAATAGCCATAACAACGTCAATCACAACAAAAGCAACAACACCATCATCAAAAGCTACACCAACAACAACAAACCATGCAAGAACAACAAATATGCACAACCGTGCTATATCAAATTTCAACATAAAAATGCTGTTACCACTCTGCTGTGAAATCTAAGCCAAGAGGGAAAATATCCATGCCATTTATCAGCCAGAGAAATGGTCTATGAATTGAATCTTTCAAGCAAAAACGTATCTAAAAGCCATTTTTCTGTGAAAATCATCGCCCTTTTTGATTTTCGTCAGCTTTTTGTGGCACAATGCATGATAGTAAGAACTAAAACACGAAAATTAGCAATTAAAAATGCATAGATTAGAGACAAAAAAGCTTTCGTTTCCAGTAAGGGCAGTGCATTTATCGAACACAGGCGACTAAAATCTAGATGCTTGGGAAGCTTCACAAAATCATAGTACTGGCGAGGGGGAAATTATACCATGTTTAGATACTCATGATACGATAATAGCCACTACATAAATATGCTTTCTTTTATGAGAAGACACAGAAACACGAGTTACACCAGGGAATTGTTACTTGTTACATTATGCTACGTTATCCCTCGGCGAGACATAAAACGAAAATATAAACAAGAACAAGGATGCATAATCTGCTACATTATCAGTTTTTCTGGAAGTGTATATTGTACCTAATATCTGTTTACATATTAAGCGTGTACTACTATCTGTAGTCTCTGGTGGTGGTCACGGAGATTAGATTTCAAGTATACATTTCCCTGCTTGTGTGTGTGTGTGTGTTTCTTTCTTTCTTTCTTCTCTGCATATTTTTGCACGTGGCTAACCTTGCAGCATGTTTTTCTCAGATAACTTTCAACGTTCAGACTAGAAACGCCTAGCAAAAAAAACCTTTGAAAAGTACATGATCATTATCAAAGACCTTTGAAATTGTAAAGAAAATGTAACTAGTTTAATGCCCCTGCTTAAAACTACACCTGTTTTTAAGTATGAAAATTTAGCACAACTGGTGAAAGTCAAATCAGCAGGTTTGCAATTGCAGTACGCAATTCTGTAAATCTTATCTGTTCCCACCGGCACACAATGGCTTACTCTTATGAAAAGCGGAACAGGATTTAACGTGTTCGCAAGATGTTCTGCGTGCGTTCGCACACGGGGCCTCGGTTTACAGCCTCATCCGAAGGACTTTTGGGGACGGTGAAGTCAGCACTGAGGTTAACTCCAGGGGAAAAATTCCCTCGAACGGGAATCGAACCCGGGTCGTCAAATTGCGACCACTAGGCTATCCCGTCCCCCGTCATTGGTAGTGCTATCAGCATTAGAGGCCGTGGAGATCCACACCATATCTACCATCATGATTATATTTTTTAAAAATTCAAATCTCCAAACGAAGCGAAAATTTAATTTCCATCATTAAAACAAACCATACATCTCTTCCCATCATCTACATTCCACGGGGTTAGAAAAAGGTACTCGCAACAACGTGGACGAACTTCTGATCATGCCCGAGTTTCAACGACCAGCCACTGAGCACTTATCTATCAACCCATTTGATCTAAAGGACCACACAACACGGTGATTTATGAGATAAAACGCGCTTGTCTCTTGTCCCAAAAAAAGCTGGCATTTTCATGGGCCATTTCAATGCTTTGTTCTGGCGGTAGTGTGGCGTGTTAGCCGGGACCTTTCTTTCTCCAAAGTCCCTTTGCGTGATCGTTTTTTTCTAATGAAAGCTGGAGAGTGGGTGTTGATTTTTTTTATTTCTTATTTTTATTTCATACCATTTTATGTCACAGCAGATTTCTCTGCATGAAATTCCGGCTGCTCTCCCCGGCGAAAGCCTGTCACCCCAAGTGCAGCGCGACCAATTT
>CM060322.1:49900347-49917847 GCA_030674155.1 Stramonita haemastoma | reverse complement strand
ACAGAAACCGGGATAAGCACCGGCCTGATGAGCCTTAGGCTCGGGACAGACTTTAACTTTTAACAGAAATACAGAGAAACAGATAAGCACAGAAATACAGAGAAACAGATAAGCACAGAAATACAGAGAAACAGATAAGCACAGAAATACAGAGAAACAGATAAGCACAGAAATACAGAGAAACAGATAAGCACAGAAATACAGAGAAACAGATAAGCACAGAAATACAGAGAAACAGATAAGCACAGAAATACAGAGAAACAGATAGGCACAGCACATTAATGTATTCCGTCAGAGAACCAAGGGTGACAAAGACGAAGCTGTCTGGGACAAGGTGAAACACACCCTTCTTCTTCTACCGTACACTGCTGTGCCCTGGTAACATTGGGCAGTATAGCTTACACTCTGGCGTTTCTTTCTTTTGTTTCTTCAACAAGCTCTGCTTTTTTTTATTTTATTTTTTGTATTTTGTACCACTTTATGTCACGGCAGATTTCTCTGCGTGAAATTCGGGCTGCTCTCCCCGGGGAGAGCGCGTCACCACATGTGCAGCGCCTACCCATTTTTTTTTTTCTTTTTCCTGCATGCAAGTGTATTTGTTTCCCTATCAGAGTGGCTTCTTTCTACGGTTGTTATCAAGATTGAAACCATTGGAAATTACATGTGAAACATGATTGAAGAATTTGAAATCTGTAAACATAATTTTTTTGTTCGGTAAATAGTTTTTTGTTCTGTAAACATCTTTTTTGTGCTATGGTATTGATTTCAAATAATTATCTGATGAAATGGTGCATGGAAACCAAGTTGTACAGTTATCACTCATTTTTGTTTCGTAATTTCACATAAATAAAAATCGTTTATACCTCTAAAAGGATAACAAGAAAAATGAATTTTGAATAAGAAAAAACGTGTTTTGCTGTTGCGTTTTAGTTTGATTTGCTACATTTTGATACAGTTTTTGCTTTCTTTGCTTTTCTTTGGTTACTTTTGCCTAGATTTTTTTGTACTTTGAACGTTTTGTTACTTTTGTAATGATATTCTTACGAACTGACCCAAAACCACCCATTTAGCGATTCCTCTGTTCATAGTCTATCATCCTATTTTATGTGTCAACCAATTAATCAATCAATTAGCCATTCTCTCTGTCTCTCTCTGTCTCTGTCTCTCTCTAGCTCTCTGTCTCTGTCTGTCTCTCTCTAGCTCTCTGTCTCTATATGCTAAAGACTATAAAAGAATAAATAAATAAATATATGCCTCTCTCTCTCTCCCCTCTCTCTCTCTCCCTCTCTCTCTCCCTCTAGCTCTCTCTCTCTCTAGCTCTCTCCTTAGCTCTCTGTCTCTGTCTGCCTCTCTCTGTCTCTGTCTCTTATGCCCCTCTCTCTCTCTCTCTCTCTATCTCTCTCTCTCTCTCCCTCTCTCTCTCCTCCCTTATCTTATTTAGCTTTGCCTCCACGTGTTTACCTATGGACCACAGCCACACAGAATAAGGTTACAGCCACGAAGGTAACATCATTACTGCTGATAGAAACACAAGAGGCACTCTAACGACTCTGGGGAAACCATTTCTGATCAGATTGTGCCCCCTTCTGCTGCCTTCACCACACGTAGAGAAAATATGGACCAGTAAAAAAAAATTAAAATGAATAAACATACTTCGGTACCAGATCTGCAACATCACTAGTCATACAGAAAATCCTGGGTGGTTGATATGTATTTATACATTAAACATTTGATAGATTATCGTAGCTGCTGATCAGTAATGGACAGGTAAATTCAATCTGAGTTGTATATCCGGGCAGCAGTGTGTAAGTGTGTGTTTGTGTTTGTGTGTGTGTGTGTTGTTTGTTTGTGTGTGTGTGTTTGTTTGTTTGTGTGTGTGTGTGTGTGTAAGAGAGAGAGAGAGAGAGAGAGAGAGAGAGAGAGAGAGAGAGAGAGAGAGAGAGAGAGAGAGAGAGAGAGAGAGAGAGAGAGAGAGAGAGAGAGAGAGAGAGAGAGAAGTTTGTTCAGATATATAGACTTTCTCTTTTGTTGACACAGTTTTCATACCATCTGACAAGAATCGCCCTGTAAACATAACTGATAAAAGCGAACAGTATTTTGACCAAAAGCTTTTTTTATGCTCCACAGATAGATAATCAATTAATTAGAGCCACATGACTACCAGCAAATGCTTGTACAGTCTACCAGTTTAAGTGTTAGAGTCACCTACAACAGAAACACGTCAGCCTGAATAAATACCATTTATTCGCTGATGTTACTCGAGATGAGCTGATGACGGAAGCCACCTCGGGGCTGTAACCCGCTTTTTGAAAGAGTTAGCCATTCTGTGCTGATGGGAACGGATGACAAAATTTGCAAACTTGCGTGTACAAAGAGACATTATGTTAAAAATGCACATAAGCGCTGATTTCATTTTCTTTTAATCAAAAGAGTGAATACACATTCTGGGTGACCCTCCAATTATAAGCTTGGGGGACGCACAACAACAAAGAGTGAATAAATACATAAAGACCCTGATGACAATTTGAAATCAAGAAGTTTCTAAAACGTTCACAAGAAAACACACACACACACACACACACACACACACACACACACACACACACACACACACACACACACACACACACACACACACACACACAGAATAAAGCCTAGCAAAGCATTCACTCATTCCCGTCATCTAGCGCCTGGCACACCATGACACTTTCTATTGGACAGACATTTAAAATTAATGAAGACACACACACGCCATGAGGACGGCATCAGAGCTAACACGGCTCTCTACATGTTCAGCCACCAATAGCCTAGCACCAATGTATCGGCTGGTTTGATCAGGGCTGCGTGCGTGAAGGCGAGACTAAAAGTTACTATGGTAGAGATCTCCCCATTCTTATTGCCAGGGGATTTAGAAAAACAGATCCCAGTTTTATGAACACTATCACCTCGTTTTCTCTGCGGGAATTATCCATTACAGAAAAGCCGAAAGAAGGGCGTTATCCCATTTTGTTGCTGAAGAGAATGGGAGAAATGCCAAACATCAGCCTTCTTTGGCTTGGAGTAGATGATCAGGTAACATGAATGTGTAGCCAGGCCATCTTGTCAACGGCATTTGCTGTCGCTACCTGTGTCATTGACAGATTTTAGTTCATCACCCTTACTCACATTGCCCCTTCCAGATTTGCTTGCCGGCACAGGTGCGAGCTTTCGGATGATACGATACATGGGTAGAACGATAAGGTAAAAAGGTAAAGGTGTCCCATAACCTAGACGGTCGTCGGGGAGTGAGGCATCAGAGACCTCAGCTTCTCTTGGGGCCAGCATATTGAGGGCGGAGCCCATCTCCTCTCCCTCGCTGCTTTTCTTCCCTGACCCTAAAGAGGGCAGGTACCCATTTACAGCTGGGTGAACTGGGGATACTGTACTGAAGCCAAGGCGCACAAACGGTCACCCATCCAAGTGGTAACCACGCTCGACGCTGCTTTACTTGACTTGGGGAAAGCGAGCGCTCTGACCACTGAACTATCCGTCCCCGACACTATACATGGGTGCAGGTACTTTCTGTGTTCTTCTACACCCCAGGTTGTTCATCAGGGTGACTGCTACCATACTGCAGCTTCCTACAAATACAGAAAAGGCGTGTGCTGTGCGTGAACCAGGACCAGGACCAATAAAACCAGAACCACACTTTCAACTCCCTGACTCTCCTGCACATGGAATATAAACAGGGAAGCATCTGAATGCTTGACGAGTATTTAGACTGACCTTCAAGCATGTGTTCCAATGTCTGCTTGGTTGGCCAGCTGGCTGGTTTATTTGCCTCCTGATTGGTGTTGGTTAGTCGATTGGTTAGCTAGTTGGTTATTTGGTGGGTCTGCTGGATGTTTGGTCAGCTGGTACAGCCGTTCGTTTGTTTGAAGGTTGGCTGGCTTGTTGGTTGGTTGGCTTACTGGCGGGTAGGTCAACTGGTTGGCTGGGTGGGTGATATAATCATTCCTTAAGTGCTTGGTTGTATAAGACAGGTATTCACCATCATTTCCTTCATCCCATTCACTCTAGCACAAACTTGTTGCCTACTCCCCAATACCTGCTCCAACTTTTCCTCTTTTAATTCACTTTGTTATTTGTTTCAACATAGCTATTATCATTGGTAATTTTATTCTTTCTTTTATGTCCTTATAGTCCTTTAGATAAAACAATAAGCTGTGGTCCCGTGTGTGAACAAATGCAGAGCAACTTAAGCATACGTTAATACCTGTCCCACCCTTCGGGAGAGCATACTTTTATTGTATGAAGGTGGGAACGGGCGATTAAATTTACAAACTTCATGCACATGGGGACTGGATGTAAAACACCAACATGAGTGCTTATTCCACTATCCTCCAAAAAACAACAACAAATACTAATAATTTTCTTTCTTCCTAAATTAGTCTTAGAAATGTACACGTCACGTATTAAGCGTACAATGATGTAAAGAACTAAGTTCTGTTCTCCTTAACAGACAGAGCTTTTTGAAGTCTTCAGCGGACAATAACCTTTCAGTAATCCAGTTTGAGCCCCAGTTTGCTATGGTCTGCTAAAATAGGGAACTACATCCAGCGTAGTTGTATTCAAACTTAATAGCTCAGATAAATTAGATTGGTCTGTAGAGCAATTTCGTCAAATGGACGCCTTCTTTAGTTCGTTCACTCCGCCGGAGTTAGCAAATCGATGGTAGCGTTAAGTCAGGCCTGTTCGCTTACACCATGCGTGAAGATACGTCTGGGATTTGTAAAGTTTATTCGGTTACTGCTGTTATGGGGGCGTTTTGTCCTGTTCTGTGTGTTTACTTTTCTGTGTTCTCTATGTCTCTTCCCTGTCTGCCTGTCTGTCTCTATTTAGGATTGAGGTCTATAACGAATAAGATTCTCTCTCTCTCTCTCTCTCTCTCTCTCTCTCTCTCTCTCTCTCTCTCTCTCTCTCTCTCTCTCTCTCTCTCTTTGGTCTCTCTCTCTCTGTCTCTCTCTCTCTGTCTCGTCTGTTGTCTGTCTTCTTCTGTCTGTCCTGTCTGTCTGTCTGTCTGTCTGTCTGTCTGTCTGTCTCTCTCTCTCTCTCCTCATCTCTCATCTCTCTCTCTCCTCATCTCTACTCTCTCTACTCTCTCTCTCTCTCATCTATCTATCTATCTATCTATCTATCTTAAATCTCTATCTCTTTCTCTCTGTGAATCATACCCTTCCCGAGCCAACAAACGCACACTACGTGTTGTGGACAGTGTCCTGTGAAGCCTGCTTAAGTTTTGTTTTGTTCTGTTTAATGTCCTTCACTACTTGGTGATATACAACCGCATTCCTCTCTCTCCTCTCTCTCTCTCTCTCTCTCTCTCTCTCTCTCTCTCTCTCTCTCTCTCTTCAGATATAATATATATCTATAATATATATATATAATATATATTATTAATATATTATTACAGTATTATCATATATATATATTATAATAATATTTATATATATAATATTATATTATTAAGCCTGCTTAATCTGATGATGTGATGCCGTCATATGACATCCACCCAGGTGAAAGAGGTCCAAACAGGCGTCCGAAATAGACAGACCAGAACTAACCGGCCTACCTACTCCTTCGGATGAGACTTTAAACCAAGGCCCCGTGTGCGAACGCACGCAGAACATCTTGCGCACACGTTAAATCCTGTTCCACTTTTCGTAAGAGTAGGCCATCGTGTGCCGGTGGGAACAGATGACAATATATACAAAACTGCATACACACGGGACCAGATGAAAAAAAGCACATGATTGCTTATTCTGTTATCCTCGATATGAAAGAATAAATAAATAAATAAATTGTTACGTTTTCTTTGCAGATATCTTCATTCCTAAAGGTAGGCAGGCACCACAATATCTTGGGTCTTATTCATGAAAAGTGTTTGCTCAGTGAGATAATCCTATTCGGTTGAACAAAGGTATTTCATGCATTGTTATGAATGTCTACCAAGTTCAACAATTGTAGCACACACACATACAAACATACACACACACGCACGCACGCGCACACACACACACACACGCTTGCGCGCACAACACACACCACACACACACACACACACACACACACACACACACACACACACACACACACACACCTCCTGATATCCTTTTACACTTTTCCCAAAACTGGATCATAATCTTTCGGATGAGGTGACCGACCCTTCGTTACATCCCCTAGTTTTATTTTGCTTTAAAAGATGCAAAAATAATCCGCAACTATTGTTTCCCTAACTAATATGGAATATTTTCATTTTCATATCTGTATCTCTTTGATTAATGCATCTAACAAAAGATACTTTTTGTTTTGTTATTTGATGGGGTTTTTTCAACAAGCCATTCAGTTTACAAAGGAGGATACAGAAAATCGTTTGCTTTGTGCACAATTCATTGTATTTATTTATGCTACAGCAATCAAACAATGTACAAACTCTTAAAAATAATCTGCTGTGATAAATGTTAGTAGAGAGATCAAAAGGCAAATTTCAAAGATGTCAAAGGATATACCTGTGCTATCGCTAAAACTATTTCTACAATCTCACCTTACATTTCATATTCTGTGATCATTGTGAGAGAAAATTAAAGAATATCCATTTTCAGCCACTTTCACTCAAGTTTTTCTAGCACAAAAACAAAGTGAACTTACACGTTGAGGAGATACGGGAAGATTAGTTTGAAATCTATGAACAAATTATATCATAATTTATTAATGAAAACTCTGAAAACTATGATTTTGTATGCATCTGTCTGTCATAGATAATCCATCAAAGGTTGCGCCAAACTATGCTATGCACTGGATCAGTTTACTTGCTCGTGAACTTCATACAAAATTTTCATTAATTCCTTCAGCCTAGTTATTCTGAACCCTTTGCTTTAACATTTGATGTAGAAGAGGGTATCGCAAGGATTACACGTGGCCCGTCAACATTCACTGAATATCTACATAAAAATGTCACGAATTATTATTACTATATTAACAGTTCCCTTTTAAGGAAGGCTGATACAGCCGGAAAAATATAGATTATTTCGACTGTTCAGCTTGTTAAAAAAATTTTTACTAATTAGCTAAAATCATTATCCTCTTTGCGTCTCCATTTTAAAAAATGATTAGCTCATTGAAAGCCTGTGAAAATAATCTCACAGATTGAGGGAGCGAGAGGGAGAGGGAAACAGAAAGCGATAGAGGGAGAAAGAAGTCCGCCTTCCGTAGCAGATCGTTCCACCCAAAGCCTGTCCACTCTCTGATGCTGTCTTTCCATCGTTTCCTCTGTCTGCCTCTTCGTCTCCCCCCCCCCCCCCCCCACCTTACTGTTCCCTGTAAATATTGTATTGGCCTGTCCAGATGACCGTGTGAGGTGGTAATATGAAGAGCAGGGGGACGGGATAGCCTAATGGTCAGAACATTGCGCTGGCAATTTGACAACCTGGGTTCGATTCCCGTTTGAGGGAATTTTTCCCCTGGAGTTAACATCAGTGATGACTCACTCTCCCCAAAATGCCCCTCAGATGAGACTTTAAACCGAGGCCCCATGTGCGCACGCACGCAGAACATCTTGTGCACACGTTAAATCCTGTTCCCCTTTTCGTAAGAGTAGGCCAATGTGTGCCGGTGGGAACAGATGGCAATATTTACACAACTGCATACACACGGGGACAGGATGAAAAAAAGCACATGAATGCTTATTCTGTTATCCTCGATATAAAAAAATAAATAAATAAATAAATAAAAAGTAATAAATAAATAAAGAGCTCCTAACTACAGTGGAAACTTAGGAACTAAAGACGCGAAAACCTCCACAAGGTGTCACATACAGCGTGACACTGACCTGACTGACAGCCCCGCACCACACCATACTACACCATCCTACACAGTGTCATGGCCTCAAGGCAAGGCTGCACGTGCTAATAAAGGTCACGGGGTATAGTGGCGCATGGATTCTTTTCCAAAACCTTGATCTTTGCTGTTTAGCTGTTGGAGGAGAGAGAGAGAGAGAGAGACAGAGACAGAGACAGAGAGTGTGGTGTGTGCGTGTGTGTGTGTGTGTGTGTGGAAAGGAATAAATTGCAGATACACACACATAGCCTACATGGGCCCGCGCGCGCGGAGAGAGAGAGAGAGAGAGAGAGAGAGAGAGAGGAGGGAAGAGAGAGAGAGAGAGAGAGAGAGAGAGAGAGAGAGAGAGAGAGAGAGTTGTTAAAATATACTGAAAGACAAAGAGTGGTAGAAAGAAATGGGTATATAGCGCAAAAGACAGGACGCGTAATAAAGTAGAAATAAAGATAATGAATAGCAACAACAACAAAACCCGAAACAATGATAAAAGAAGCACCAGCAGCGATACCAATCTAACCACAATTCATCAGGATATGCTTCGATTCAAGGCACAAGCTCCCGAACAATCCGACAGGAAATAGAGATCGTCAGGGGAAAATGAGCATGCAATTCAGCAGCCAGAAAAAAATTGGTCAGTAGATATTTATAGCAGCAGAACAATATTTTAAATCAACTTGGCTTCTCTGGGAGGTTTTATCTTTCACTACCGTTTTCACTTATTTTGTTGCAATTTATGGGTGCCGAAGAAAGGTGGTAATTAAAGCCCTCCAATTATAGACGGAGACATTTTCTGGCTAAAAGAATCACTTTTAGTATCACAGGAATCTAAGTTTCATCCCTTGGGAAATTAACCAAGTCTCACTCAAAGAGCAACAGTAAAATGAGACCATATCGACGCAGAATAAAATCACAGCCATTATAATGACATCGTTATCATGGAGAAGAACAGAACACAAAAGAAACATCATTACCAATGAGAACAGAACAGAGAGGCTAGGCATCAGGCAATACTGGAAACCACCAATTGACCCAGCAGCCGCGCAGGGCCCCTTGAGCTGGTAGCCCTACAGTAGCCTGACATTGATAGGATCCCTGTGGAGTAGTGGTCAGAACATTGCTCTCGCAATTTGACGACCTGGGTTTGAGTCCCGTTCGAGGGGATTTTTTCCCTGGGGTTAACATCAGTGCTCCACTCCCCCAAAAATCCTTCAGATGAGACTATAAACCGAGCTCCAACCCCATCCCCCCGTGTGCGAACGCACGCAGAAAATCTTGCGCACACGTTAAATCCTGTTCAGCTTTTTGTAAGAGTAGGCCATTGTGTGCTGGTGGGAACAGATGACAAGATTTACAAAACTGCATACACACGGGGACTGATGTAAAGTAGCACATGAGTGCTTATTTCATTCTCCTAGATATAAAAGAAAAGATTAGATTAGGTATAGCAGGGACGGAGAGATCGAAACGAGAGGTGTGAGAAAAGCGGGGTAGGAAAGCTACAGAAGATGAGGCAGCAAAACAAAAAGTGGAAGGCTCTAAGTACGTGCAGTATATTTATGTTTCTCCTCAAATTATGGTGCTCTTCTTTTCTTAAGATAAAATACAGACCACATAGAGAAGAAGAAAGGAAGAATAAGTGCATGCAGTAACATTAAATCTGCAACATCAACAGCCTGGGAGAAAAGGCATCTCTGTGTAGTGTATAGAAGTTAAGTGTTTACAAATGTCTAGCCTGAGAGGCAATTCTCTCCAAATTAGGTTATAAATTCGCCTTTCTCTTCGCGCGCGTGCGCGCGCGTCTGTGTGCGTGTGTGGGGTGGGGGCGGGTGCGTGTTGTGCGTGTGTTTATGTGTGCTTGTTTGTTTGTGATCTGCAAGTGAAAGTTTATGTGTCCTTTATAATGAATGTCTAATGAAAGATGGAACACTGTAACTATCGCACAGAAAGACAGACAGAAAAAGTACCATAATCAACGACCTTAGACATTTGAAATAAATCATAGGAATTCCAGGCCAGTTCTTGGTGAAAAATAAAATACATTTCTGTATTCTTAAGCAAATTCAAAGTCTTACTGGAAAGAAACAAAAAGTCTCTGTGCTATATTTCTTCTTCTCAGACTGCCTTGACAGAAGATAAATGGGTGCAGAAATGTGTGTTTGCATAACACAGAATATGTGAAGAAACTGAATATTACTCCCCTAAAATCATTTTTTACTGATTTGGAACTTGTTTTCCATTGTCCTTATTTTCATTCCTCGGTTAAAACTCAGAGGTTGACTGATGGTAAGATTTTGCATATGCAATCATTTTTGCACGCGATGAAGGATGCTGCATTCCGACTTTAAATAATTCCGAAACACTACACCAGTATTCATGAGAGTATTTAAAACTCTGTCATCGTTCGTACTGACACGAAATGACATACTTTACAGAAAAACCAAAAGATTTTAATGTGTGCTTTAGTTGTTCTGCGTGCGTTTGCTCACAGATTAAAGTCTCATCCAAAGGACTTTTGGGATAGTGGAGTCAACAATTTGTATTACCTCCAGGTGGAAAAGTTCCCTCGAACGGGTGCCTCAATGATGCCTTGGTCCCGCGCCGTCAGATCACGAACACAACGCTCTAACCACTAGGCTATCCCTCCTCTGTAGCCATGGTGATGGATAGTTTATATCTATCCACAGATATCATGATATTCTCTGTAAAACAAACTAAGAGTTCTTACTTTTCTGTTATTCTGAACAACTTTTTATAAAAGAAAAAGTTACTATTTTGTATGCATTATAATAACAATAATTTCTTGTTCTGAAATTCAAGTTAGAGCTCTTTTTAATTTGTAGTTAAGGTGATGTCTGAACGAAATCATACTCACAGATAATCACATCATAACCACAAGACTAACATCGCTTTCCTGCATAACACAACAGTTTTAGGATAGCGTCGCCTTTCTCATTACAAGTTTTATACAATTCACGCCCTCTGCAGTAAATCCCATACACTTAACTGATAATGTTAGCAGCCTCACTAGCCACTGCAGACATCTCACGGCTTTCATCTCGATTAAGATTTAAAAATTCAACTTTCTGATCCATCTACAAAATGAAATTCCAAATATGAAAACCAGCCATGCGTATTCGTTGTCATCCACGCAGGCTAAATCAGAAAATGACACAACATCAGGACGACCTAATCAATAACTAGGGACAGCGTTTTCCACCATCATGATTGAACAATGAGATATCAACACTTTTGGCCACACAACTGTTAATGCAGCAGTTCTTCCATCAGACGAAACATGTTTGATTCTTGTCCTAATAAAAACTGGCATTTTCACAGCCCATCTGAATTTGTCATTTTTGTGGTGATGGGCAGTGTTGGATAGTTCTCTTTTCCATAGTCTTTCAGCGTGATTGTCTTTCTGAACTCACTTGCTAAAGTGGGGGACCGTGTTAAACCACACTCAGACAGAAATATGTCTGCTCTCGAAACAAAAAAGAACAAAATACAATTTTTTTCTATGAATTTCTTACTCCATTCGTGTATTGGTGGTTAACTGGTTATACACCCGTGGAGAAAGGTATAGGTCCGGAAATCGACCAGGCATGAAGCCAGATTGTCCCTCCCCTTTCCCCTGACCCCCTCTATGAAAAAGATCTTTAATGGTGGCATAATATTCTAGTCTTTTGAATCACTCAGTAAAATAAGGTCGCCCTCAACCCCCACCCACACCTCCCTTCTATAAGAACTTACCAAGGTCGGAAAACCCACGGCAACAAGAAACAGTCCCTGGCACACATGTCGGGAGTAAGGCCATTATTGTATTGCAATGAAGTACCCCTAATAAAAAAAAAGTTATGAAGTGGATGGTGCTTTACTATGGCGCCACGCTCTCACGTGGACAGCAGGCTAATATTCAGGCAGTAACATCTGTCGTGGTGGTCAGCAACATGAAATAATGCAATATTACATGATGTCTTTCGTTTTTCTGTTCGTTGAAGTAACAAAAGGCCTTTTTTTAATAAAAGTGTCCCCCATACTTAAAACACCATTAATGCCAGGTAGTCACATAGACGTAAAGAAACTTTTCAAACATTGATAAATGTATATGGTCACTCAAAGAAATCATCATGGCACCAGACTCTCCCCTTACACACACGCACACATACAAACATATATATATATATATATATATATATATATATATATATATATAATATTATCTTATAAATTTATCATATACATATGATATATGCACATATATAGAGAGGGGCGGAGAGAGAGAGAGAGAGAGAGAGAGAGAGAGAGAGAACAGACAGACAGACAGACAGACAGACAGACAGACAGACAGACAGACAGACAGAGACAGAGACAGACAGAGCAGACAGACAGAGACAGAGAGACAGAGAGACAGAGACAGAGAGACAGAGACAGAGAGAGAGAGAGAGAAAGGGGGGGGACATAAATCAGAAAAAAGCACAAAACAATGAAAAAATGTAACCGAAGCAATATATCAAAATTATTACACGGAGGGAAAAAATAAACAGATCAGCAAGAAAAAAGTTCCTTTAAAAAATAAAGTAATCCTCATTAATCATTATGCAATAAAGAGACCTGATCAAAATTCCAAAATAAGTAAGTAAATAGATACATAAACAAACGAAAGAGCAATAAATAAATATGACTTTAATTCCTAATATTTCCATATAGCATGATGCACAATTTTTATGCCAGCGCTAATAAATAAACAGAAAATATATAACTCAGTGTGTTTAAAAAGCTAAGTATGTGAAGTGTGTGTGTGTATGTGTGGTGTGTGTGTGTTTCTGAGAGAGAGGTAGAGATAGAGTGGGGAGAGAGAGAGAGAGAGAGAGAGAGAGAGAGAGAGAGAGAGAGAGAGAGAGAAGAGAGAGAGAGAGAGAGAGGAGAGGAGAGAGAGAGAGAGAGAGAGAGAGAGACAAGGCAAGGCAAGGCAAGGCAAGGCAAGGCAAGGCAAGGCAAGGCAAGGCAAAGTCTTTTATAACTCAGTGTGTTTAAAAGCTAAGTATGTGAAGTGTGTGTGGTATGTGTGTGTGTGTGTTTCTGAGAGAGAGGTAGAGATAGAGTGAGAGAGAGAGATGAGAGAGCAGAAGAGAGAGAGAGAGAGAAGATGAGAGAGAGAGTGAGTAGAGAGAGAGAGAGAGGAAGGGAGACAAGCAAGGCAAAGCAAGGCAAGCAAGGCAAGGCAAGGCAAGGCAAGGCAAGTCTTTATAACTCAGTGTGTTAAAAAGTAAGTATGTGAAGTGGTGTTATGTGTGTGTGTGTTTGTGAGAGAGAGGTAGAGATAGAGTGAGAGAGAGAGAGAGAGACAGACAGACAGACAGACAGACAGACAGATGACAGACAGACAGAGAGAGAGCCTAGAGGGAGAGAGAGAGTGACTAACAGACAAATAGGGACAGATAGATGGACAGACAGTACAGACAGACAGACAGACAGACATACAGAGACTTAATACAGAGAGACGGAGATAGACACAGGAGTAGAGATACATATAGAGAGAGTGAGAGGATTTTTCAGGGAAGGCAAACAAAAAATGAAGAACAGACAGACAAAGAAGCAAATAGACGCAAAGCAACATGCAACATCACTGTAGGTTTGGCAAATACTTCAATTCGAACACTAAAATGAGAAGAAAAAAAAAGGAAGCGATTCTTTTTACTTTTTTGTTGACATTTTTCTTTCACATCAATCTCCTACTTGGACAAAATGAATATTGGATGGAGAGAGATATCTATCAAATTTGGATTATTTGTATCTATAACTCTGCTCCTAACTTCAGCGCCCCAATTTATTGTTGTTGTTTTCTGTTTGTTCGTCTTTTTTGCTTGTCCCTATCTTTATCTATTTGTGTGTATGCACACACACTATATATATATATATATATATATATATATATATATATATATATATATAGTGTGTGTGTGTACGAGCGTTCGTGCGTGCGTGCGTGTGTGTAAGTGTGTCTGTGTGTGTTTGAGGGAGAGAGACATGACAAAAAACAAACAAACAGGCAGAGGTTAGAGAGACACAGAGAGAAGACAGACAGACAGACACAGAGAGACAGACAGACAGACAGGACAGACGACAAGACAGACAGACAGACAGACAGACAGACAGAGAGGAGGAGGAGAGGAAGAGGAGGAGGAGAGGAGGAGGAGGAGAGTGAGAGGAGGAGGAGGAGGAGAAGGAGGATAATGATATTGATGATGGTGATGATTGATGATCATGAAGAGGACTACGTTTCTTTATGTGTGTGAGTTGTGTGGGTAGCAGAGAGGTCTCGTAAATGTATATGCTTGATTGGCAAATCTTGGATGGAGTTCATGCATAATAATAATTATAAGCATAACCACCACCACGTAATTATTATATCTTAAACAAGCTGGGCGACACATGAGGTGGAGATATAGAAAGATGTGGAGGGAGGTAACTATCCTTCACTCATTCCACACTCCTCCATGTGTTGTTGTTGTTGTTTTTTTAATATTTCTTTATCTATCATCCGTATCAAACTATCTGTATAAACCTGTCCTGCATCGGCAGGAATTATTGCTCCAAAATACTCCATTCAATCCAGGAAATGAAAAGAGATAAGGTCAATGATACGTGCTAATCATTTCTTTCTTTTTTTTCTTTTCTTGGTTGCAAAATTCGATTTGTCGCCAAAAATTCCCCAGTAGCCAGAATATGTTCTATGCGTGAACACGTGTGTGTGAAGTGTTCCGTGAAATGATTCAGGGGTTGAAGCATTCCAATATATGGTGCGCACAAGCGTGTGTGTGTGGTGTGTGTGTGTGTGTGTGTGTGTGTTGTGTGTGTGTGTGTGTGTGTGTGTGTGTGTGCGTGTGTGTGTGTGTGTAGTTGTTATATGTGTGTGCGAGCGCGCACGCTCGCACACGAGCACGCTTTACCCTAGCATATTCTGATTTGCTTTGTTTTCATTCTTCTTTCCCTGAAGGAACAAATTGCCTCTTTATGTTTAGCAGTCTGAAACACCTGTTTAGAAGGAGGTATTACGAGGTGATGGAAATCGAAATTATTACTTTTACAGTGAAACTAGGCCAAAGAAAACGAAAATAGAATGTAATATGCAAAAAGGATGCAGTACTGAACAGTGTGTGCGTGCATGTTTTACGCGTGTGTATGCGTTTCTGCTTGTGTAATGTGAGTGAGTAGGTGTGTGTGTGTGTGTGTGTGTGTGTGTGTGTGTGTGTGGTGTTGGGGTGGCTGTGTGTGTGTGTGTGTAAGTAAAGTCAAAATTTTATTTCCAGATGGATATTAAGTAAGCAATAAATTTGCTTTTTTTTCCCTAAAACCATCTATCTAGCAAAACAAAATAAAACAAAACAAAACAAAAATTATTTAAAAAAACTAAAACGACTACTTAAACAAAATGATATCCAATCCATAACACTCAAACCAACCAAACATTTCAAACCGACAAATCACCCATAAAATTAATGTGTGTGTGTGTGTTGTGTTGTGTGTGGTGTGTGTGTGTTGTGTGTGTGTGTGTGTTGTGTGTGTTGTGTTTGTTGTGTTTGTGTGGTGTGTGTGTTTTGTGTGTGTTGTGTATGTCTGTGTGTGTGTGTGTGTTTTGTGTTGTGTGTGTTTGTGTGTGTGTGTTTGTGTGTGTATGTGTGTGTATGTGTGTTTCTGAGTGTATGTGTGAGTGTTTTGTGTTTGTCGTGTGTGTTGTGTGTGTGTGTGTGTGTGTGTGTGTGTGTGTGTGTGTGTGTGTGTGGTGTGTGTGTGTTGCGTGCATGCCTGTGCATGTGTTTATGTGTGTGTAAGCGTGTATGAGTATGTGTGTCTGTGTAAGTAGATACAAGTTTACAAATATGCGAGCAGATGTAGGTAAGAGGGTGTGCGTGCGTGTATCTGCGTGTGTACGTGTGCATGTGCCTGTGTGTACGCCTGGAGGGGAGTAGGGTGGGGGGGGTCATGCGAGTGGTGTGCATGTGTGCATAAGAATGTATGTGATTTTAATTGTAGCCAGCAGCTGTGAGTTACAGTTTTTGTCAGGGAAGTGTCAGTGGGTGCGGAATCTGACTCACTACACCACACCTGTTAGGATAGAAAGCAAGGAACATGCACAGGTGGTGCTGAAGATTTGATTAAAAAGTATATTTGAGCTAGGATTGCAGCGCGAATTTTCACATGTAGGATGTATTGAAAACAGACATCGACCCCTCGCTGTGGTCAAATCTGTCAAAAAGATGATGATAGATAGATAGATTAGATAGATAGATAGATAGATAGATAGAAAATAGACATACAGATAGATAGATAGATAGATAGATAGAAGATACAGATAGATAGATAGATAGATAGATAGATAGATTGATAGATATAGATAGATGTGATAGATTGATAGATTGATAGATAGTAATAAGATAGACAGATAGACAGAATCAGACAGACAGACAGACAGACAGACTAGACCACAGACTGCGATGATAGATGATATGATAGTGATGATAGATGATAGATAGATGAGATGGATGCAGATGACAGATAGATGATAGAAGATAGATGATCAATAGTAGATAAAGAGATAAGATAGATAGATACACAGAAGATTAGACACCAGACGATAGATTGTATAGATAGATAGATAGATTAGATAGTAATGATAGATAATAGATAGCAGTATTAATGATGTTAGATAGATGATAGATTGATAGATTGATAGATTGATAGATAGATTGATAGACAGACAGACAGACAGACAGACAGATAGACAGAGATAGATGGATGGATGGACGGATGAAGGATGGATGATGATGATGGATGGATGAATAAGAACAGACAGACTAACCTAAATTGACACCAGTGTGCATTTGTTTTAAGCATGATCATCTCTTTCACGACTTTAAATGCAGCTTTACAGCGTGTACACAGAACTTTCGGTTCTTGTCTCATCTTAAGGACTCAACAATGAACAGTGATCAAAAGTATGTTGTACAAAAAAACTAAATTACAACCGAGGTGAACTTACATTTCTGAAGCAAATAAACTCATATCTACAACTAAATGGCCAGTCTTCCACGGCGCTTACACAGTGACTTGATCTGTTCATCAAGAATCAACAATGAACGATTGACCACATAAAAGTATATATTGTGTGTGTAGGTGTGAGTAGTGTGTGTGGTGGTTTGTGTTGTGTGTGTGTTCTTCAATTTTACCCTTTCATACAAAATAAGATATAAAACATGTTGTGTGTGTGTGTGTGGGTGGGGGGGGTGTTTGTGGGTGTATGTGTGTGCATCCATGTAAGTGGTTTGTGCGTGCGTTGCGAACGTGTGTGCGTGCGTGCGTGCTCGTGCGTGTGTGTGTAGGTGTGTGTTTGTATGGGTGGTGCGTGTGTGTTGTGTGCGTGCGTGCGTGTGCGTGCGTGCGTGCGTGCGTGCGTGTGTGTGTGTGTGTGTGTGACGCGCTAGGTTTGTGTGCGTCTGTGTTGTGTTATATGTGTACGGGCAAGTGGTGGGCTGGTCGAGAATTATGCACAGCGCACCTTCTACCCAAGTTCATGAATGGTAAAAAAAATCCAAATCAAGCCTGTAATTGTTGTGTGTCACCGATT
>CM060322.1:49887847-49895347 GCA_030674155.1 Stramonita haemastoma | reverse complement strand
AGAAAAAGTTAAACACAACACACACACACACACACACACACACACACACACACACACACACACACACACACACACACACACACACACCACACACACACACGCCGCGTGTGCATTAAGACGACAAAAAGACAGACACAGAGTTGGAGACATACTCAGACACAGACAAACAGAAAAAGAAGAGCAAAAACAAAAGCGCAAGTAAACAAGAAAATCCTACTGACACGGAAAAAAACTGACGATATCAATTTAAAGAGAATTAAAGAGAAAAAAATAAAAAATACAACAAAATAAAAACGTATACAATCAATCAAATACCCAAACAGCAAGTACTCGCGCGAAGAAGTAGCGAAAGATCGAGAGAAAGCAGGGCAAAGAATCTTTCAGACCAACAGGGACACACCTGTTCGATCCTCGTTTTTGCCCTCCACTTTCTTTCTATCGGTTCGCTTCAAGGTGACTTTAAAGGGGAGTTTGGCTTTAAACACGAACACAGACACGCTATGCAAATGACTTCTGAACAGGTGGAAGAGGAGGACTAAATTGAAAGCCAAGCATTTTTTGTCAGAAAAAAATGAAGTCATAACAGATGTCCTACAGTGTTTGAAAAGATTTAATTTAACTGCTGGATTTTGACTTATTGCAATGGGCCAGTCTTCCGAATAGCGGAACGCGTTAACGGGTTTTAATGTATGCGCAACATTTTCTGTGGGTGTACATATTTGGGACCTCGACTTAAAAGTCTCATCCAAAGGGCTTTCCGGACAGTGAAGTGTCGGCACTGCTGTTAAATCCAGCAGAAAAAAATTACCGTCTCTATGGTAATTCAAACTTGCGCCTTCAGATCGCGAAAACAACGCTCTAACCATTAGGCTATCCCACTGTCATAAAACGAAAGGTAAAGGTAAAAGGTAAAGGTGTCCCATAACCTATGTGGTTATAGGGGAGCGAGTCATCAGAGACCTTATCTTCTCTAGGGGTCAACATGTTGAGGGCGACACCTATCTCCTCTCCCTCTCTGCTTTACTTTCCCTGACCCTAAAGAGGACAGGTACCCATTTACAGCTGGGTGAACTGGGGGACTGTACTGAAGCAAAGGCGCGCAAATGGTCACCCATCCGATTGGTAACCACACTCGATGCTGCTTAACCTAGGCTGGGAGGAAAGCGAGTGTTCTAAAGAATAGCATATTTTTAATAACTTAAAAGAGACCATTGAGAACATACTTTCAGTTTGGATAATATGCCATTAAAGAAAGAGATTCAAAACCTATAGACGGTCAACTGTGCCCAAAGACACACTATATGTACATTCACAAGTGTCCAATAAGTGTCGAATCTCGTTCAAGAGGATTTTTCCTCTGGAGTAAACATCAGTGCCGACTCCACTCCCTGCAAAAGTTCTTCGGATGAGACTATAGACCGAGGTCCCGTGTGCGCACGCACACAGGACATCTTGTGCACATGTTAAAACCCGTTCCACTTTTCGAAAGAGTTGGCCTTTTGCGTGTCGGTAAGAACAGATGACAAAATTTACAAAACTGCATAGATACGGGACAGGATGTAAAAAAAGCCTATTAATGCTTATTCCACTATTTCGAAAAAAAAGAATAACAAATCAATAGATAAACATGGTACGCTATAGTGATCATTGCAGAGATGACTCGTCCTCCTTTGACTTCTCTCGAAGTCCTTAAGGAGCTGTTGGGACACTGCACTGGATTGCTCAGAAAAAAATGCTGTAGGACACTGTCCTACGTAAAGAGCATAGAGTTTGTCGTGTGTGCAAAGGGACCTGGGCTTACAGTCTCGGCCTAGAGGGTCTCTAGAAAGTGAAGTCAGTACTGATGTTACTACCACCAGGTATAAAGATTGCTTTAAGCAAACATCTTGTTTTAGACTTGATCTTGGAGCCTTCTTGGCTATCAGATAACACCTACTCTGCTCACGAGCAGCTATGATATCCCTCTCTTTCCTCCGAAACAGGAGACAGGATAGCCTGGTTGGTTTGAACATTGTGCATTGCGCTCGTGATCTGATGACCCAGATTCGAATCTTATTCAAGGGGGATATTTTCATATGGAGTTAACATCAGTGCCAACTCCAACCCCCCTCCCCCCCCAAGTCCTTCATATGAGACTATAAAACTAGGTTCCGTGTAAGAACGTACGCAGAACACCTTGCGCATACATTAAAACTTGTTCCGCTTTTTGGAAGAGTAAGCCATTGTGTGCTGGCGGGAATGGATGACAAAATTTACACAATTTCATACACATGGGGCTGGATGTAAAAAATCACATAATTGCTTATTCTATTATCCTCGAAATAAAAGAATAAAGAATGAGAGAAAACACCACACACACTTACACTCACACACACACTCTCTCTCACTCATACACACACACACACTCACTCACTCACACACACACACACACACACACACACACACACACACACACACACACACACACACACACACACACACACACTCACTCACACACACGCACGCACGCACGCACACACACACACACACACACACCACACACACACACACACACACACACACACACACACACACACACACACACACACACACACACACACACACACACACACACACACACACAGATAACACTGTCAGCGACAAAACAGTATCTTGCCTTTCCAAGACACCCAGACGCATAAATTGATGGTCATACACAGATTCACGCATTACAAAAAATAAAGAAATAACAAAAAGACACCAACAGCTAATTCCGTTTAAGCCACACAGTCAACAGGAAATTAAAAAAACAACCAGCATGCTCCTAGTTTTCTATAAGCCGTAGAAAATACCCAAAAAATCGAAATCGAGCATCGTCTTTCACAGGCGCCAACCTCATCAGGCCAATTCTATAGTCTGCCCCATCTTAGTGGTCAGTCATTAGAGCAGCATTCATCAGCGCCATGTCATTAATCTCGAGGGGTCGTCTGCTGCACACAATATCTGAAGATTGTAAAGTCTGTCTTTACTATCCTGTGAGAGGCAAGAAAAGAAGAGAGAAGATGTTGAGTGGTCTTGTCCTTGATCCTTTTAAATCAGTCGTTATCTTTGTTTTTCTTATTACTTTCTTTTCGGTATATTTCAAAAGAAGTACATGGAAGGAGTACAGCCGAATGGTTAGAGGGTTGGACTCGTGATCCTAACAGTCAACTGATAGACTTGGGTTCGAGTCGATGCTGAGGTACGTGCCTGTTGCAGGGGACTGACATTCTCAGCGTACTTGAATTTAAACATGCGCGCGCGAGCGCGTGCGCGACACCCAACACACACACACGCTCACACACATACACACCACGCGCGCACACAC
The DNA here is from genome assembly GCA_030674155.1 of Stramonita haemastoma. Taxonomy (NCBI): domain Eukaryota; kingdom Metazoa; phylum Mollusca; class Gastropoda; order Neogastropoda; family Muricidae; genus Stramonita; species Stramonita haemastoma. Next base: position 49,892,001 of record CM060322.1, on the reverse strand, counting down.
ACACAAACACCATACAACACACAACCACACTCACACTCACCACAACACACACACACACACACACACACCACACAACACACACACACACTCACACACACACAGATACACACACACACACACACACACACACACACACACACACACACAACACACACACACACACACGCAGATACACACACACACACACACACACACACACACACACACACACACACACCACACACACACACACACACACACACACCACACACACCTCCTTTGATCAGTCAGGACATGGGAAAGTGAGGGCAAGTATCCAGGCAGGTTTTGCTGCACAACGTATTTATTTTCTTCTTCCTTTTGATCCGCCCAGTAGGCCTACCTCTTTCAATTAGATACCACAACCCTGTATCTTCACAGAAACAAGGGCGGAAACACCTCCCTCTAATGTTCCAGTGCTAAATAATTGCATGCCTGCGAAAGAACTTCTTTTTATATCTTTTTGTGGAAAGAAGGGGAGGGGGTGGGGTTTTCTGGATGGATGCCTGTGAAGGCATGTTATTTGAAAGTACTGTGAAGGATATTTTGGACGAAAGAACGTAAGTATATTCTCTCTGTGTCCTCTCTGTCTGTCTGTCTGTCTGTCTGTCCTGCTCTCTCTCTCTCTCTCTTCTCTTCTTCTTCTGCTCTCTTTCTCTCTCTCTCTCTCTCTCCTCTCTCTCTCTCTCATCTCTCTCTCTCTCTCTCTCTCTCTCTCTCTCTCCTCTCTCTCCTGTGTATACTTGGCCGCTTAAGTGGTAGGTGTGTATGTAGTGTGAGTATGTTGTGTGTTCGTGTGTGTGTGTGTGTGTGTGTGTGTGTGTGTGTGTGTGTGTTCGTGTGTATGTGTTTGCTTGTGTGCGTGCGTGAATGTAAATTTGTGCGTACCTGTGTGCTTGTGTCTGTGAGTGTACGTGGGTGGGTTGGTTTATGTGCGTTGCATGCGAGCGCGCGTGTTAATGTGTATGTGTGTGTATGTGTGTTTGTGTATAATGTGTGTGTTGTGTTGTTGTGTGTGTGTGTGTGTGTGTGTGTGTGTGTGTGTGTGTGTGTGTGTGTGTGTGTGTGTGTGTGTGGTGTGTGGAGATGGGGGGGGGTAATAACGATAGAGACCGAGGAAAGAACAGCTCTAACGAGAGGACCATAAACATTTCAATGCAGTCGTGGGAGTTGACTTTCTCTTTGAAGCCATGCACTACCCTGTTGCCAATCTCGGTCACAGGAACACGGTACGTGTTCCCTCCAGCAGAAACAATAGAAGCAGCAACAACAGCAGTATCAGCAGTAGCAGCGTAAGCAGCAATAAAAGCAGTGCTGCAGTAGCAGCGTAAGATGAAGCAACAGAGGTAGGAGTAGTAGAAGTATAATAGCAACAGCAGTAGCAGCGTAAGATGCAGCAACAGGGGTAAGAGAAGTAGCAGTATAAGCAGCAACAACAGCAGTAACAGCAGTAGCAGTACAAGCAGCAACAACACATAACAGCAGTAGCATACAAGCTGCAACAACAAGCAAGGAAATGGGTAAGCAATCTTTAAGAAGAAAATGTTTGCACCATAGTTGCAAACATTTTTTAAATGTTGGTCTTGTCTGTTGTTGTTGCTGTTTTCGTTGTTGTTATTGTTTTTGTTATTGTTGCTTGTTGTTTTTGCTGCTGATGTTGTTGCTGTTGTTTTTTAGTCATCAAGCAATACTAATAACTGCAGCACCACAAAAAGTCACGACAGTTGGCTCTATCAAACACAGAACTAAAACTGAGTAATGGTGACCTGGCCGCTCCCTTAACTCCTTGAAAAGTCTTAGGTTCACTGGTGTGAATCCTTCAGGCTGTATCATTATTGCTGTTGTATCATTATCATTATAGTAGTAGTAGTAGTAGTAGTAGTAGTAGTAGTAGTAGATAGTAGTATAGTAGTAGTATAGTAGTATATAATATTTTATAAGTATATAGTATTAGTAGTAGTAGTATAGTAGTAGTATAGTAGTAGTAGTAGTAGTAGTAAGTAGTAGTAGTAGTAGTAGTATATAGTAGTAGTAGTATGTATATATATATATATATTGATTATTATATATTATTATATCATATTATTATCATATGTTTATTTTATTTATTATATCATATATTATTATTATTATCATATGTTGTTGTTATTGTTGTAATTTTTATAGCGCTAAGTCTTATATATCGCAAAATCAAAGACTTAGTCGTCATTGGACTAGCAGTCCAAACATCGATATTCGGTTTAAGAACCTCTATCAATATTACCATTATGTCACGTCTAAGTCACAAAAACAAATGTTTCAACAAATAAATCAGATTTCTCGTAAACTTCGACACCAGTCTGTTCCGCCCAGGTCGCTGAGAGCACTAAGCAATAATAATAAAAAACCGAGCAGTTTTATGTAGACATTGATTCAAGGCCTCTTTGATATTCCTAGCGTTTCCTTGATGGAGGAGCATGTCCCAAATGAGGGAGGACAGTTTAACGACCACTCTGTGCATCGTTAGTGATTACCAGCTGCGGATACTAAAGTCTTCTCCGCTGTTTCCCGTAGCTAACGATCATGAAGACACACCAGTACAAGGCAAATTTAATTAAATGACCTGACCTTCTGACTTCTCACATCTGACCTAGGTGTTGATACGAATAAAAGCTTATACTATCAACAGTTTGGTCAGTTGTGAAAGGTCGGGAAAGTAAAGGATATGATATGAGAGAAAATAAAAATAGATATAGACAATGGTGAAGCAAAAAAAGCTAACAAAACACAAAACCGAACAAAGTGAAGAGTCAGTAGTAGAGGCGGGTCCGGGAAATGAAAGAGGAAGACATGGGACAGATGGAGAGGAGGAGGAGAGAAAAAAGAATGAACAAGAGAACGCTGATTTGACGTATAAAAAGAGTCAAATTAGAGATACAGAAAGAATGTTTTTTATCCCTCTCTGTCCCTATCTGTTTCTCTGTCTTCCCTCCTCCCTCCCTCCCTCCCTCTCTCTCTCTCTCTCTCTCTCTCTATCTATCTATCTATCTATCTATCTATCTGTCTGTCTGTCTGTCTGTCTGTCTGTCTGTCTCTCTAGCTCTCTGTCTGTCTGTCTCTTTGTCTGTCTGTTGTCTATCTGTCGATCATTCTTATGAAATTCCTCGCTTTAACTAGGCATGTTTCGGAAGCCTGTATAGAAACAAAGAGAGAAAGGAAAGAAAGAAAGAAAAGAAAGAAAAGAAAAGAAAGAAAGAAAGAAAGAAAGAAAAGAAAGAAAGAAAGAAGAGAAGAAAGAAGAGAGAGAGAGAGAGAGAAGAGAGAGAGAGAGAGAGAGAGGAGAGAGAGAGAGAGAGAGAGAGAGAGAGAGAGAGAGAGAGAGAGAGAGAAGAGAGAAGAGAGAAGAAAGAAGAAGAGAAAGAGAAAAGAAGAAAGAAAGAAGACAGAGAAGAGAATAAAGAGAGAGAAAAGAGTAGAAGACAGAGAAAGAGAGAAAGAAAGAGAGAAGCAAGAGGAGAGAGAACAAACAGAGAAGCACACTGACACACACACACACACACACACACACACACACACACACACACACACACACACACACAACACACACAACACACAACAACACCAACACCACACCACACACACACACAACACACACACACATCTCTCTCTCTCTCTCTCTCCTCTCTCTCTCTCTCTCTCCTCCTCTCTCTCCTCCCTCTCTCTCTCTCTCTCTCTCTCTCTCTCTCCTCTCTCTCTCCCTAAGATAAACATCTTAGTCAATGCCCCTTAATCCATTGCCATTCTTATGTTCAACATTCTTATTAAAACTGAGATATCAACTGTTGCCTATATGGAAGCACAGTAATGTATAATTTTAAATAATTTTTAAGCATATTGACTTATCTCCACCCTTCACAGAGTGCCTTACAACTTAGTCTTACTATTTTAGGTAGTTCATTTGGATTTATCTATCAGCATAACCAGGTGGCAAAAAGTGACTGGATGACCACTTAGGTAGTTCAATTGGAATCATCCATCAGCATAACCAGGTGGCATATTTAAAATCGTTTTAAAATTTGTTTGATTGAACTATTTGTAATAACTTTTATATCTTCTTCAATTTCAATTTCAAATACTTTATTGACTGAGGGTGTTTT
>CM060322.1:49877847-49882847 GCA_030674155.1 Stramonita haemastoma | reverse complement strand
GAGAGAATTATTGTCAAGGAGAGAGTGAGTGAATAACAGAAAGAGAGAGACAGAGACAGACAGAGACAGACAGACAGACAGACAGACAGACAGGCAGACAGGCACGAGGGGGGAGACAGACAGACAGAAAGGGTTGGGAAGGGGATCAAACAAAGAAGGGAAGTAAGCACAGGTCCAACATGAGATCTCTTTCTCTCTCAAAAGAAAAAGAACAGAGAAGAGTGCTCATTCCTTTTTTTCTATTTAAGACATAAGGAGGAAGGAACAGAGCTCTAGCATTGATACCGCACACTTGATCATTCAAACAAGCACAGCCCATCACAGATACCGTTACAGCATTGATCAGATGGACAAGTACTTGCTCTTTTTCAGAGCCTAACTATGCTGTGTTCATTTCTGCCACACCGTTATAGGAACATGATCAAGCTGTACTATATATACTGCTGTTATGGTTCATTTTACTGTAGAAGTAATGTAGTGGTCTGGGAGGGCTACAAGACATCGTAGAACTCAGCAAAGACAGAGGTTATAATGTAAGTTTTGTTGTTGTTCTCTCTCTTTTATCACTTCAGATACCCGTATAGCCTACTTCCTGAAAGTACATGATTCATTTGCCACCGATCCAGGGTGCATCAAACTAACAGTGTGTAACCATGTCTAATTCATTACCGTTACTTTTGTTCCTTTGTGTACTTGGTTTTGCTCTTCCTTTTATACTCATCATTCATTTACTGATATGTTTACTTTTTTGTTTCTCTACAGCTCAAAGGACGGGATGGTCAGTGGTCAGAGCACCTTTCCTCTAGCCAATGTTAAGCAGCACCCACGGTAACAGTTGGATGGGTGACCGTTTGCGACGCCTTGGCTTCAGTACAGTCCCCCAATTCACCAGCTGTAAATGGATACTGCCCTCTTTAGGGTCAAAAGGTAAACAGGAGGAGAAGGGAGATAGGCCGCTGCCCTCAATGTGCTGGCCTTGAAAGCTGAGGTCTCTGATGTCTCGCTCCGCCATGATCCATAGGTTAAGGTACACTTCTACCTTTTTACAGCTCAAAATGTTAATGGGAATAAGCCATCGAGAATTGTGATGTGTGTGTGTGTAGTGGGTGATTGACGGATGGTAGTGTGGGATGTGTGAGAAGAAGAGAGAGAGAGAGAGAGAGAGAGAGGAAGATTGACAGAGAGACAGACAGACAGAGAGAAGAGACACAGAGAGAGACGGAGAGACAGAGAGAGAAGAATGGCTAACCCTGGTGTATTACTTGGAGTCCTACCGAACAACAGCGTGACGAGACAATGAGTTGACTTGAGAGTAATCATAATGTTAATTTTTTACAAATGTATTTAAATCATGGTGTACATTCTTGTCTTGCTAGTAACTGTACAGTGTTTCTTGTCATTACTGGAGTGTGGTGCTGACGAGGAAGACAAGCTCAGAGAACACACTTTCCAAAGATGTTGTCTCAGCTCCAACCCGGCTCCTTCCACAACAGCCATCACAAGGGTTTTGCACCCGTCAAGCGGAACGGATGACAAAACTTACAGAAACTGCATACACACGGGTACTGGCTATAAAAAAGCACATAGTGCTTATTTCATTATCTTGGAAATAAAAGAAAATAATAATAATAATAATAATAATAATAATAATAATAATAATAATAATAATAATAATAATAATAATATACTAATATATATATAATAATACATAATATATATATAACTAATATTAAAGTATAATAATAATATAAAAGCCCTCTCTCTTGATTGGAAGCTCCTTCTTCTTTTCCTTAAAGACCCAAACTGTCACACCAGATGGATGTTGTGTAGATCGTTATGTTGGATTTGGCTAGATCAAATAGCACTCTAGAAATGTCCATCATTATCGCTTATCATTATTATCACGTTGTACAAGTTGAGCGCTCTTGCGAAAGGATAATTGTTGGTTGCCCACCATTGCTCTCTTTGTTCAGTCTGTCTGTCTCTTCCTCTTGTTCGTTGCAGTGTTGAAGTGTTCAGCTTGTCAGAAGCGAGCACTCCAGGGAAGAAATAGAGCCATCACTGGAGCAGTCGGCCTGAATGAGCATGTTCTCTCGTATGTTCTACTGACTCAGAGAGCTGTGTCTAGATTTCGTGTTTTTCCTTCATAGCTTTCTTTTTGTTTGTAGACCTCTTTCTTAAATGATTTAATGGTATAATACATAAGCAAAAATCACACAGTGAAAATTGCTATTTAATACTTTGAGATGTATTTTAATAAAACAATGACATTTCAATCGAGATGGATACAAAGACACTTTCTTCCTGCAGGTGATATAATTTAAAACTTCATCTGATTATATTTTGTTTGTGCTGTCTAATTTTCTGCATATCTTTTTATTTCACACTTCATTTGATAACATTTTGTTTGTGTTGTCTGATTTTTCTGTAGTTCTTTTTATCTAAAACTTCATCTGATAACATTTTGTTTGTGGCGTCTGATTTTCTGTAGATCTTTTCAGCTTCTTTTGACATTTTTGTTTGTGGTGCTTGTTACCTGAAATTGTTACTGACAACAAAAGTCATATCGAAACCACCACACAGCCACAACAGCAGCCACACCAAATTTGTTATGCTCTCGGGGCTAGCAGTTTATTATCAGTGTTAAGCCTGTATTAGCCACTGTTTAACTTTTTCTTTACGGGTTGCCCACTATTGGGCAAACGAGCACAGTGCAATTGTACAAGAGAGAGAGAGGGGGGTTCTCTCCTAGTGTTAAAACAGGCCCTCACCTGCTGCTAGATCCTAATCATTAGTCTAATTAGCGGTGCCTCTTCTCTTCTAGAACACTTAGGACTGTACTACCTTAAGTGCCACAAAAAAGCAGTAAGAGCTTCATTTCAGAGTAACCAACGGAACGTTGACTTCACGACCTCCTTCAAGAGACAACTTCCCATGAATGTACAGTCTGAACACGTTGACACTAGCCCGTACAGGCATATAGGTGAAAATTTTCAGTGTTTATTTTCATATTGTCTGTATGAAAAAAACTTCAAAAAGAGCAGAATATATTACACTGTACACCACAGTTATCAAGGTTCTCTTATAAGATGTTGTTTAAACAAATCAGATGGTGACAACTGGGCTTCATAAAACTGCTAATTGTGGTATAGCTCTCTTCAAAATATTAGGGTTGCTCTTCTTTTGAAAGGACTAGATGGCGCCATTCATTACTTTGCACACTTGCTTATATATTTGCTGCCTTAAAAGAGTGGATAGAAGAAGAAGAAGAAGAAGAAGAAGAAGAAGAGAAGAAGAAGAAGAAGAAGAAGAAGAAGAAGAAGAAGAAGAAGAAGAAGAAGAAGAAGAAGAAATGCACGGCCATACTTCTTTTCCTTCGACGGGTTTGTTTCCATGAGCGCTAAATACGTGTTGCACACTGGACATCGGTTTATCGTTCCGTCAAAAGACCAGCATCAATAGCATGTCTTAAGAGTCTATCAGAAGAAAATGGGGCAGGGGAGGTGCAACGCCGGGTAAAGTTTGAACCATACACATTCCAATATCTAAAGAAAGAAAAAGTAAACAGTCACCATCATCCTCACAAGTTACCATGTGATGTAGGAAAAGTCTCTGGATGTAGTTTAGTTTAAACTTCTAGGTCAAAGCAAAGTAGTAACACAGTTACAAGCTTGCAGAAACAGCTACAAGTAGAAAGAAAAGCATTGATTGTCGACTTTTCAGTAACATACAAATTCTAAACTGATCGCCAGCTCCTCTAAACCTGGCTTTTATCGTGGCATAGTTACACATCTATATTTAAGCTTTGACTAGTCCTGCTAAATCCCGAGAGTTAACAAGTTAACAGCAGCTACCATTGTGCATAGCATAGCAGCATACCCACTTTTATCGTTTTGTCTGAACAAAGAAGTGTCGTGGCCTTCAGTTCTGAATGACAAGACACTGAAGAAGTCCATCAAAGATTTTTGTGTTATCTCAGCAGCAGACCGACATCTCTTCTTGAGGGTAACCCACTGCTGCAGTGGCCCCTTTATTTCAAAAGTTCTGCTGCCATTCAAACCGTGACAAGCCAACGTGTGTTTTGGCAAGTGTATCTTTGGAAGAGAGGCGGAGCAGTAAAAAGCAATTGTCAGCTAAGGGGAAGGTTTGAAAAGTAGGGTGGAAAGCACGTTCTCTCCACTGCATGTACAGTGAAAGAGATTCGGGGAATCCTGGACAGACTCTGCCAAATGAATTCAAAACATCGTCTCAAATACTAGACAGTATTGTAGACCCCAAAACATCGTCTCCAATGCTAGGCATCAGACCCCAAAAACATCGTCTAAAATGCTGGTTATATCCAGTCTTAAGGAGAAGAGACACTTGAGCAGCCTGCAATCGTACTGTTATCACAGGGAAAATGGAAACAACAGAAACAACGGGTACTTTTTCCCAAGAAAAATGTTTTTTCGCAGAGTTGGAAGTTGTTCAGAGTCCAAGCTGTTCAACAGAGAGTTGTCAGTCTATCTTGCCTAGGACCAACTTTCTTATCATAGGACTCCGTTTCTAGTCTGTTGAACAGTACATAGACTCTCTTTGAACCTCACGGCATTTCCCTCGAGTCCTGACATAACCTAAAGGTACTATAAATGGAACAAATGAAGTTCTGCTGCCCATTCTGCCTATACCCAGAAGGAACCTTATGTAGGAAAATCGATGACTTCAGTCATGAAAAGTTTATATCAGTCAGGTAGGTAGACCACCAATACAAGACCGCCGACAGTAATCTAGAAGCCGTACTTTTTGCGTTAGGAATAGACTTTGAAAGAGACTGGGATTGATGTGTGCGTGTGGTGTGTGTGTGTTGTGTGTGTGTGTGTGTGTGTGTGTGTGTGTGTGTGTGTGTGTGTGTGTGTGTGTGTGTGTGTGGTGTGTGTGTTCGTGCGTGCGTGCGTGCGTGCGTGCGTGTGCCGTGTAGTGTTTGTATGTCTGAATATGTGTTGTTACTTTTATCACTGTTC
>CM060322.1:49870347-49875347 GCA_030674155.1 Stramonita haemastoma | reverse complement strand
ACACGGGGCCTTCGGTTTATAGTCTCATCCGAAGGACTTTTAGGGAGAGCGGAGTCTGCACTGATGTTAACTCCGGGAGAAAAATCTCCTCGAACGGAGCGTGTGTGTGTGTGTGTGTGTGTGTGTGTGTGTGTGTGTGTGTGTGTGTGTGTGTGTGTGTGTGTGTGTGTGTGTGTGTGTGTGTGTGTGTGTGTGTGTGTGTGTGCTTCGTGTCCCTTCTTCCCTCATTGTGAAGAGCATGTACACACAGGGTCGATACACATGTTAGATTTTTTTCACAGTGGGAAGAGAGAATCCAATGTCAATATGCGGACAAATTGAGAGCTGAAAGAAAGTGGAGACGAACATGTCAGCTTTGTATTAACCAGGGGCCACATTGTGTATCAAGACTCTCTCTCTCTCTCTCTCTCTCTCTCTCTCTCTCTCTCTCTCTCTCTCTCTCTCTCTCTCTCTCTCTCTCTCTCTCTCTCTCTCTACTGTTCCGCGAGAACAAGCTGAATGGAAGACGCGAACAATAAACCCCATCTGCGTGTGTTCGTTCTTTAACGTAACGTCCATTCACTATAAGTGATATTAGACTATATACTAGTGAGGAAAGGAGGTATGTGTGCGTGTGTGCGTGCGTGCGTGGTGTGTGATTGCCAAAATTTACATACTTTCTGCTGCATTTAAGGATTTTTTTTTCTAATGTTACTAACCACCTTTACACAGTAGCAAAGTGGCAGAGAGAGAGATACTAAGACAGAAAATCAGACTGGCAGATATTTTTAGATCTAACCTATTTAGATTCTTATATTTCGAGGATAATGGAAATTATGCTCGTGTGCATTTCTACATCCAGCTTCCCATCCATGCGGTTTTGTAATGTTTGTCATCAGTTTCTAACCAGCACAATGGTCAACTCTTCTGAAAGGAAAACATATTTTAACGGACATGTTGCAAGTTGTCTCTACGTGCGTTCGCACACAAGACCCTCTGTTCATCGCTCATACGAAAGACTAGCACCAAGACCACCATTCATGATCTAAAGGATGGGGGAAAAGTTTCGGGCCTAAACAGGGATCACACCACTGCAACACCACCGACCCGAATTTCGCTTTCCTATGCAGGCGTGTTACCTCTAGACCACCAATCTACACACACGGGGACCTCAGTTTCTTCTCATCTGAAGGACTTTTGGGGGAGTGGAGTCAGCACTGACGTTAATGCAGGGGGCAATTTCTTTTGAACGGGTGGCTCGGTTGTGACTTGCACCTGGGCTCGAACCCAGGCTGTCAAATCGCAAGGACAATGGTCTTGCCACCAGGCTCTCCCGTTCCCCGTAGAGACTGACTGAGCGACAGAGAGAGGGATGGGCTGCAGAGAATGAGAGGTATATTGGAGAGATGGGGTAGGAGCGAGAAAGATAGGGAAAAAGAAACAAGCGGACCAGTAGATAGAATGGCAGAAAAAAAAAACTGACATGTTAAAAGTGTGACGGATAGTTACAGCAACAAAAGAACTTCAATGCCTGGTTTAAAGGCTTGAGGAACACCAAGCAAAACTATATTTTGCCTGCCTAAACAGAGCAACACGTTCATGCTCTATCAATGTTGTTTCCCCTTTCATCAAGCTCTTAATGCACTCTCTTAGTGCTTCTTTCACAAAACACAGGGTATGGAAACGCAATTTCACCATGGGCAGCTAACTATATAGGCCCCGGGCACACGGGAGTGTTTTCCCTTGAAATGTTCCCATAATGCTATCACTTCAGCTGGTCATTCTTTATTCCTGATTTCTCAGAATTCTAAATCTGTGACACACTAAATCAGTCCACCTAAGCAGAATTGAAAAAAATATTCATCCTGTTTTTAAACGAGCTCAGAAAGGAAAAAAACACGAAAAATAGCAATGACGAATGGATTTTAAAAAAAAATCTGAACGTCAAAGCGAACGCACGCAGAACATCTTGCACACACGTTAAAATTCCCTTTTAGTAAGGGAATCACTGTGAGACTGCAAAGTACACAACTGACGATAAGTGTGTTCGAATGTTTTTTTAAGTAAAAGGTAAAGGTGTCCCATAACCTATGTGGTCGTAGGGGAATGAGGCATCACAGACCTCAGCTTCTCTAGGGCCAGCATATTGAGGGCGGGTACCATCTCCTCTCCCTCGCTGCTCTACTTCCCTGACCCTAAAGAGGGCGCTGGGTGAATTGGGACTGTATGAAGCCAAGCTAGAACGGTCACCCACCAAATGTGACCACGCTCGTGCTGCTTAACCTATGCTGGGGAAAGCGAGTGTTGACCACTGAACTTCCGCCCCTACTTTAAGTACTTCGCATATAACAGTTGTAAACCGTTTCAGATTTTTCCTTGTATAAATGTATAAGGAAAGAGAGGGTTGTTAGCCTGAGAGAATCTAGAGACATCTCAACTAATTTAGATTAAACCAGATGAAGGCCTGGCAGATAGGTTACATCACTACTGCATCTTGCGACCAATGCGACGACATAGTCCTACCTGTCATAACGATTCCACTTCCCAAACCTTTTTTTCTACTGACTGTGTATGCTGGTGCTAGTCTTAGGATTAATACAAAACTTTATGTGCAATACCTTTCATGCTGTAAAAGTTAGCTCAGGATGGCCTATGAAAAACAAAACATTCATTTAAATACACGCTCGATACTGCTACCTTTGGGAGGGAAGCGAATGCTTTGACATAGCTATCCTGGGATTATTAAAAAAAGTTCCTCAAGATTTGATGCATGGAAACCTTACCTCATTGAGCCATACAGCAAACTTTAGGTCTCTTGATTAGTCTGCTTTGCATGCAAAAACATGCGCTTGATTCGGAAAATCTCTAGCACTTGTATATAGCTTTCATTGAGATCTGATGATTACTGTTAGTCAACGGTTTTCGTTGTTCGCCAACTGTTTGTATTATTGATACACTATCCAATGTTAACAGCTTTGCCATCAATCGCGTTTGATATCAGAGTTTAAATTAGCAGTTGTTTTCATACACTATCCCAATGTTAAATTTTGCCACCGGCTGTGTTTGATATCACAGTTTAAACTAGCAGTTGTGGTTCCTGAGGCAAATATAATTACTGACATACCTGTCTGCTTTTGTGATTGACGGCTTATGGGATATTGAAAAGAACAGGACTGTGCGGGTGTAACGCTTTCCTCACACACACACACACCACACACACACACACACACACACACAACACACACCACACCACCAACGCACGCACGCACCACGCTACGTACACCACCACGCCACACACACAAACGCCGCTGCGCGCGCGACGCACACACACATACACGCGCACGCACGCGCACACGTGATACGAAGATGTTATCATTTCCTGTAGTTGGGTTCTCAGCAAACTATTCAGACCTTTTTCTTTACAATTCCTGGCATGTGTCAATGTTTTCTCTGCGCAACTACCATCTCTCTCTCTCTCTCTCTCTCTCTCTCTCTCTCTCTCTCTCTCTCTCTCTCTCTCTCTCTCTGATTCCTCCCTCTTGGCACAGCTAAACATAGTCTTGAAAGCTTGATTGGCATTTCATACTTAACGACAGATTTTATGTTTACCAACATGAGACGAAAACTGAGCTGTCAAAACATAGTTCGTAGACAGTTATCACTTTGATGGACAGAATCTGACTCGACAAGTTCAAAATTATTCAGCATCATACATCACTGGAAGAAACAGTGTCAAGACAAATTGATTTGCTTGATGTGTTACTTCAGTGAAGGAGAGTGTTTTCCCGTTTTTCTCTTTCAAAAAAAATGATTGAGACTAAAACTTACCCAAACATACCTGTAAATTCCTGAGTTATTTCAACTATTCAACTTAAAAGTACGTCAACTTGAAAAAATGATTGAAGTACATAACAAACTGTTATGACAAGTGCGAGAAATTAACATTATTCTTGTCGTAAATTTAATCATTATTAAACTTCTCTGATGATAATGGATTAATAACTCACCTTAATAAACTTTTGGAGATTTATGCATTATTTTCGAATAACAAATCTCTCCCCTCGTCTCTGTCCGTCTTTCTGACGATCATCTTCTTCTCTTCTCCCGTCTCTTCTACAAATACACACTACAGGCAAATGCACAGCACAAAAAACCAACACACACAACCCACCACAAAGCACAACACAACGCACACCACACTCCCAAACAATTCAGCACAATGAAAGGTTGTCTGAATTTGAGATCCACACTGCATATGCATTCTGACTGCAAGAGTTAAAGCCTTTCATGCCCTCTTTTTCTATACTCTCTCACCAACATATTCAAATTAAAAATTGGCATTTGAAAATGTAAAGGGATCCCTATCACAGTCCGAATACACATTGTAACTACACATATAATGTTAATGACAGTTTATATTTCTAGTAATTTCTATTGCAAACAATTTCCTATGGGGGGGGTGTTGAATTTAAATTTGTGAATATTAAGGATGGGTGGTGACACAAATGTGAACTGTACAATTAGAAAATAGGCGGAATTGTTTGTTTTTTTTCAATCAAATGCTAAATCAAGAAGGGAACAGACGTAAAATTGAAGACACAAAACAACAAACAAAACCATTTCACACAAACACAACACACACACTCCACAACACATGAACACTTCAACAGACTACATCACCCCCAAACAGACAAAGTTTGTATATATAGGCAAGAAGGTTGAAAACCATACCCATAGCTACACACGAAATAAAAACAAAGAAAAATAAAACCGGCTAAAAATATAAGAAAAGCCACAAAAGCGTTATACAAGACTAAAAAATAGTATAGAAATACCACTCATGGCTCAGATCAAAGACACAAAAATATGCAAGGTAATGGCGCCGAAGAACAGCAACAACAAAACATAACCCTATTTTCTTCTGCTTAAATCATGCGAAACAACGTATCTCTGTTTCCCACATCGATGAGGTTTTCAACAAATCTCAGCGCACTCGCATCAAGATTTTTTTTTTTTTCCCA
>CM060322.1:49797847-49847847 GCA_030674155.1 Stramonita haemastoma | reverse complement strand
ATGCATGCGTACGTGTGGAAGTGTTAGCTTACGTGTGTGCGTGCGTGTGTCTGAATGCATTTTGCATGTTTGCGTGACTGTATGTGCCCACACGACTTCGAACATAAATACGTTGGGCATTTTTAAGTACTACGTGAGTGAGCTTATGTATGGATCTATACAGGATTGCGTGTGAAGTTGTGTACATATTGGAATGTGGTTATGCCTAAGGCTGAAGACACACCATCCTTTCCGATATTGAGACACACAGACCATTTACCCCTGTTTATTCAAACCAGCCAGCGTAGGCGGAAACAAACTGCCACGAAAAGAACTTTGCAAAAATTGTGTATGGTGAGGGTCATTGCAAGGTCCGAGGTTTGAATCACATTCACAAGACACAACCACTTGCGCATTGAACATAACAGTCAATAGCCTTCAGGCTGAATAGTGATTGGTTTTATTTATTTGTTATTTATTCTTTTATATCGAGGATAACAGAATAAGCAATCATGTGCTTTTTTTCATCCGGTCCCCGTGTGTATGCAGTTTTGTAAATATTGTCATCTGTTCCCACCGGCACATGATGGCCTACTCTTACGAAAAGCGGAACAGGATTTAACGTGTGCGCAAGATGTTGTGCGTGCGTTCGCACACGGGGCCTCGGTTTAAAGTCTCATCCGAAGGACTTTTGGGGAGAGTGGAGTCAGCACTGATGTTAACTCCAGGAAGAAAATTTCCTCGACCGGACTCGAACCCGGGTCTTCAAATTGCCAGCGCAATGTTCTGACCACTAGGCTATCCGCCCACGTGTGTGTGTGTGTGTGTGTGTGTGTGTGTGTGTGTGTGTGTGTGTGTGTGTGTGTGTGTGTGTGTGTGTGTGTGTGTGTGTGTAAGGGAGAAGATGTGAGCCATATATTTGAGATAGAACACGACCTATGATGAAGGACTGGGTTGAACCTGACGCCTCAAGCTGCTGGAGACGTATGTTTACAGTGACCGATGATCTGTTTAGGATGAGGAGCCTGTTTGATGAAAGCCGGTCACAGTTGTAGGACTGTGATTGTTCAACCTGACTACCGTTGTCTGACAAAAATGCGTTCAAAAATATAACCCATCCCGCGTTCATGCAATTTTAGTGATGCCTTTCCCCTACACTGCAATCTTGGCTGACAATACTGTCATGCAAAGTAACGAGGGTTAATGACTGATTAGGCAGAAACAAACTATATTACCATTTACGGGCTTCTTTGCAGCTAATTCGCTTAAAGATGAAAACCTTTCAGAATTAAGAATAATTTCGACATGACCAGCTTCTCGATTCTTACGCCAATAACAGTATAATGAGAGATAAGATTAGTATGATGCGTGGTTAAACTTGCCTCCCTTATTATTCTTTACTGCAGCCAAAGCGTGTTACCTTGAAAATAAGTTCACCTTAAGTCACCTAATAGCTAAGGTTGGTCTATAAACTGTAGTTGGATAGCCAATTTAGTCTGCTGACTATCATCCACAGCGAACTGTAGTTGTCACATGTCCATTCACCTGCATTTTTCCAGAAATATTTAAAAGATAACAGTTCTCTCCTGTGCCAAAGTCACATTGCTGGGCCTAAACTGTCGACTGTCAGGCGCTTAACGGCAGCGCAACAAAATTTCTACTCATATGGCAAAAGGCGGCGGTTGCTGTGAGTGTTCAAAGAAGAAGAAGAAGAAGAGAAGAAGAAGAAGAAGAAGAAGAAGAAGAAGAAGAAGAAGAACAACAACAACAACAACAACAACAACAACAACAAGAACAAGAACAGAACAAGAAGAACAAGAACAAGAAGAACAAGAAGAACAAGAACAAAAACAAGAAGAAGAAGAAGAAGAAGAAGAACAAGAACAAGAACAAGAACAAGAGGAACAAGAAGTACAGAAGAAGAAGAACAAGAAGAAGAAGAACAAGAAGAAGAAGAACAAGAAGAAGAAGAAAAAAGAAGAAGAAAGAAGAAGAGAAGAAGAAGAAGAAGAAGAAGAAGAAGAAGAAGAAGAACAACAACAACAACAACAACAACAACAACAACAACAACAAACAACAACAACAGCAACAACAACAACAACAGGAAACGCGAATTTCAGTTGTTTGGTGGGTCACAAACTTCAGTTGAAATGGTGGCAAGTCCACCGACAGTAATACAGCCTCCTTTTTTCTATCAAACTGGCTTCTATTTTACCCATACAGTCCAAGCCGTACAGTTCGGCACCTTCGTCTGACGCCGCCTTAAGCTAAAGAAGAGGAAAACGGAGGGCGGGAGTGGGAAGGGAGATAAACTGTATGTCAATGTGTTCGGGGAAGATGTAAGCACGTATGTACGTGCTTCAGAAGAATACTTCTGACCACAACGTGGGAGCATTTTGATAGAAAGAAAAAAATATCTATTGAAATCAACACTATCTTCCTTTTAAACGAATACGCTGTACACTGCTACAAATAATGAAGTCTCGTTCCAGCCTGCGGGGTCTTTTGGGTTGTTGTTTTTTTTTAGCTTTGTCTTTACTTTAAATTGACGACTATCTAGATTCCGCTCGTAGATTACGTTCGTATGATATCAAGAAACATTCCTTTTTTCAGACATGAAGAATAACTGCACCCGATGTCAGTGTTCTGATAAAAAAGAATATTTGCAGAATGTCTCGTTGTTGCCGTTGCTATCAACTTTATCTATCACTTTTCTTCTTAACATTTTTCTTTTTACTTGTGTTTTTAAAAAAAAAAAGTGACATTGCAAAAGCGTTCACATGACCTAATCAGGGTACTCAAGTACGCTTTAATCTTTCAATGCACATGAGTGTTTATGCGCACTTTGAGTATATCTAAGCATTTCTTCATCATTCACACACACACACACTGCGCGCGCGCACACACACATACAAACGCATACACTACATACATACATACTACCATCACACACACACACACACATCGCACCATCATCACACACACACACACATACTACATACATACATACATACATACATACATACATACATACATACATACATACATACATACATACATACATACATACATACATACATACATACATAATTATATACAGACACGCACGCACGCACCACCCCACCCACATTATACACAGACACCCACCCCCTTACACACACATAAATATTTCAGTGACATTTATCAATTAGTTGCGCAATGTATTCTTTTTTTCTGCTCTCAATAACGTCTCAGATAGACAACAAAGTCTACTATATTTTCTTTTAGTCCCGAACACACTGCTCTCAAACAATGCTATTCAAAAATACCACAGAAAATACAACCATTATTTGACGGAATAGAAAATCTTATAACACTACTGGAATGAAAAACGTTTATAGACTATAGCATGGTTTCACGTTTCTAACAATCGTCAACAACGATTTTTCTCTCTTCTCTCTCTTCTCTCTCTCTCTCTCTCTCTCTCTCTCTCTCTCTCTCTCTCTCTCTCTCTCTCTCTCTCTCTCTCTCTCTCTCTCTCTGTAAAAAAAGGTAAAGGTGTCTCATAGACCTTTGTGGTTGTAGGGGAGCGAGGCATCAGAGACCTTGCTTCTCTAGGGGCCAGCATATTGAGGGTGGCGCCCATCTCTCTCCCTTCTTCCTTCCCTGTCCATAAAGAGGCAGGTACCCATTTACAGCTGGGTGAAGTGGGGGACTGTACTGAAGCCAAGGCGCGCAAACAGTCACCTTATGGTACACGCTCGATACTGCTTAACCTTAGCTTGGGGTAAAGCGAGTGCTCTGACCACTGAGATATCCCGTTCCCCCTTATTACCATGTTTATTTGAATGATGTGTCTTTAACCCTTCCAACCAGTTCCATCGGACTGGTTCTACCCCACCTGTCTTGAATACAAAGGCACTCAAACAAGGCACTCAGCACAGCGTGTTGTTTTCAAATATTAGAAAACAATTAAACAAACAAACAGGCAATAATATTTTCAAATCCATCTAAAAGTACTACCAAACTACAACTAATACAGATTTGCGAGGCCATCGGGAAAATTCATGTTTGTCTCAAATTCAAAGCACACAGGCAAAAGTCTAAAAATGTCAATGTATAGTTATCACGATAGCTTGTGTTGTGTGTTTTTTTTGCACCGTGTTTATTATGTGTTGCTCTGTATGTGTGAGTGTGTGTATGCGTGCGTGCATGCGTTCGTGCGTGCTAGCGGATGTATGTGTATGTGTGATTGTGTCTGTGTGTATGCCAGTGTGTGTGTGTGTTTTGTATGTGTGTGTATGTGTGTGAGTGTGCCGCGCCCGCGCGCGTGTGTGTATGTGTGTGTGTGTTGTTGTGTCTGTGTGTGTGCCTGCGCGCGCCACGCGCGTGTGTGTGTATGTATGTGCATTAGTGTGTGCGTGCGTGCGTTCGTTTGTGTCTATGCGGTGTGCGTGCGTATGTGTCCGAGTGTGTGTGTTGTATGTATGTATGTATGTATGTATGTATGTATGTATGTATGTATGTATGTATGTATGTATGTATGTATGTATGTATGTATGTATGTGTATGTTGTGTGAGTGCGCGCGAGCGCGCGGTGTGTGTGTGTGTGTGTGTGTGTGTGTGTGTGTGTGTGTGTGTGTGTGTGTGTGTGTGTGTGTGTGTGTGTGTGTGTGTGTGTGTGGTGTCGTGTGTGTGCGTTCGTGCGGTGCGTGCGTGCGTTACGTGCACGGTGCGTTTGTGTGCACTTATAACGATCAAATTCTTTTTGGGGGGATGGTGAGTAAGCACTTATGTGGGGTTTTTTACACCCAGTCCCTGGAGAAGCATATGTGCAAGTGTGTGTATGTGCAAGTAACAATGAAATCATGCAGTATTCAGTTATAGTGTCGTCTAAGTCTTGTTGAAGATTAAAAGCTGAATAGCATGCATTCTTGTTCTTGTTCTTGTTCTTCTTCTTGCTGTTTTATGTCATTATTAATCTCATTAGTATCCCTTTTATCATTATGGTCATTACTATTATCATCAGTATTATCATTGCCATCGTCGTCTTGCTATCGTTACTGGAATATGATGATCAGCACTATAGACATCTCGGTAGGAGTACTGTAATACTTTTATTTCAAAAGCTGAATACAGGCAAAAGGGCTAAAAAAATATATATATAATAAATAAACCCACCCCAGAGCAGAAGTAGTATCTTTCTTTCAAAACAAACAATTGCACAAATGATCGAAACAAAACAATTAGAAACGAAGAAACAGCAGCAAGAAAAGAACCGTATCAAGAAAGAACAATGTTCATGTTACAGAGACAGAGAGTGAACGAGCGAGCGATCGAGCGAGAGAGCGAGCCAGCGAGAGAGAGAGAGAGAGGGAGAAACAGTAAGAGACAGATACAGACACAGAGACAGACAGACAGACAGACAGACAGACAAATAGACAGACAGACAGACAGACAGACAGACAGACAGATAGACGGCAGACAGATAGAGAAATATACAGAGAGTCGAACAAATAGAAATAGCGAGAGATAGACAAACAGACAGACAGACCAATAGACAAACAGACCGACAGAGAGACAAAGACAGAAAGAGACAGAAAGTAAGACATGCAGATAAAGAAAGACGAGGAGACAGACAGACGGACAGAGAGGGACAAACAGAAAGACAGTCAGGAACATAATTATACAAAAAATGTTTATGCGAGTGTTCACCTTGAAAAAAAAGAAAGAAACAAAAAACAGACAGAGAGACATACTCGATACTGTCTCTCTAAAAGGTAGAAGAACTAACATCTGTAATCCTAAGTGAGATATGGAAGAAAAAAAACATGAATAATTCAAGAAAACCGAAAAAGCTGATGCCAGCAAGCAACACATACCAACGAGATAAACAGTAGATGTAGGAACAATACATGGAGAAAGGAAGAGCATGAAAGAAAGAAAGAAAGAAAGAAAGAAAGAAAGAAAGAAAGAAAGAAAGAAAGAAAGAAAGAAAGAAAGAACGAAAGAACGAAAGAAAGAAGGAGGAAACGAAAAAGGAGGAAACAAAAGAAGGGGGAAACGAAAGAAAGAAAGAACGATCGAAAGAAAAAAAGAAAGAAAGAAAGAAAGAATGAAAGAAAGAAAGAAAGAATGAAAGAAAGAAAGAAAGAAAAAGAAAGAAAGAAAGAAAGAAAGAAAGAAAGAAAGAAAGAAAGAAAGAAAAGAAAGAAAGAAAGAAAGAAGAAGAAAGATAGAAAGATAGAAAAAGAATGAAAGAAAGAAAGACAGTTAGAAAAAAATGATCGAAAGAAAAGAAAGAAAGAAAGAAAGCAAAAAACAAAACAGAAAGAATGAAAATTAGAATAAAAAACTAAAAACGGAAGCGAAAAAAAATGAAATGTAAAGAGACACACAAAACGAAAAACTAAAATCAAAATGTTTGACTTCATCATTTTTAAAGCTAAAACAACTTTCAAGAGGGTAGAGTCAGTACTGATGCAATCACTTAGTACAGGAAAGGCACGCCAGATATTTTGTAACGAACGAAAAATAGCTAAATTCTTACTAGAACAAATGCATGGGCAAAAACATACACTTAACAAGAAAGAAAGAAAGAAAGAAAGAAAGAAAGAAGATAGAAATGTTCAACTCACTATACGCAGAACAAAGCAAGCCCGCACGCACGCAGGCACGCACGTACAATCACAGACACATACACACACACACACACACACACACACACACACACACACACACACACGCGCGCGCGCGCGCGCGCGCACACACACACACACACACACACACACACACACTCAAACAAACAAACAAACAAACAAACAAACAAACAAACAGCGCGCGCGCATTCACGAACGGACGCACGCACACATGCACACACACATACACACACATGCACGCACGCACGCACGCACGCACACGCACACACACAAAACCATGCTTGAACTCACATCCGCGCGCACATACAAATACATATAATTAAAGTTAATGCCAGCTGCTATGGCACAGTGGCTAGCGCCTTGGGTAGCGAGCTTGAAGATCGCGGGTTCAAATTTTAAAAGAGCCAAGAGAATTTCTCGCACTGCTGCCCGCTTCAACCTACAGTTAATTGTCTGTGGGCTCATTAAGAAGACTAGATCTACATCAACGTTAATGGTGCGATTTTGAGAGTGCTCCTAAAACTGCCTGATCAACACTGCAGATGTCTGTATCACTCGAGCCCAGCTGACGCTGGGATATATCATAAGTGGATCGGTGGTCTAGGTGGTAACGCCCCTTGCCTAGAGAGCAAAAAGTCCGAGTCGGAGTGTGTGGTGATTTGTACTCCGTTTGGACCCAAAACTTTTTCCCCATCCATTACACCCTGAGTGGTGGTCTGGGCGCTAGTCTTTCGGATGAGACGATAAACCGAGGCCCCGTGTGTTACACATCACTATTTAGCGCACGTAAAAGAACCCAGGGCAACAAGGGGGTTGACCCTAGCAAAATTCTGTAGAAAAAAGCCACTCTGATAGGAAAACAAATACACTTGCATGCAGGAAAAAGAAAAAAAATGGGTAGGCGCTGCACCTGTAGCGACGCGCTCTCCCCAGGGAGAGCAGCCCGAATTTCACGCAGAGAAATCTGCTGTGACATAAAGTGGTACAATATACAATAAGAATCGTTAAGTACAGCCCTGTCTCATGGCCTAAAAGCACATGCACTTCCATTGCAGCATTAGATCATCTTCACCACCACTGATCACTATTGATCATCTTACAATTTTTAAAAAATCTGTCTCTGGTTTGGTAGCCAGGGCTCCTCCAGCCTGATGGTGTATGGGGAAATAGAGACTGAGGTGATGTTGTTGAGCTTGAGTCAAAGTCTTCAGAGTATGATATCTACGGGAGAGAATCGTTGGAGGGGCATTGTGGTGGTCACCATCCTGGTTGGACGTCTTAATCAGTTCAGCTTCGCGACTAAGCTATTATCATCGTAAGTTGTAGTGGATGGTGTCCTGAGTATTTTATTTATCAATTATTTATTTATTCTTTTATATCGAGGATTATGGAATAAGCGCTAATGTACTTTTTTACATCCAAGTCTCCGTGTGTATGCAGTTTTGTAAATTTTGTCATCTGTTCCAACCGGCACACGATGGTCTACACTATCGAAAAGCGGAACAGGAAAAAAGAACAGAACGAGCGCCCCCAAACACTAGCAGTGCATGACCCCTCTGACTGGTGACCTTACAGTGGCCCAAAATGAATGGGCTTGCTGTGGACTTCTGACCCTAAGGATGTGACATATGATAGGAAATCTGAGTATGGCTGAGGCGAAGAGATCGAAATGAATGGCGGGAACAGCAGCACAGGAACGTCACAGAAGATGGGGCAGTACAGAGAAAAAAGAAATAAAAATGTCATCATTATGAAAACAAATACAAGAACAACAAAACTAAAGCCCACAACATATCTAACGAAAAATTATAGAAACGAGACCAAAAAATTCAATTAATTATGTGTGAGGAATGGAAAAACACAAGCAAAACAGGAAATGGCAAACAAGCGAGCCAAAAGAAAAACAAAACAATAAAAGTAGATGAGATGAAAAAAGATGTTAAAAACTTAAGCAGAAAATAGCCACAGATTAAAAAGAAAAAGACCGAAAAGCATAGAGCTACAGAAAGTTAGAAAATAAGATAGTTGCAGGAGCAACAGAAGAAAAAGAAAGCAAAGAATGCATTAAAAAGATTTGACAGAAGGAAAATAAGACACGGAAAAAACAAGATAACAAAACTACATGCATGTACAAAACACACACACACACACACACACACACACACACACACACACTATCAACAAACAAAACGCAAGAAAAAATACAACACAAACCAACCAATCAGCCAATCAAACTAAAAAGAAACCAAATCACAATTCAAACTTGGTCACACTTACCAACTTAAAACACTTCTCCCTGCAGAAAAAAAACAACAACCACAAAAACAAATAAATAATCAAGCACACTTTTCAAAAACAAATGATCACCACTTATCCAAAGTTCCTTATTATTTTACTAAACTGATCAAATCGATCCTGGAAAGAGATAGAAAGGGCACACGACACGTCCCGTCAGAATAATCCAACAGTAAACTGCCTCTCACATACACAACCTCTCATCCGTCAACTTCAAAGTTTGTTTTGGGGCTGCCGCGGCGCTACGCGGCAGATACTGATACGTTACAGCGTTGCTGTGCGTGAGTGAGTGAGGGAAGGAGGGAGGCACGGAGGCAGGGAGGGAGGGAGGTGTTGCAGAGACTGTGTCTGCTGGACAAGACACAGAGAGAGGAGGAGGGAGGGAGGGAGGGGGGAGGGAGAGAGGAGAGAGAGAGAGAGAGAGAGAGAGAGAGAGGAGAGAGAGAGAGAGAGAGAGAGAGAGAGAGAGAGAGAGAGAGAGAGAGAGAGAGAAGAGAGAGGAGCAGCGCGTCAGGTGTGGTGAGCTGCACGGCAGATTCATCACGGCACGGCAAATCGCTCACTGAGGGAGTAGTAGTAGTAGTAGTAGTAGTAGTAGTAGTAGTAGTAGTAGTAGTATGTGTAGTAGTTGTTGTTGTTGTTGTTGTTGTGTGTAGGAAGAGGAGGAGGAGGAGAGTTGTTGTTGTTGTTGTTGTTGTTCTTTTGTTGTTGATTTCATACGGTAATAACAATAGTGGCTATTGTTATTGTCGCTGAGCAATTCTAACTACATCTGAAAAATAGAACAAAAGGATAGAAAAACAGTAACACTTGTCGCAATGTAAGAGGAGAAATTAGCTGTTCTAGCAAAATGAAGTTTGAAGCCATAGCCATCACAACAACATGGTGTGCATCCCCGATCTTAAAAAAAAATATCACAGTCATTATTGGAATGCTGATTATTATCGATCATGAATCTGAAGAAGAAATGTGACTTTCACAATAGGCATGTTAATAGATGAGCTACTGTTTTTCTATCACTACAGAATAGAACTAGAAACTTGTTCAGCAAGTTTGTTTTAACACCTTCACCTATCCTGTAGTCTAGTCCACCACTGAAGATTTTGCAATCAGCTTCCTCCGGGATCCGAACATTGCAGCTTTCGGCTTTTCGTATTTTGTCGTTCCACTCAGAGACCAGTCCACCCACTCTCCGATGTTGTCTTCCTATCGTTGTCTCTGTCTTTCTTTGAACTGTTCAATTTTCATCTCCACGCCAAAGTAATATTATTTTGTCCGGTTAACATCAGTTTTCCGTCTCAGTTCTCTCTACGAAAGGATCTTGTCTCTAAAGTGGATTTCCCCTGAAATAAGCGGGTTGTAAGGGAGGTCAGTGCTCTAGATACGTACGATGAGTTAACTTGTCAAACTGTACAAATTAGAGAAAACTTGGAAAGCGGGGGGATAGTGGGTGTTAGCGACAGACTCCATTTGTGACGCTCCACCACGAAATGAGTCGCTTAGCACATAACCCACTTTTCCGCTAGGAGCCATTGAAAGCAGATGGGGATGAGGTTGACGATTGAGATTTTGATTGATTATATAACTATAGCACTTATTCTACCTTGTAGTGAAATATCAAGTCATAATTCTGTTTCCTTTAATCTTAAAACGTGTTTTAAAATTAGCCAAGCCCTCTTTCTGACCAGCTATTAGGATGCTATACTAGTTTATTTTTCATTTTGTCATTTCCTGCAGTCTATCATTTCAATTTGTGATAACTTTTGATAGAATTGTTTGATTTTCAATCTGTTTTTTGTGTCGTATTGCCATTTCATTGCAAATACGAATATGTCAGTAACTTAAAATTGACCTCTAGTGCAATGCGACTCCTTATGTGGTAGAGCGTCACATTTGTTCTGATTTCTTCCAGAGCATCTGAGAAATGGGTTTACATGTCTCGCACTGAAGTAATGCTGGTTGCACTATTTTTTTACAGTAAATGGTAACGTTATTATAAGGACAGGGGAACTTTAGATCTACACCACCTGTCAATTCCAATATTATTTTTATATGTTACTGTACCAAGATATTCCATTTTTCATTTTGATAATAACAACGGTGAGATTAGCCGGTAGAGAGTTATATCAAACTTTTCAGGGAGAGGAAATTAAGTAAATGACACATTCTTTATCTAGTTTTTATACAAACAAAATGTTGAGGGTATGCGCTTGTGTGTGTGTGTGTGTGTGTGTGTGTGTGTGTGTGTGTGTGTGTGTGTGTGTGTGTGTGTGTGTGTGTTGTGTGTGTGTGTGTGTACACGTCCATGTGGAATTAAGGGGGGCAACATGTTTTGGTGTGGGTGATTTCTCTCTCTCTCTCTCTCTCTCTCTCTCTCTCTCTCTCTCTCTCTCTCTCTCTCTCTCTCTCTCTCTCTCTCTCTCTCTCTCTTCTCTCTTTCTACAGAAAGGGGAAAAGAGGTGTAATAGAAATCCTGAAAACATTACAAATGCACAGTTTGACGGATTGTTTTGACATACAAATAGAACACTTGCCTATTTCCACATCAGCAAAAAATGGGATTATATGTCAATCTTCCATGGAAAAAAAACCTACATTTACCGTAACACGTTCTTAAAATGTGCCTATCAGTTTACCCAATACTGTACCCGATGGGGAGACAGGAAGATGTCTTTTATACATGAAAAAATTAGGTAAAGTGCATCATAATATTGGTTTAAACTGTTGAAACTTCTATAAGCATGTTTATGCTGACAGTTGTGCTATACAATGATTATAGAAATAAAGTTGGGTGAGGAGAACTGGGCACGTCAAATTCCAAGAACTTGTATTTGAAAACATAGCCTGGTGTTGTGTAGATGTCTTCAAAAGTAGGTAACTAGCACTCTTGTCTTTCGAAATTTAAAATATGATATACAGAGTGGCACTTCTCCCATGACAGTGGAACACTTCCTCCAGACCTGTCCAACACACCAAAACTGAGAGTCAATATCTGGCCCACTGACCTGCCGATGAGGAACAAGCTTTTTGAACCCCTGGAGAACCGTCAGCGCACGGCAGCATTTGTCAGGGCCTTCAAAGTTGCTGTCTGAGCGTTTAACGAAAATATATTTAAACGCTTCAGCTTGAGACAAACAATATCACCATGCCTATAAGTTGGTCACAGTGTTGATGAGAAAACGTCTTTTCTTCATAACAAAGCATATTGAATAATATGTAAGAAATTTGATTTTCCAATTTCGCGAAGTAATAAAAAAAAAGTCGAGAAATTGTTCTTAATGTCGTTTGAAAATGATCATGTAATTACATGATGCTATTTTTTTTCAGAAGCGCTGGAAATAAGAAAAAATAAACGCAACACCAATTGTATCAATAGTTTCTGGCACAGTTAAAACAAATTAAACACAACACCAATTGTATCAACATGTTCGGGCACAATTAAAGAATACAATAAAACTCAAATGTCTTTTCAAGAGGTTTTGAAACGTCGATATTCATTTCATGAACTTTGAATGGCTTGTCAATTCTGAATCGGTTATTGTATTTCAGTTTAACTTCTCTTTTTCTTTTCATTGCATTTAGTTTATAACAGACTGACGCTGCTATCATGATTATTTTATCATAAATGGGCGAATCTATTCTTTCAAAAAAAGTAATTGTGCTGATCGTGCACTTCGTCTCTTAACCCCATGTCAAACGGCCATGTTGGGCAATGATCATAAATTGTTATAGTACTAAAGCATCTCTCTACTTTAAATTGAAAAAATTATTCATGTGTTTGGGGTATAGGACCTAAGAGTGGAATGTACAACCAACACCAGAGATGTATACCCCTTCAGATGGGGCCATGGCCTTTCTTGAATAAACTATTGTCATTGTCATTATCATTCTCTGTCTGTCTGTCTGTCTCTGTCTCTGTCTCTGTCTCTGTCTCTCTCTCTCTCTCTCTCTCTCCTCTCTCTCTCTCCTCTCTCTCTCTCTCTCCTCCTCTCTCATTCTCTCATACACACATACATACACACACACACACACACACAACACACACACACACACACACACACACACACACACACACACACACACACACACACACACACACGGATAGCCTAGTGGTCAGAACATTGCGCTGGCAATTTGACGACCCGGGTTCGAGTCCGGTCGAGGAGATTTTTCTCCTGGAGTTAACATCAGTGCTGACTCCACTCCCCCAAGAGTTCTTCGGATGAGACTTTAAATCGAGGCCCCGTGTGCGAACGCATGCACAACATCTTGCGCACACGTTAAATCCTGTTCCGCTTTTCGTAAGAGTAGGCCATCGTGTGCCGGTGGGAACAGATGACAATATTTACAAAACTGTATACACACGGGGACCGGATGAAAAAAAGCACATGATTGCTTATTCTGTTATCTTCGATATAAAAGGATAAATATAAAAGAATAAAATAAATAAATAAACGCACACACACACACACACACACACACACACACACAACACACACACACACACACACACACACACACACGTACACACACACACACACACACACACACACACACACACACACACACACACACGCTGAGAGAGTACAAAAATAGCTTGGAGTTTTATGCTGATTTCAAGGGGGCTTGTGATTGCCAGTGATTACAGTGCTCCTGGGATACGCACGTGTTTCTCCTTGTGGCCTGTATCCATCAAGTTTAAGCCAAGTTTCGCATGTTTCATCCAATCGTTCGGATGGAACACTTGGCAAAAGTATTTGTGTTTTAAGTGTGTGGGGCTTTGCTTTTGTATTTGTTTTTAGGGGGATTTTGGGGGGGTGGATATGTGGAGGGGTGTATATGAGTGAGTGTGTTTACGTGTCTGTTTTTCCTTCTGTCTTTCTGTTTATGTGTCAAGTATCAAAAACCACAATGCAGGAACTATTATGGAGCTGCGCATCGTTTAAACATTTTTGACATTTTCAAAAGATATGGGTTGTACTGTTCAGATTTCATTTTGTGAATGTTAAAAAAAATTGCTATCTAAGTCTGCTTGTCGTGTAATAGTTCTTTATGAAGGCTTGATATGATTGCTTTGGGGATACCTGACAAACTGTCACTGTAGAAACATCTATAATCCCTTCAACATCCGCCACACTTTAACGAATGTTTTTCAACATATAGACGCATTAAGTTTGTGTGTCTTGAAAGAAAATTCGATATAATGTAACAAATGACGTGTAATGAGTGACATTAATGATGAAATCAACGCCTAGAGTCAGATATTTGGAGTTGTTGTTACTGTTGTATTTGTTGCTGCTTTTTTTTTCTTTTTAGAGGGGAAGAATGATCTGTTCAAACGGATGAATTATTCCCAAAAGCCTTGCAAAATGATATGATGTCATTAATATACCAACAAAAATTATGAGTTGATATAAAGTCTTTATTAATGGATTACTGCAATACTAGCAACGTGATATACATGTGGTCCTAAAAAAATTCAGTAATGACAGAAGCCCAAAAGCACAACACTTTAAAAGGCATAATCATCGATATGAATAAGAGTGACATTTCAGTTCACAGAAATGGGTCTCACAGGACCGACGGCAAAATAAGACAAATAGCGATAAATACTATGCAGAAACAGCGTATAGGATTACATCTGCACACAGATAGCAATTATAACACTTGCCATCATTATCCACTGGTTTCTTGATCTAGATGGTCGATGGGGGAACACAGGGGTCGCATTGGTCGCAGTTTTCTCCAGACTGGTTTAACTTCAGCTTTTTCCAGCAAAACTGTATCGGTTATACAGATAGATCAATGCATCAGGCAGCTCTCAAAATTACCTCTAAGCTAGCGACTGAAGTTTTGATGCCTAAACATAAGTGAAAGGACATGGGATGTAGCATGTCCTATCTGGCAAAAACAAGATGGCGTTGTGGCCACGTCACTGCCGCAAGTGGTCGCACTGTCTGGTGGAAAGACCCATGGCAAGTTGTAGCAGAGTTACATGAAATGCTATTTGCTGAGCAAAAAGGAGAGAGTACGGCCAGATGTGATTGCTTAATCAACAAACGCAGCTGAAATAAAGTTTAGATCAAGTTGTATCAAGCAGTAACTTTATGATCATTCAGAATCATGTTTGACTTATAGTTGTCAGTTTTGGAGAAACACACGTAAAAGTATCAGAGATAATAAAAAGGAAATCACGTTTTTAGACACTTAACTGCACGGCTGATAGGATTTAAAAAATATAGTAAAGATGGTGATGAGCGGTTAATGGTAAATGGAATAACTCCTCTTTGTTATACAATCAAACCAAAAAAGTGATTTAATCGTGTACAAGACACTTTTTTGCTTTGGTTTTCTTTGTTTCATCGTTTGTGTGTTTTGGGGGTATGGGGGCTTTTTTGCTGCCAGAGGATTTGTATGCAACGCACTTAAATAAGCAAGCGTTTCTACAAAGATAGACGCTGTAAAAATTGCAAGAAAAACATAACGAAACAAAACGTTTGAAGTCTACAGTCATTACAAACATTGGTTTTGTGATGTAAAATATATTACTGGCTTCCAACGTATGGAAGTCTCTTCCTTCGCTAGGTTCTGCTAAAATCATTAGTTATAAACTGAATTCGGAAGACATACCCCGACTCCCAGACTGGCCAGACAAAGCAAAGTTTGTGATGTGAAAGGAATTGGTGACGCATACAGTCTTGAATTGTGATTTGCCAACACATGCAGATTATTCAATACCAGTCTGTCAGCAAAGTGCTTTCTAAACAGACCGATGTTTCCCTTATGTAAACGACTGTCTGAAAAAAAGGAAACGTGTTGTGCTTGTCACCGCTAACTTTTCACCTCCTGCAAATTGTGCACGGCTGGTTACACAACAATGTATTCGTCTATATACGTTTAGTCATTCTTGTATAAATTTTATTCTTCTTTTCTACAAAGAGTGAAACAAATTTATGGGCAAGCGGTGTAATATATATATATATAAAGAGAGAGAGAGTAGAGAGATAGATAGAGATAGAGAAGAGAAGAGATAGAGTAGAGATAGATATAGATAGATAGATAGATAGATGTATGTATTATATATTAAATATATATATATATATATATATATCTTCTGTGTGTGTGTGCGGGTGCGTGCGTGCGTGCGTGCGTGCATGATTGCAAGCATTCGAGCGTCTGAGTGTGGTCTTTATCTTTTGTCTGCACGAACTTTAAACCGAATGATACAATGTAAAAATAAAACTTAATCAAACTAGCTTTAAATGGGTGCACGCATGCACACATAAACCAACTAAAAACTGCAACAAACGCAATAACAAGGCAGCAGTCGCATAAGAAATAAAGTCCTTTATACATCTTCAAAATTGGGACATGCAGAAAAAAGGTTCCTAACAAAAATAAGAGGGAGGACACTGATAATATAGGTGGCGGGGGTGAGTTTAGCAGAAAGTGGGGCAAGGGAAGGGGAAAATCGTTAGAGAATAATACAGTATTGTCAAACTTGGCACTAATGTCCAAAACTTCCACACATAAGCCTGCATATACAAGCCGGTGACCGGTGTATGATGAAGTTTATTATGACAAGGTGGGTGAGAAATCCATGAGTTTTCACAGCTCAAAGTTTTAACAAGGATCATTGACACTGCATGTCCTAAAAGCAAACTGTCATAAGTAAACCGCGGGTGCATTTATGGATTCTTAGTGTGGAGTTCGAAACACATTAGATATATGATATATCACACACACACATATATATATATATACATATATATATATATATATATATATATATATATATATATATATATATATATATATATCCCTTAGTCTAGCAGCCGTAGGGGCACCTCTGAAGACTTGACAACCAGTTCCCTCCATTCCTCTCTCTGTTCTGCCTTTCTCAACATTCTGTTGAGTTCTAGGCCCGTCCATTCGCCGATGTTGTCCCCCCATCTCTTCTTTGGTCTGCCTCTTTTTCTTCCTCCTTTGACAGTGCCTTGCAGTATCGTTTTTGCAAGTGCTTTTGATCTTGTGACTTGCCCGTGCCATTTAAGTTCACGCTTCTTTACGGTTGATAGAAGGTTTTCGTAAGGACCAATGGTTTGCTGGATTTCGTTATGCACGTCTTCGTCGCTTATGTGGTCTCTGTAGGAAATGTCAAGGAGTCTCCGGAAGCATCTCATCTCTACCACAAGTACTCTTCTCTCCAAATCTGTAGTCAAGGTCTACGATTCACAGGTATACAGGAATATATATATATATATATATATATATATAATATATATATATATATATATATATATAATATATATATATATATATATATATATTCTCCTTCCATTTTCTTCAAAAAGCAGAAATCTACTGAATAGTTCATGTTTAGAGACAGCTAACACCCACACTCATTCAATGATTTCATTTCTTTGTCTTATCCTCCCCCTCCCCCTTCCTTCTCCCCAACTCCCCACACACGCACAGGGGACAGAATCAGAAAAGAAAACTTTATTGCCATTAAGTCAGAACGAGACTTATTTGACACCAAACGTAAACGTATTTAACATTCTTAAAAGATGTAGATTCTTACATATGTAATGTATCTATGTTCTTGCTCTTCTGGAAAAAGAATCATGCACATATTTGATCATATCTAGCAGACAGTCCTCGTTGTTGAAAAACTTACTCAGATTCTTGTAGTTATTCATATTATTCATTTCCTTAATATTGACATTAGATAGAAATTTTTCTCTTAAATCATCATATAATGTACAAACATCAAGTAAGTGATACTCGTCTTCTACTTTGTTACACCATTTGCATTTTCTTTCTTCTTTTGGTATATTCATATATCTCCCTTGCTCTATCATTAAATCATGGGAGCTGGTGCGAAATCTGCTGAATAGGCGCCTATAATTTTCATTCCTGCATATCAAAAGATACGGCTCCAATCTGTAAACATGTGAAACAGAGTTGTAAAAATTCAGCTTAGAAAATAACTTTTTTTTGTTGATTCCAAAACAGTCTGTATAATTCTTCAAGTTTTGTTTTTATAGCATAGCATAATCTTTTCATATTTAATGTACTATGATTATTCCAAACATGCTTGAATCCAATCTTATGAATTATTGTTTTGATTATATAAATCCAGTGATCTTTTTCATTGTTTTGGTGCATTTCATTATATAACAATTTCAAATAGCTATTTTCTTTTGAATCTATTATGTGAATCCAAAA
This sequence comes from Stramonita haemastoma, assembly GCA_030674155.1. NCBI lineage: Eukaryota > Metazoa > Mollusca > Gastropoda > Neogastropoda > Muricidae > Stramonita > Stramonita haemastoma. The sequence goes on along the minus strand of CM060322.1, from coordinate 49,829,704 downwards.
ATTGATTAAATGACTAATAACTTTTAACGTTAATGGGTATCTGCCTAAGTCTCCGAAAACTGGCAAGACCATTGTTTTTTTGTGAACTCCTAATATCTGTCTGCAAAATTTTGCGTGGGTGCTTTCAAAAGGAAACTGATTGGTTAAGCACATTTTAAATAAATCATCTATTTTGAAGTTATCCTTTACATTACAACCATAAGGAAACCATATTTCACTTCCATACGTTAAAATAGGAATTATTAGGGCATCAAACAACTGCATAACAATATTTATTTTTAGTACACCTCCTTGTAGAGCTCTTTTCAGCGAATAAATAGCTTTGTTACTTTGTTTGACTAAGTGTTCCTGGGCTACATCAAACTTTCCTGACTGATGAAAAACTATACCTAGATATTTATACCTATCTGTAGTTTCAATTAGGTTTTGTCCACATTTAAAATGAATAGGAATTTTAGGTACAGATTTTGTGAAGATTATAACTTTGGTTTTTTCTTTGTTTACTTGGAGTCCCCATTTTAGACAATACTCATGTAATTTATCCAGTTTTAATTGGAGACCTGATTTTGTATTTGATAACAATATAAGATCATCTGCATACATTAAACCTGAGACTACATCATTTTTCGTTATATATGGAGAATCAATCATTCCTATATGTTGAAAGATATCATTAATGTAGATATTAAAGAGTGTGGGACTTAGTGTGTTGCCTTGATGGACCCCAACTTTTACTTCTATTTCTTCAGATAACGTATCTTTTACCTTTGCATATATTGTGGCATCTGTATACATATCTTCAATCAGATTGAAACATTTACCAGTTATTCCAATTGCATGCAGTTTCACCATTAAAGCTTGATGCCAAATGCTATCGAAAGCCTTCTGAAAATCCACAAAACAAGAATACAACCTTTTATCTTTTGTTTTGCATATGTTATCAACTAGTTTACTTAAAATGAAAATATTGTCTGAAGTTCTACATTTCTTTCGAAATCCAGCTTGTTCTTTGGCAAGTTTGTTATTTTCTTCTAGATAGTTGCATATTCTATTGTTCAGTATCTGGCAAAATAATTTACCGAAAGTGTTTGTCAATGTGATTCCTCTGTAGTTTTCAGGCTTTAGGGGGCATCCACCTTTGTGAATAGGAATATTGATGCCTACTTTCCATTCATGTGGATACAACCCTGTATCAAGAACAACATTGAAAAGTAACTCCAGTATACCTAGTATATCTGGGGTGATGGATTTGATCATTTCATTTAATATACCATCCTTGCCTGGAGATTTTTTGTTTTTTAAAGTTTTTATTGCTTCCGTGATTTCTTTTCTAGTAAAGGGCCTGTCTAAGTACGGGTTTTCGCGTCTTGTTAGTAGTTCGTACATGTTTTGCACTTGTTCTTTTCTCTTTTGATTGACAGAAGGTTCTTTTCCTATCAGCTTTTTTAAATGTTCCGTCCATTTTGTGTTATTGAGGAAATTTGTTTCTCTTGTATTTTTTTCTTCACTTATCCTTAATTGTTGCAGAGTTTTCCATAATACACTAGGATCCTTATCTATTGCGTTATGCAGGTTCGAAACAAGACTGCTTTTGAACGATCTCTTTTTCTCTTTTAAAAGTCTATTGTATTCTTTTCTCTTTGAAAAATACTTTTGTCTAAGGGCAACTTTGAATGGATACCGATTGATGGCGTTAAGTAAAGATTTTATTTCTTTTTTCATTTCTGCACAATGTCCATCAAACCACTTTTTACTGTTTTTCTTTTTTATTAAAATGTTTCGTTTTTTAAGTTTCAAACTTAATCTTGCTGCATCAGTGAAAATTACCGACAAATTTTCGGCACACTCATTTAATGACTTTTGCACATTTTCTGAATCAATATCTTCTTCATTTTGGTTATATGTGTTTAATGTTATACACATTTTGCGTTTTATATCTTTTATACGTGACTGTACGGTCGACAGTTTAAAAGAGGTTTGAAATCTCTGTTTTGAATTTTCATCCCAGTAAAAACTGGGTGGTAAAGCATTCTTTGTAATTTTCTTATTATCTTTAGTATTACTGTGTCTATTTTTTCTCAGATCATTCCTTTTTAACACTTTATAGTTATCCATTCTTGGTATTGAAATGTCTAAATGGACTGGACAGTGATCAGAGTACTCTGTTATTTGATCGACTTTCATATGGCGCACTTCCTTTTGGATAGATTTAGAACAAGCAAAATAATCGACAACACTACAACCTTGTGGCTGAAAACATGTGAAATGTCCTTGCAGATCTCCCAGTGTGCGACCATTTAATATTCTCATTTCATAATCAACACATATATTTATAAGTCTTTTACCATTTCTTTGAAATATTTTATCCATAGAGCACCGTTCATAACAGTTATCATAACTGTAATTGAATGGTAACTCATAAAAGTTTTGTGGATAGTCCATTTGAATGAAGTCTTCTAAACAACCTGTTCTTGCATTGAAATCACCGCAGAGAATGATAGTATTTTGTTTAGATAGATGTGCAACGTCTTGTTCTAGTTTATTCCATATGTTCATTGTGTGACGTTTTCCAAAGGAAGAATATTCAGGTGGGATATACACTCCACCTATACATGTATCACTGTCATAAGGACCATTTAAGATTTGTACCCATGCTATATCAGCATTATTTTGAGGCAAAAATTTTACAAATTGACGATACTTTTCCTTTACAAAAATGGAAACACCACCAGAAGCACCTGATGCTTTACTGTTCAGTGGTCTGCAGTAATGTACAGATATATACCCAGGGAGCATTATGCTATCTGTGTCTTTTTTTTCTAAGTGCGTTTCTTGTAAGAAGATTAAATCATAGCGCATTAACATATTTTCTACTTCTACATCCTTAAGTTTATTTGTGTTAATTCCATCAATTTTCCCATGAATACTTCTGATATTCCACGATAAAATTTTCATCTTTAAAGTAGATATCGTAATGTTAGTATTTCTTTTTCTTTCTTTCTTTTTTTTTCTTTTTTTTTTTTTTTGAGGGAGAGATGAACTAGAATGCAACTGATACCTATACAATTCTACCTCTTTTAATCTAATTTTTGTTTACATGTCAACACATTTTTCATTAACAATTAACATTTTTAAAAGAGGAAATATGACAAGCAAGCAAGCATTAAGAAAAACAACTAATATGCATGCTGTATTACTCTATCGGCAAGAGAAAGCAATATGGAGCCCAATACAGTTATCATTCATTCAGACATATTCTTGCTAGAAGCCATCTGCATATTAATACAAAACGGTCTTCATTCCATTCAATAATAAACACAACTTCCAAGGTATTTTCAAATCTGAAAATCCATACAGTGAATAGATCCAAGTCATTTGGGGGGGGAGGGGGGGGGGGGGAGGAGGGGTGAACCACTTGAAAATGACGCCGCTGACAATTTATGTCATTATAATTACATAAAAATATTAATGACATCATCAGTTACGTAGAATATTTTAGCCAAATGCTGGAAGAAAGTAGTATGTCTGTTACAGTGATCCTTTTTTTTTTCTTTTTTTTTTTTCTCACCCTACTACATTCTATTCCACATTTACATGCGGGCTGGTGTGTGTGTGTGTGTGTGTGTGTGTGTGTGTGTGTGTGTGTGTGTGTGTGTGTGTGTGTGTGTGTTACATTGTTTGCGTGCACATGCTCGGGCATGTGTGTGCATGAGTGTTACAGTAGGGATGGTAGAGCCAATGATGTAGGTGACGGATGAAGGTGGTGGTGGTGACAGTGGGGTGTGTGTGTGTGTGTGTGTGTGTGTGTGTGTGTGTGTGTGTGTGTGTGTGTGTGTGTGTGGTGTGTGTGTTTGCGTGAGTGTGTGTGTTTGCGTGAGAGTGTGTGTGTGTGTGTGTGTGTGTGTGTGTGTGTGTGCGTGTGTGGTGTGTGTGTGTGTGTGTGTGTGTGTGTGTGTGTGTGTGTGTGCGTGCGTGAGTGTGTGTGTGTGTGTGTGTGTGTGTGTGTGTGTGTGTGTGTGTGTGTGTGTGTGTGTGTGTGTGTGTGTGTGTGTTGGATATATTTTGTGGCGTAAAGGAATGACGGTGGAAGTGTCAGTGATGCAGACGATTGTTCAGTCTGCTGTTTCTGTACTGTCTGTATTGTCTTGGTGGCTCTTCTCGCTGCCTTTGGTTCAGTGCCCAGTTCTGGTCAGCTTCTGTACTCCAGTACTGCCTGGGAACGTACTGGTCACCTCTCCACTGCCAGCGTTGTCGGTGTCCATGGCGATGGCCGTATCTCCAGTCCGTCCAGTCTGGCCTGTGGGACACTGGCCCCTGCCAGTATCTAGACCTAGAGTCTTTCTCATAGAGGCCATCGGCCCACTCCTCTCCAGGTTGTCGGTCTCCAAGGGGCTGACTAGATCTCCAGTCGTGTCTCCATCTTCCTGAGGCCCCAAGTCTCCAGTATTGTCTCTTTCCGTTGGTAGTGATAGGTGGGCCATGGTTTCTTGTTTGTTCATTTTCTTCCGTGTTCTTTCTTCTGTTGCTGTTGATGTTGTCATGATAGTTTTTTTCTACTCTATCTCTCCAAGGTTGTTCCTGTCCCCGGTTCCTATCATTCCAACTTTTTCTTGTTCGTTGATGTTGATTTTGTTTATTGCTCCAAAGAGTTTTGCCGAAATCTTTTGACTCAAAAGCCCAAGGTTTTGAAGTATTGAACATCTCTTGGGATTGTGAAGTTGATCTGTTATTTGAAATTCTTTGAGAGTAGAAATCTGGTTTGAGTTTTGCAGTGTTTCTGTCATATTCAATATATTCATCGCCTTCTTGATAATTCTCTCTTTTAGATTGGTCAGTAATATGTCCATGACATCTGTTTGAAGTCTCGTTTTCTCTTGAGGTAAATGGAAAATAATTTCCAGCTGCAGAGTCCAGCTGCCTTCGCTTTGGTAAGTTAGCAAACTTTGGTCTTGGCTTTCTTTTCCGTGCCTGTTGCCAAAGCAGGCTTTCTAAACAGCGGCCAATTGTACTGGCAAGGATACTGCTACCTCGAGCAGAAGGATGAAATTTGTCCCTGTATAATCTTTTGTAGCCTGGTTGGATATTGTGCTCTACAAAATTGACATTGTCTTCCTGGCCAAGTTCACTGTAGACCATGGCGTTGAAGAGTTTTCTTTTTCTCTCAAGCTGTTGATCTCCACATGGAATTGTCTGGCTGATGATTATTTTGGACTGTGGGAATTTTGTTTTCATTTTGATTATCATTTTTTTCATTTCTTCTGCGGACTCATGGGCGTTTTGCTGTTTCAAGTTGTTAAGTCCACAGTGAACTAAAATAGCATCTGGGGTAGCCTTGGTTTTGTTCATTTCTTCTTCACAGTCTGCCAGGGTGTATGCTTTTCTTTTTCTGGCTGACAGCCCGTAGGAAGCTCCAAGTCTTCTGGGTCAAGACCATCCATTATAGAGTCATGCATAATGAGTACATATGGCAGACTGTCCTTGTCTGATATATCATCTTCGATCAAATCTTCACAATCGGAATGGGACATCTCGCTCCTGTTTTCATTTCCCACGTCAGTTTGTGGTCTTCTGTTTTCTGCAGTTGTCCCCTCTGGTGTCACAGATCCCATCCCGCAGTCTGATGCCGATGTTCTGGTCGAAGTGGGTGAGGATTGGTCTGCACCATCATCTCGATCAGGCAAAAGACTTTGATCACTAAGGTTCACTTTGTCCTTAGTAGAGGTCGATGGTATTTGTGGTTCTGCTGAATTATCTTCAGATCTGGTTTTGTTTGTAGACGATTTTCTTTATCAAGTAGATGTATGTGTGTGTGTGTGGGGTGTGTGTGTGTGTGTGTGCGTGCGTGCGTGCGTGCGTGCGTGCGTGCGTGCGTGCGTGTGTGTGTGTGTGTGGAATCAGAATCAGAATCAGAATCAGATTTGAGACCTAAACCCCAGAGAGGTAGTGACACACATTCATAAAACAAAAAGTCACGCAGAGACAATCCAGACAGACAGAGACACAGACACAGAGACAGAGACACAAACAACAAACTAGAAGGAGAACCTGCACACTCTGGTTGCGTGCCAGAACGCAACGACTTTCTTCACTTCATCAATGACTGGTATATTTTCTCACCTGCGTGTGCGGTGCATTTGTCTGTGGGTACGATTTTATGGCACCTGGTACTGATAGCTCTGAAGATCCTACATTAACCTTGGCCCAGTGTATTTTTTATATTAGCGTATACTTTTGGAACAGTGATATTTTAGTTCCATTTTTCTGAGTCATGCAGGATGACTATTCTAAGTCTTCCGATTTGGCAGTGTATGCAATGTCTCATTCTTACTGACACGCAATCACGATGAATTGCAATATTTCGTCACAAAGGTCTTGCAACAATGAATAGTGAGTGATATGCTAGCAAGTTTCCCAGTACACTACAACGAAAAGCGACCCAATGTTGGTTAACATTAACTGTGTCGTCAACTCAAAAACACGCAAGTAGATGTATGTGTGTGTGTGTGTGTGTGTGTGTGTGTGTGTGCGTGCGTGCGTGCGTGCGTGCGTGCGTGCGTGCGTGTGTGTGTGTGTGTGAATCAGAATCAGAATCAGAATCAGAAAATTTTATTGCCATTAAGTCAGAACGAGACTTATTTGACACCAAACGTAAACGTATTTAACATTCTTAAAAGATGTAGATTCTTAAATGTGTGTGTGTGTGGGGGGGGGGGGGGGGGGGGGGGCGTGCGTGCGTGCGTGCGTGCGTGCGTGTGCGTGTGTGTGTGTCTTTACCCAATACCACATCTCTGAATATGTACTACATTCTATAACAAAGCTGTATCATAACCCTCGCAGATTTATCAACACTAATTTTCTGCCTTGCCCCTTCCTGAAGCCATCACATACACAGACTTACTGACATACAGACGCTGACACACAGACATACAGTTACAGACATACAAACACATGGGCACATTGCTCCGCATGATTGCATGAGGCGCATGATTGCATTGCACGCATGCATCAATAAACCATGAACAGAACAGCATAAGGCCAGCGATCAACGAGGAAAACTGTGTTTATACAGTTTCAAAAATAGAACGGTAGAAGACAGAAATATTTCCGAAAAATGTATAACAGGAGGTTAAGAACTGATGTAGGTTGGGGGGATGAGTTTCGAAGAAAACAGAGCAAGGAAACGAAAATCGTTACATATTACTGAGGTATTGTCGAACTTGGCACAAATGTCCAAACTTCCACACATAAGCCTGTATATAGAAGCCGGTGACTGATGCATGATGAAGTTTATTATGACAAGGTGGGCGAGAAAATCAATGCGTTTTCCCAGCTTAAAGTTTTAACAAGGATCATTGAAAGTGTGTGTCCTGAAAGCAAACCGTCATAAGGAAACAGCTTCCTAGCAGAGAATGAGACACAAAGGGAACATATAAAAGTATGGATAGATCGATATATATATATATATAATATATATATATATATATATATATATATATATATATATATATATAAAGAGAAAGAGAGAGACAGAGAGAGAGAGAGGGAAACACACACACACACACACACACACACACACACACACACACACACACACACACACACACACCACACGCACGCACGCACGCACGCACGCACGCACGCACGCACGCACGCACGCACCAACGCACATACAGAGAGAGAGAGACAGAGAGAGAGAGATAGAACCTCAGACAGACAGACAGACAGACAGACAGACAGAGACAGACAGACAGACAGACAGACAGACAGAAACAGAGATAATGGGGATAGTAGATGTGTGCAGTATTCATTTTTGTATATTTCCTTCCTCTGTTAAATTTAGAAACATCATATAAGAAAAAAATCAGGTTCTTCATTACTTTCTAGTTCCATGTGCTGGAGAACAAACATGAAATCCTTTTTTCAATCCTCGGCTAGAGCTCTGAGGCTCACCAATGACGAGGTTTTTTTTGCGTATGTGCGCCACTGCTTTTAACCCTCAATTAAGACAGCCACATTTCAAAATCGGGGGTCAAAGATCCTATTATTCCACTTTTCATCAAACACTTCTGCCTGCCAAGCACATCCTGATTAAACTTTCAAACACGACCTGTTCTAACCATTTGTCTTCTCTATGATGGATCTTGGCCCCCCTATCTCTCCCTCCTCCTTCACATCTATCAGTTTTCAATCCCCATCCTCTCACTCTCTCTCTCTCACTCTCTCCTCTCTCTCTCTCTCTCTCTCTCTCTCTCTCTCATCTCTCTCTCTTCATCTCATCTTCTCCTCTCTCTCTCTCCTCTCTCTCTCTCTCTCCTCTCTTCCTCTCTCTCTCTCTCTCTCCTCTTTTCTCTCTCTCTCTTTTCTCTCCGCTTTTCGTAAGAGTAGGCTATCCTGTGCCGGTGGGAACAGATGACATTTACAAAACTGCATACACACGGGGACTGGATGTAAAAAGCACAGGAGTGCTTATTCCATTATCCTCGATATAAAAGAATAAATCAAATCAATAAATCAAATCTCTCTCTCTCTCTCTCTCCTCTCTCACTCTCTCTCTCTCCTCTCCTCCTCTCTCTCCTCTCTCTCTCTCTCTCCCTCTCTCTCTCTCTCTCCTCTGATTCAGTGCTGGAAAAAAAACTACACTGTGTTCCTCAAACTATTTCAAATCTTCTCCAAACATCTTTTTTCTATCAAGTCCCTATGATCTAAGACACTCTTCCAACCTCTGTAAGAGGAATTCTAACACTAGATGCCTTCAAAACTAGTTGCAAAGACTCATTTGATCCAGAACAAGCAACAATTTCAACATATCAATTTTTGAATAGAACTTTCTGCACTGCGCGCGCGCGGTGTGTGTGTGTGTGTGTGTGTGTGTGTGTGTGTGTTGTGTGTGTGTTGTGTGTGTGTGTGGTGTGTTGTGTGTTGTGTGTCTGCCAACACATCCTGCATGTGTGTGTGTACTGTGTGTGTTTGTGCTGTGTGTGTGTGTGTGTGTGTGTGTGTGTGTGTGTGTGTGTGTGTGTGTGTGTGTGTGTGTGTGTGTGTGTGTGTGTGTGTGTGTTGTGTGTGTGTGTGTGTGTGTGTGTGTGTGTGTGTGTGTGTGTGTGTGTGTGTTGTGTGTTGTGTGTGTGTGTGTGTACTGTGTGTGTTTGTGCGTGTGTGTGCTTGTGTGTTTGCGTGTGTGCGTGCGTGCTTGCGCGTGTGTGTGTATGTGTGTGTGCGTGTGTGTTTGTGTGTGTGTTTGTGTGTTAGTGCGCGTGCATGCGTGCGTGCGTGAGTGCGCGCGCGAGTATGTGTGTGTGTGTTGTCTATCAGCACGACGTCTTGGCACACTGAATTATCACAGGTGAAAATGTGGGACAGTGTGCATGTAGCAAAACCGTTAAGGTTCAAAGAATTGGCCCCCTGTTATGGATGTGTGAGGACCTTGCAATGTGGCTGGAAACTAGCGTCTCTGGTCTTTTTATGAGTGTTGCATCATTTTGTTCAATAGCCAGGGATAGTTGGATTTTCTTTTTCGTTTTGTTTTTAGGGTATTTTATTTTCGTGTGTAATAACAGGGACGTTGATGTTCCTGGAAACAGGAACAATGATTGCAATAACACACAAAACAGACGCTATGCTGACACGACAGCAGACAGACAAGTATGCATATTATTGGCATGTGCATTGTTTTGTTTGTGCACACACACGCGCACACACACGCTCCCACACACACAGACATACACACATACATACACGCTCATGGGCACGCATGCGCGCACGCATGCACCACTTCTTCTTGCATTCTTCTTCTTCTTCTTCTTCTTCTTCTTCTTCTTGTGCTGCTGCTGCTACTGCTGCTGCTCCTTCTTCATATAATATGTGAGTCATGGAGCTTAGCTGATTCGTTTAGGAAATTTACTAGTTTCAGTAGATATAATCGAATGATTAAGAGTTAATTTTAAAACACTGCAATGAATTTGGATCAGTTTTCCTAAAGTGCTATTTACAAAACATGCATCAACAGATTGAGTGGAGAGATGTGTGTATTTTCCCAATAAGCACTTTGCTGGCATATTGCAACGATGTGAAAGTAGCCACACACACACCCCCCCCTCCCACTCCACACCCACCTAATGAGAGTTGAAGAAAAGAAAAGAACGGTTTTTAAAAAAAACTGAACCATATTTGCTTTTTGCCTTATGCCTATGTTGTATTTAAACATGATGCAAGATACCCACGCAAGGATTTAGCGTCTATACAAAGAAACAAACAGTCTGCATGTATGAATTCATCACACAAGGCGTTGAGGATTTATTTTCCTTTCTCTGAAACATAACAAGCAGGAGGACATGCAAACAAGAACCCAGACCCCACGAAACATCCAGCCTACATTGGCGCAAGCACAACATATAAAGATGGAGATTTTTCTAAACGAAACTACTTTCTGTTTGGGAAAGTACATGCTCCAAGTAAAGAAGAGTTTTACTGATTTGTCCACATTTTTAAGCAATTATTTAACACCCTTCCAAAAACACCGAATTCGCTCCCCGTTCCCCCTTAACAGAGAGTACGCAATTGAATACACTCATGCACACATACACATACACGCACGCACACATACACATACACACACACACTCACGTACTCGCAAATACAAACATACACACACGCGCACGCGCGTACACACACACACACACACACACACACACACACACACACAGCACACACACACACACACACACACACACACACACACACACACACACACACACACACACACACACACACATGCGCAAGCATGTACAGGGAAGCGGGAGAGGGGGCAGAAAGAAAATGACAGAAACACAGAGAAAGCGGAAAACAGTTGAAGCGTCTCTCTTTATGAGCCAGAACCAAAACAGCTGCTTTCATTCCATCCCACACAATGATATCTTTACATCTGCATGAGCCCTGTTAAAGTCTACCTGCACAATGTCACGGCACACCACACTGATAGCTCTTGCACTCTCTCCTGCCCTGACTTTAGTTCAGCGGTTTTCTGGCACATAGTTTTTGGAACAGTAGCGTGACTTTTATTTCAGGGTCTTTTTTATTTTAGGTATTTTATTGTTTTCGTGAAATTCTTTGTCTCGGGTAAGCTTTGATAAAATCACTAAAACTAATGATGATGATGATGATGATGATGATGAGGAGGAGGAGGAGGAGGAGGAGGAGGAGGAGGAGGAGGAGGAGGAGGAGGAAGAAGAAGAAGAAGAAGAAGAAGAAGAAGAAGAAGAAGAAGAAGAAGAAGAAGAAGAAAAACAATGTTAATGATGATGGTGGTGGTGAGAATAAAGACCTGTTTTTTTACTACTGTCGTCATATAGTCATATAGTCATTTTTGTTATCGAGGCTTTTGCAGCTAACATTTCTAAACCAGCAGACCACAAAAGCTGTATATAGCATATAACATATCAAGACATATCATAGCTATTGAATTACTTAGGGAAAAGAAAACTGGCTTGACTTTTCCCTGAAATGTGCGGGGATGTTTAGGACACTACACTGAATCTTTTGAGCAGCGTGTCATGGACAATTCGGACCTGATGAAGCCCATATCTTTTCAGGTGAAGAAGACTGGGCTGTGTCAATGTTATTAGTTTTTCTACTTCGTTTATCATGTAAAAATGCATAAGAAATAAACTCCAGGTATTCATTAACTAAAGGGTTTTATCATGTAAGCAGATATATGATCACTTAGCACCCATCCCAGTATCTGCAATGTACCACTCTAAGCGTCAGCATAAAACAGAACGATAATAATACGTTATAAACTGTGCAAAACAAAAGGAGAAAGCATCTCGTCTGTCTTGTAAAACAAAATGGTGACAAAAGGAAGAAAGCAATACAGAAACAAAGAGAAAAGGGAACAAGTAGAAACTGAGAGACACACACACACAGACAAACACATAAAGGAGATGAATGAAGAAGATGATGATGATGATGATCATGGTAATCTTTTTTTTCCGGGGGCAAAAGAATTTCAAACTTCAAAAGGTGGAAAAAAGCTGATTTCAACGGTGCCATCACAGCAGAAATAGCGTATTAACAACAGATGATCAACAAAATATACATGGAAAACGTTACATACTTCCGTAAACTTAAACAATGAAAAAGTTCAAATGTCGATAATCAAACCAGAAAAAGATATTAGATTTAAGCGTAAACCACTGACTGCCAGCACGCTGTATATTTAACACATTTAGAAAAGTTGAGGTAGAAGTCAGATATTCCGACAGGTGGACACAGACACGGAGGCAGAAACGGAAAGGCAGAGAGAAGCAATAGGTAAAACGACATACAGACAAACATATCAACGAGATGAAAGAAGATTATGAGGACAACAGTAATCTTTATCTCCAAGCGTTACGATAAAAGCATTTGTGTAGTCCTTTTGATCTATCCCTTGTCTGTTGTTATGTTTTAAGGGGGAAAGAGCCAGAGAGAGAGAGAGAGAGAGAGAGAGAGAGAGAGAGAGAGAGAGAGAGAGAGAGAGAGAGAGAGAGAGAGAGAGAGAGAGCAGACAGACAGACAGACAGACAGACAGACAGACAGACAGACAGACAGACAGACAGACAGACAGACAGACACACAGACACACAGACACACATACAGACAAACACAGACAGACAGACAGACAGAAAGACAATCAGAGACAGACAGACTGACAGACAAACAGACAGACAGACACAGAGACAGACAGACTGACAGACAAACAGACAGACACAGACACAGAGACAGACAGACAGACACAAAGATAATGACAGAAAGTGAGACAAAGAGGCTAACAGAGACAGAGAAAAAAGTGAGGTACAGGACCAGACAGACAGACAGGCAAAAAGACCAACCAGCAAGCAAGCACAGACACAGAGATGGCAAAGCAATGGAGTCAGCACAGCAGAACGTCTTTTCCTCATCCTGGTTTACCATCATTAGGTGTCCTCTTTCTGCAGCAGGACGGACCGCACTTCCTACACTGCCTCCATCCACAACCTAGTTCCCCAACATCGGGGTAATAGCTGTCTTGTTTTGCCGATCGTGGCCATCTTTCTTTGTCAGGGATGGAGGGAGGGAGGAGGCGGGAAGAGGAGATTCTGATAGGGGACGAGGGAGTGGTGCAGAGGCTAAAGACGGTAGGAATAATGTAAAAAAACAAAAAACAAAAAAACAAAAAACAAACAAACAAACAAACAAAAACCCACCAAAATCCTCAGCCTTTTAAAGATACAATTCAGGTCTCGAAATATCTATTCCTATGCTCTTGTACTACTGTAGTTCTGAGTTTCCTTTCAGCTTGTCCTTTTAAGTCTTACTTTGTTTTTATCTTTTCTTGTTTCCTTTTTCTATTTTTTATCCTGTATTCGTTTATTTTTCTGGTTTTTGTTGTTTCCTGTTCATTTTGTTTTGCTTTCTATTTTGTTTTGCTTTCTATTTCTGTTTCCCTTATTTCTTTTGTCTTCTTTCTTATCCCTCTTTTCTGGTTTTAATTCAGTCTTTCTTTGAATCATTATTTCATTCATTCGATCTTTCTTTCATTATTTCTTTTTTTTCCCTTAAGGCTTTGGCTGGTTTTAACCATGCTGTTGGGTGTGCCTCGGCTTAAGAACACTGCCTAATTATCTCGCCATACCGGCAGCGACACTCCAGCCAGAACAATAGTGTCTAGTCGTCCTTGTGAAAAGATATGGGATCGAGCAGAAAGAGACCAAAAACTGAACACAAATGAATAAACAGAGAGAGTGATAGAAAAGATGAACTACAGAAAATGTAGAAACAGCTGAAGGTTATTCCAAGAAAAACATTTCAACAGAAACAGCAAATTAATAATGAAAAAGAAACAAAGGCAGATGATAAAAAGACACCATTCCTTCTAGACCGAAAAATTGGAGTTGTTTTGTTGTTGTTGTTGTTGTTGTTGTGTGTGTGTGTGTGTTGTGTTTGTGTTTGTGTGTGTATAAGTGTGTGTGTGTTTGTGTGTGTGTGTGTGCGTGCGCGTACGCGCGCGCGCGCGTGTGTGTCTGTGTGTCTGTGTCTGTTCCTGTGTCTGTCAGAAACAGAGAGCTCTTGGAATTCCTATAATGTTGTGTCTGTCTAGGACTGAACAGAAGTCAGACATCATGAAGACGAGATATTTTCCATTTGCATGTGTGTCGTGGTGTGTGTGTGTGTGTGAGTGTGTGTGTGGGTGTGTGGTGGTGTGTGTGTGTGTGTGTGTTGTGTGTCTAAAAGGCACCAAGTCTTGGCACTCTGAATTATCACAGGTGAAAAAGTGGGACTGTGTGCATGAAGCAAAACACACAGACAGACGGCAGAGTTCAAAGGACTGTATGGTCTGTTACGAATATTTCACGGTTCTCTGCACAATAGCTGGGAGCCAGTGTTTCTGTATTTTATGGCTGTTTCATTATTCTACCTATAACCAGGAGCTAGGTTTTCTTTTGTTTGTGGGTATTTCATTATCTCGTGTCATAACTGGGATAGTAACAGTCCTGGTGATAAAAAAAAAACAAAGATTGTTTTCATACGCAGAGAGACATCATGCTGACACGAAAGCAAAGACATAAGTATGCATACATATGCATGTATATGTACATACATACCTACGCACGCATCCACGCACATACGCGTGCACGCACGCACACGGGGGGCGGATAGCCTAGTGGTCAGTACATTGCGCTGGCAATTTGACGACCCGGGTTCGAGTCCGGTCGAGGAGATTTTCTCCTGGAGTTAACATCAGTGCTGACTCCTCTCCCCACAAGTCCTTCGGATGAGACTTTAAACTGAGGCCCCATGTGCGAACGCACGCAGAACATCTTGCGCACACGTTAAATCCTGTTCCGCTTTTCGTAAGAGTAGGCCATCGTGTGCCGGTGGGAACAGATGATATTTACAAAACGGCATACACACGGGGACTGGACGTAAAAAAGCACAAGAGTGCTTATCCCATTATCCTCGATATAAAAGAATGAATTTTTTTTAATTTAATTTAAATTTAAAACACACACACACATCTTTTTCTAACAAAAATCAGTGACCCATAGAGTTTAGATATTTCTTTTCCCAATACTTGCCTCGTTTCAATATATAATAATCCGTTAAAAGCAGTATCCAAGACACTAGAAAATACACTATGATATATTTGAACCAGTTTCTGTCAAGGGACTTTCACCCATAAAGTTTGGGGTTATGGAGATACATGGTATGCTATGGAAGCTCGAATCAAAACCTACCATAAGCGATAGAACCACTTTTATTATATTATGTACAGGTTCACTAATCAGCAACCCCACCTGGAGATTTGCAAAGATGTAAAAGTAACGTAAAACAGCTAGTAGCCCAATGGCAGCATGACATTGAGGGGCTCCCTATAAACTTCCAGTCCTGAAAATGCGATATAACAAACAAACTAGGTATGGCTGGGCCGGAGAGATTGGCATAAGTGGCGTGGAAATAGCAGGACAGGACCGCCCAAAAGAGGGGCCGCAAAAAAAGAAGAGATAAAACTGTTTAAACAAAACCCTACGCGATATTTGCTATTTGTGCATTTATTTTTATGTTTTCTGTCGGCTTGATGCTGTCCTCCCACGCCTGGCTTTTGGGCCTATACAAAATAATGAATAATTCTATGCACTGCTTATGCGAGGCTTAAAGGATCCATTTCACTTTCTAAAAGCGAGCATCACAAGCAAACAAAAATACAAATGTCAAACAACCCGATATTAGATAAGAATAAAAAAAAGAACCTGTTTGGCATGTGACAAATAAAAACTAGGTAGCATTTTTTTAACGAACCTTAAATTCTTTTTCATTAAGAAGTGCCTTTTCTCGGTAAAGCAAAAGTGCACTGATTGGTTAAAGTTTTTTTTTTTATGAGACACCCACATTCCTTCAATAACAGCCATTCTTCCCCCATCCCCACCTTCCTCTTGACAAAAAATGCACACGAATCGTGCGCGATGCGCGCCCACACACCACACACAGAGCACATATGCCATATGCGCAGGAAGGACAAAGAAATAGAAAAAATAAGCAATGAAAATAAAACAAAGCAAAAAGCAACACAAGAGAAAAAGAAAGTGACAAAATAAACAACAAGCGCAAATGACAAGTTGAAGGAAACACACCACATAATACAACATAAACATACATACATACAAAGTACATACATACATACAACATACATACAAACATAAACACACACACCACACACACACACAAACACACAACACCCACATACATACATACATGACAACATACATACATACTACAACATACACAACATACATACATACATACATACACTCACTCACTCACTCACTCACCACTCACATCACTCACTCACTCACTCACTCACTCACTCATGCACACACACACCCACACACACACACACACACACCAACACACACACACACACACACACACACACACACAACACACACAGAGGGGGAGAGAGGGAGAGAGAGAGAGAGAGAGAGAGAGAGAGAGAGAGAGAGAGAGAGAGAGAAGACAGACAGACAGACAGACAGAACAGACAGACAGACGTACAGACCGATAGACAGATACAGACAGACAGAGACAGAGACAGACGAACAGACAGACAGAGAGAGACACAAGAGAGAGACAGAGAGACAAGATAGAGAGAGAATCAGAAAGACGTACAAACAGTAACACAAACACGGAGACAGACAAAAAAACTGAAGACAGACGAAGATAGCCAATCAAGAAAATTTTTAAGGTCCTATGCGTGCAGAACAAGACTGCCTTCACCCATCAAGACAGTATATTCACACCTGTGTGTGCCCTGTGAATGTCTACCTGCCGGCACGATGTAACGGCACACCACAATGTTACCTGTGGTAGTCCTACACTGACCTTTACCCAGTAGTTTTCTAGCACACGTTCTTCAAACATTGTCATTATTTTGTTCGATTCCAGTTTCTCTTTTTTTTTAGATTGTTTATGTAGCAGTCGTCAACGTCTTTTTTTTGCTTTGATAAAATCACTACAGAAAACAAAACGAACGATGATTTAAAGACGATGAAGATTATTATCATTCGTTGTATCAAAATTGCTGTTGTTGTTGCTGCTGCTCCCATGTTGTCTTTGATGAAACTCGCTACAAAAAACAACAAAATACCTGATGATTGTGACGATAATTGTTATATAATCATTAGTGTTAGCACCAATATTGTCGCTGTTTTTTGCTGCTGCTGCTTGTGCAACTATCGTTTCCACCCCACTCGATCACAAAATATTATTAGGACTTGTTATAGATAGATAAATGAACAGACAAATATACGGATTGGTAGATAGATAGATAGATAGATAAGTAGTAGGTAGATAGAGATAGATAGATAGATAGATAGATAGATAGATAGATAGATAGATAGATAGAAGATAGACAGACAGACAGAACAGACAGACAGACAGACAGACAGACAGACAGACAGTAAGACAGATAGACTAGAAGAATGAAGACAGAAATAGATAGATTGAAAATGAGTATTGAATGAGTCAGTGGTCACAACACTCTAACTAAAGCTACCCTGCCCCCAGCAGCAGTGTAAAATGAAATGATAATTATTTCCTTGACTGCAGAGACAAAGAGAAACATTGCATTTCATTGTATTGTATAGCTTAAAACATGAAACCGGACTGAAGCAAGGAAGAAGTAACAAAGTAATGAAGAGATAGCAAAAGAGAAAAAAGGTACAAATTGAGAGTGTATAGAAAAGAGAAATTCAAAATTATGAAAAAGCAACTGATCCCGAGAGAGCTTTCCTTACAAAATACATGCTAATAACATATAAATAATCAACCAAATATAAGTGAAAAACATTGTATCCTATCCCAAAGGAAATGAAAACTCAAAATATATGTCGATTATAAAACAGAAGAAAAAGAAGTTCAAGAGTATACTACTGGTTTCTGTAGTGCATTTAGAAAAGTTGAGGTAGAAGGCAAGTAGATGGAGAGAGAGAGAGAGGAGAGAGAGAGACAGACAGACAGAACAGAGCAGAACAGACAGAGACAGAGACAGACGGGACAGACAAGACAGACAGACAGACAGACAGACAGACAGACAGACAAACAGCGACAGAGAGAGAGATGGAGGGGGAGGGAGGGAGAGAGAGCCAGAGAGAGAAAGAGAGACTGACATACATGCAAACATATGAATATTAAAAAGAAACAGGGAGGAAGAGGAAAAGGAAAACACAGACAGAACGAAAGACACACAACAACAAAAATGAAAAGGAAACGGAAAAGAGTGTCTTTTCATCATCCTGGCTTATCATCATTATATATCAGCTCTCTGTAATAGGACTACATTTCGTGCAGTGTTCAATTCAGTTTTCACAACCCTAGTTCTTAAACTTTGCGTGATAGCTGTCTTATATTTTGCTGACCATGGGCATCTTCCTTTGAAAGACGGGGAGGGAGGGAGAGGAGGAGGAACAGCGGCTGGGATGGGGATGGGGGTGAAGAGTGCAGAGGGTAAAACGGTATGGATATGTCCAAACTAAGCTTCTTGCAGACACAATAGCAGTCCGAGAACATCTATTTCTATTCTCATTTATTACTGTAGTTCTGAGTTTCGTTTTAAAGTTTTGCTTCGTGTCTTGTTTCGTGTCTTCTCTTCTTTTTCCCTTTTCCCTTCTTGTTATTTTCGTTCTTTATCTTTTTTTCACTGTTTTTTCTTAATTTTTTTTACTTTCGATTTCGTTCTTCCTTACTTTCTTTTGTCAGTTTTACCTCCCTTCTTTCTGCTCCCATATAAGAAGTTATTTATTCTCCCTTTCTGTCCACATATTTCTTTTTCTTGTCTTTTCCTTTCTACAGATTTAACATCTGTTAATGAAGTTGTCAAATGTTCCTCAATTTAAATACCCTACCGAACTGTCTCGCCCTTCCACCGGCCTTGGCGCAATGATTAGTGACTTGGGGTACGGAATGGAAGGAGGTGGGTTAGAATCCCTTGAGTCTCATAGGGATTTTTCGGACTCCAACCGGCTCCTAACCAGAGTGAGTTTGCTGTGGGCTCTTGGGAAGACTAGGACCGTACCTCACAGCCAGAGCTTCATCCACTTTACGGATGCAATTTTGAGAGTGTTGCTGAAAAGTGCCTGACCAATTTCAGGTGTCTGTATCTTTGGGTCGTTGATGCTGAGATATATTCTGATAGAATGTAGAGCACAGCCCTGTCAATAGTCTCAAAGTACATGCACTTCCAAAGCACTATAATTACATCATCCTCATTGTCATTGATCATCATGCAATTAAAAGAAAATTGTCTCTGATTCGGAGGCCTCGCTGCTCTGCTCTCATGGTGACTCAGATTAGGTTTCAACACTTTTGTGCCCATGGTGAGTCTGTGTCAAATCTTCGAGGTCGGAGTTTCACAGAAGAGGATCATTGAAGGATATTGTGGTCGCCAACCCCTGGCGGGATCTCAACTCAGTCTGGCTCCGCCCTGAGCAATTACTGTCGTCAGTAGATGGCTTAGTAGGTAGTGTCTGCGTATAACAGGCCACACTCCGAGACTTGAGGTGTTTTCTTTTTAAATTTCAAAGAGATGTGATTATTTGCGCATTTTCGTTTTAATGCATATGAATATTGCTGTCAGCCATAGCATTTAACTGATGCAAAAGTCAGATAAAAACAAACAAGTTTTCTTTAATCCACGATTAATTTGATTATTAATCTGTATACTCGAAAAAAGTCATTAACCTTAAAGCCGCCAATGTCAAGAATAAATAATTCTCGATATCCTGGTCAACACTAAGTGGACTTGCCAGTACCTTAACCTCATGTGAAGAAGATCAGTATGCTCGTTGAAGATTATATTTTATTTATTTACATGTTATCCGTTTATATCGAGGATAATGGGATAAGCACTCTTGTGTGTGTTTACATCCAGTCCCTGTGTGTATACAGTTTTGTAAATGTCATCTGTTCCCACCGGCGCACGATGGCCTACTCTTACGAAAAGCGGAACAGGATTTAACGTGTGCGCAAGACGTGTTGCGTGCGTTCACACACGGGACCTCGGTTTATAGTCTCATCCAAAGGAACTAAGATTCAGTAATTGAGCGTTCTGTGATTGGCTATAAGATACTCAGCATGCACAAGCCTGAGGCATCACAAACATCTTGACCATGCACCTGGTAGTCACATAAAATAATGTTAAAAACATGTAGTGCAGCATTTATGGATATTCTGCCCGGAATATTATTCTTAGAACAGATACACGCCCTTAGAAAAAAAATCAAGAACGTTTCACAATTTCTTCCTTTCCTCTGCTGAATCTTTTTCAACCTCATACATATATTTTTCTCTTTTTTTTCCCTTTCATTCCATTGAGCTGTTAGCATCATTTTTGCAGGAATAGATTTTCCCTTTCCACATCTGTACGCAGAAAAAAATACTTCTGCGCAGAAAAGGCTGTGCTTGATGTATGCGTCTGTGCAGGCGTGATGTGTGAGTGTGCATGAAGCATGAAAATATGCCTGTGTAATTGTGTGCAAGCTTACGTATATGCACACAAACGGTACAATGTTTACTCGGGGTCTGTGCTTCAACTACACGTCTAAACACATACACACGTACACTCATGCACGCGCACATGCACACGCGTGTGTCTGCACTCAAACGCATATGCACACACAACACAAACATGCACATATGCAAGCACGCGCGCGCACACACATACACACAACTCGAACGCAGCACGGACGCACGCACGCACACTTAAACACATTATGTGATGCTTATTCAATGAACCATCTGGAACTATATATTTGACTTTGGCCTTTGACTTTCATATACAGACACAAATGCACGCACGCACGCATAGACACATTCACGCATGCACGCATGCATAACACACACATACAGACACAAACACGCGCACGCGCGCGCGTAAACTATAACAGATGTACAAGGGCAAAGAGAGATGGAGGGAAGATTGAGAGACAAGCAAACAGACTAAGCGAGAAAAACAAAATCTAGACAGCAAATGATTTTTGTTGCCAAGGAAAACAGGAACAAAATCCCATCGCTTTTCTGCATCCAACCCTCAGAGAAAAAGTGTGAAAAAATATTTGTAATAGGTACTGGATGTGACAGATAATTTCAACCAGAACTCATGAGGGAACGAAGGTTAACCCAAAGGATGAAGGTTAATACCTGAAATGATGATCTGTTAATCCTCTCTTGACAAATATATATTGTTATGAATGCATCTATCGCTAAAGCATCTACACATGCATAGGTTTAAACTAGACGTAAATCTTCGTCTTAAAATAAAATTACACAGACAGACTAGATACACCTACACACTACACACACACACTCCACACACACACAGTACATGCATACACCACACCACACACACACACACACACACACACACACACACACACACACACACACGTACATGCACACACCACACACGTACATGCACACACACACACACGTACATGCACACACACACACAAACACACACTTACACACACCCTGCGTGTGCAAATACATCAACACGCACACGCGTGCGCCGTGCGTGCGCGCATTGACACACACCCACACGTACAGCCTCATACCTTACACTACGACATGCAAACAAGTGCTTGTTGATCTCCATGCAATATTCTATCCATTGCGTAATATGGCATTTTGAGATCAACTAGCAGACACAGATACAGGAAGTAGCATGATACATCACAACATGGCTGGAAGGATGTAGTGTGATGTAAGAAACACAATGGCTGCTTACATTTCCTGTCCCCATCATACATGTATGCATAGACATACAGCCTGATAACAAAAACTTGTTTCTAGTTCTATCAGTGCTGTCTGACATCGAGTTATTTGTTTACCTGCGAGACCCAAGCAGTCTGCAGAATATTTCACGGAAAGATTGTGTATGAACTTTTGTATCAATAGAAAACTAACTCCTGTCTGTCTGTCTCTCAGTCTCTATCTGTCTTTTTGTCTTTTTTGTCTGTCTCTGTCTGCTGTCTGTCTGTCTGTCTGTCTGTCTGTCTGTCTGTCTGTCTGTCTGTCTGTCTGTCTGTCTGTCTGTCTCTCTCTCTCTCTCTCTCTCTCTCTCTCTCTTCTCTCTCTCTCTCTCCCTCTCTCCTCTCTCTCTCTCTTCTCTCTCTCTCTCTCTCTCTCTCTCTCTCTCTCTCTCTCTCTCCATAAACCCATAGGCATTTTGTTTCTTTATATACTTGTTTATTCATTTATTTTCGTTTCATCTCGAATTTTCTGCATTTATTGTGTTCCTGCTTCCTGATCTGTTTTATTCTAATGCCAAGATTTTTTCCTTTACTTTTATCATTATTCGTTGTTGATAAGTATTGTCTTAATTAATGGTAAGGGCCGGATTAAAACAAAGATTCGGTAATTTTCTGTTACCTTTGAATATAAAGAATATCATCATTTTTTACCCCCTCTCTCTCTCTCTCTCTCTCTCTCTCTCTCTCTCTCTCTCTCTCTCTCTCTCTCTCTCTCTCTCTCTCTCTCTCTCTCTCTCTCTCTCTCTCTTCAGTCTTCATTGCCATAGAATATGTGAAATTCATTCATGCTCCCAATATTTTGCTATAGTTTGTGTGAAATATATTAATGATTTTATTTTTCATCGCTATAGTATGTGTGAAATTTATCAATGCTTTCATATTGCATTGTTATAGTATTTGTGAAATGTACCCACGATCTCTTTTTTTCACTGCTATAATAGGCGTGAAATTTAGACATGCTTTTCTTTTTCTATTGCTATAGTTTGTGTGGAATTTATCAATGGTTTTGTATTTCATTGCTGTAGGAGGTGGGAAATATATCCAGGGTTTGATTTATGATTGTCACAGTATGTGGAAAATCTATCCATGCTTTCATTTTCTCACTGCCATAGTATGTTTGAAATGTATCCATGCTTTCATTTTGCATTACACTCACACCCCTGCCCCCCTCATTTGGTGTATTGTGGTCCATGGCCAAAGTACCATTAAACCATTTCAGTGTTCAGTGTTCAGTGTTCTCTCTCTCTCTCTGTGCTTTGTTTCTATGTGCGCGGATGCAAGTGTGTGTGTGTATATGTGTGTATGTGTGTGTGTGTGTGTGTGGTGTGCGCGTGCGCGTGCGTGCGTACGTGTGTATGTATGTGTGCATGGGCAGAAGCAATTATTCACAAAAAAATACTGAAGAAATGCAAAATGTGTTAAATTTCGCTTTTGGGGCTAAAATGTGTTAAATTTCGCTTTTGGGGCTAAAATGTGTTTCTTCTAATGATTTTATAACACCTGCAATTTTATCGCACGATAGCCTGATAACATTTGTTCTATCTTTTGTTTTTTGCGATTCAGGCGAAGAAATTTTCATCTTAATTTGAATAAGATGGAGAAATTAGCAAGTGGACAACCTTTGCTTTATTACTTGAAATTTTGGAATCATGTTTTACCGCCCAACTTCTGTTTTTCAAACAGCGTTTGTGGTAAAGCAAAAATATGTAGAAAAAACACACCCACACGGAAACAAACAAACAAACAAATACACAAAAATCAACTAAACAAAAAAACATACACTCACGGGAAAACAAATACACAATCAAGCGGAAATATTTTTAATTAGTCGCACTGCCCTCGAGATGACATAATCCACACGAGGTGAGCAGTCCCAATTTCACACAGAGAAGTCTTTTACGACTGAAAATAGTACACAACACCCTACACCCCTACAACCACCACCACCACCACCTCTTCCAAACCTCCCACTCATCATCCACCCGTCCACAACACTATGCACAAGTTAATCAGCTCTCGACAGCTCTTTGCGGGTAACAACACGACTTAAGAATGTACGACATGCATAAGTTCAGACAGCCAACAGGGCAATCGTATCCATCCTCATCAATAATGTATTCCAGCAGTCCCCAGAAGTCGGGTGTTCAAATACACTGACCGTCACAGTATCGGGGTATAGGTAGCAAAGGTGTGGGGTAACTGGAGACAGTAGGGGTAGTGAATAATGAAAAACATGTATTCCTCCTGCCTGACTGAATCTGGTGAGGTAGGTAACTAAAAGACGCAAACATACAGAGACAGACAGACAGACAGACAGACAGAGAGACAGACAGACGGAGAGAACGAGAGAGAGAGAGAGATTGAGAAGGAAAGAGAGAGTTGAGAGGAGAGAGAGAGAGATGGGGAGGGAGGGATGGTTAGAGAGAGAGACAGAGACAGGCAGAAAGAGACGGAGAAACGGCGACGGAGAGAATATTAAACCAGCACCTTTGGGTGGTGTGTGTGTGTGTGTGTGTGTGTGTGTGTGTGTGTGTGTGTGTGTGTGTGTGTGTGTGTGTGTGTGTGTGTGCTGTTTGTGTGATACATATATATATATATATATATATATATTTTTATATATATATATATATATATATATATAATATGTATTGGATTCTTTAGCACAGGAATTGAGAGAGAGAGACAGACAGACAGACAGACAGACAGACAGACAGACAGAGAAAGAGACAGACAGACAGACAGACAGAGAAAGAGACAGACAGACAGACAGACAGACAGACAGAAACAGAGACAGAGACAGATACGGAGGAAGTGAATGAGGGAGGGAGGGACTCAGACGGACAGTGGCGGAGATTAGAGAGAGAGAGACAGACAGACAGACAGACAGACAAAGACAGACAGAGACAGAGAGAGAGATACGGAGGAAGTGAGTGAGCGAGGGAGGGACTCAGACGGACAGTGGCGGAGATTAATTGACAAGAAGACTTGAGATAGACGGGCAGACAAAACAGAGCAATGTACAAGTAACCGGACCATGCATGTTTTTGCATATCTGCCCTCTGCATCTGTCCGAAGGCACCGCATGTAGACAGAATGAATAGGATCCGACAACAGGAATCACAATGGATTTCTCCTCTGACTATCTATCAGTCTGAGTCTGTTAGTGGTGTGTGTGTGTGTGTGTGTGTGTGTGTGTGTGTGTGTGTGTGTGTGTTGTGTGTGTGTGTGTGTGTTTGTGTGCGTGTGTGTGCGCGTGGGGGTGTGTGTATGTGGGGGTGTGGGGGTGTGTATGTGTGTGTGCGTGTGGTGTGTGTGTGTCTGTCTGTCTGTCTGTCTGTGTGTGTGTCTGTCTGTGTGTGTGTCTGTCTGTCTGTCTCTGTCTCTGTCTTTCTCTGTCTCTCTCTGTCTCTGTCTCTCTTCTCTCTCTCTCTCTCTCTCTCTCTCTCTCTCTCTCTCTCTCTCTCTCTCCTCTCTCTCTCTCTCTCTCTCTCTCTCTCTCTCGTGTTTAACTGTATATATACTTTTCGTATTTGTTCGCCCTTCTTTGTCTTCATTATTTTCTTTCTGTCATGAGATGAGAGCCTGGCGTGAAAAAGCCTCTGGCTTATCCCGTTACCTTCAATAAAACATTTGAGATCAAGTCTCTCTCTCTCTCTCTCTCTCTCTCTCTCTCTCTCTCTCTCTCTCTCTCTCTCCTCTCTCTCTCTCGTGTTTAAATTTATACCTACTTGTTCATATTTGTTCGCCCTTCTTTGTCTTCATTATTTTCTTTCTGTCACGAGATGAGAACCTGGTGTAAAAAAGCCTCTGGCTTATCCAGTTACCTTCAATAAAATATTTGAGGTCGAGTCTTCTCTCTCTGTCTCTCTCTCTGTCCCCCTCTCTCTCCTCTCTCTCTCTCTCTCTCTCTCTCTCTCTCTCTCTCTCTCTCTCTCTCTCTCCCCCCCCCCCCTCCCCAGGCCTCCCTTTTCCTGGTTCCTCATCCTTTCACACAGAAGATTTGGGTTAACTGTGTAAAGGGAGCTGCCTTCAGTCAATACGCAGGTACTGCGGGCGGCCTTGGTACACCGCGGTCATCAGTCAACATAACTTCCCCACAATAACGGACAGCTTGTCTTTCTAGTAGATAGAAAGAAAGCACTGTATGATTCGTTAACATAAGTACACAAAATTGCAATTAGCATCTGTCTATCTATCCATCTATCTATCTATCTAGCCCTTAGTCTGGTGACCGTGGGGTACCCCTGAAGACTTGAGAACCAGTTCCCTCCATTCCTCTCTCTAATTAGCGTCTCTGCTCTCTAATTAACGTACAATTGTTCTGATAGCTAAAGACAATGAACGATTCTCTTTTCTCTCTGACCTCCCAACTCATCTCTTTCTCTACTCTACAGCAGCGGAAACAGTCGATCTTGCTATTTCTTTGCCCATCTGGTAGCTTCAGACCCTTTGACCTTTCCTTTAGCCAAAGGTTTGTCTTTGTATCGAGAGGCAGTACCGACTGTTAATAGCAGTCACATGGACATACATGGGTTAAATACACCCACACGTGCATATATAAGCCAAGAAAGGGTTACGTATGCGTACTTGCACATGGGTGTGTTTTATATACATTAACGCTCGTGCTCACGCACATATACACCACGCACACGCGCGCGCATGCACGCACCTCCCTCTCCCTCTAACACACACACACACACACACGTACACACACACAGTCTTTTGTAAGCAAAATCATTTTAATTTGCCTTGCTCACGATTTTTCCTGATTGTTCCCTGAAACAAATTGGGTAACAGGCTGACAGGCATTTTTGTTTGTCATAAACTTTCCAGTTTTATATTATACAAATCTGATACTCTTCTGTTTGATGATATATTGCTAGGATGTCGATAATATTGCTTCCGCTGTTCCAAATGCATTTGCATAGCTAAATCAACTCTCTCTCTCTCTCTCTCTCTCTCTCTCCTCTCTCTCCTCTCTCTCTCTCTCTCTCTCTCTCTCTCTCTCTCTCTCTCTCGGAGCTTCCCTTGCTTGGATACCAGCAGGAAGGAATTTGAACAGTGTCTGGATAATTTGTGTGTTTTTTTGCAAGAAAGGCCTTAAATATGCCCGTAGTAGGACTGCCATCTCGTTTAGAACGTGTCTTGAACACTTTTCTGCAAGAAATGTGTCTTACTTCCTTTAAAAATCGACGGCAGAGAGGACCAAACAGTGATAGTGCTGCGTCTGTCACCCACTGGCCAGCCTTCTACTCCTCAACATCAAACGACACACAGTGACACTGTCGTGTACAAAAGAAAATCTCTGGCACAAGTGGCCAGGGACAAGAGAAGGACAGAGACACACAGGGCCACTCTGCAACAAAAGAGGAAGGTAAATACTATTTCGTCTCCCTCTGGCTTATTTTTACCAACGCCACCCAGTTTATTTTACAATACTGAAAATGCCACTGCTGTTGACACTTTCGGCAAGCCCACTGACACTGCAGGCTGTGTAGGGCAGTTTGCACGTGCTGCTTGCTCTGGCCATCCGTCTCCAACTACACGGAATGACGACACCAACGTTATTTCGGGGTCAGGTCCGTGCATTGATCTGACATTGGAAGAAGAGACAGACGATTGTGACAGACACAGTGACGCTTGGGAAATGACAGACAGTTGTGATCATATGCGCGATGACAAACAAGCCACGCCAGTTGTAACGCTAACAGATGACGCTACAGAAGATGTGACAGGAGAAGAAAAGACAGAAGAAGAAAAGACAGAAGAAGAAAGTCTGTTAAGTGAAGACGATTGTGCACCAGTACGTGAACCATCACAGTCCACCCGTCTGTCAGCTGATGACTGCAGGATCATACTGGAACGACTGCAACAACTAGACAACGACGTGGGCAGTTTTCCTTGAAAGAGTAGAAAGGAGAGAAGAAGACAGCCCCAAAGACAGCACTGTGAAGTCAGAACAGCCTTTCAGCAAATCCACAGGACATGAGACATCTCTACCCCATCGATAACTAGTGACAGATGTGTTTGATAATGGTGACAGTGTCGTTCATACTGTCTTGTTCTCACTGATGTTATGACATTTTTCACTACCGCGAATCGGTTTCCGTTCGCGATGACTCTTGATGTGAATTTCGATTGTTCATTTTGTTTGCTGTTATATTCGATTTTCTTCCTCTCCCCCCCAAGTCCCTATGTGAATGAGCCGAAGAGCTTGACACATTAAACCATTTGTCATTGTCATTGTCATTGTCATTCTCTCTCTCTCTCTCTCTCTCCCTCTCCTCTCTCTCTCTCTCTCTCTCTCTCTCTCTCTCTCTCTCTCTCTCTCTCTCTCTCTCTCTCTCTCAAATTATTTCTTTGTGTTGCCATTACGCACTTCAGATTTAATGTACTTCCACTTAATAACACTTTACATCGCTATAGTGAATTTGCTCATGATGAATTGTGTCCGTTTTGTAAAAACCAGATCGAAATTGAAAAATATTTTGTATTCATCTGTACTACATTATGAAGATTTAAGGGTAAATTTTCTAAAAGAGTCAAAAGAACTTTCTCTGCATGTGTTACTCACAGCCACTTATCCTATCCACATGTACAACTTATCTAAATTTGTTTCTTGCAATCAATTAGCGGAAGAAAATACTTTAAATCTATTAGAAAATCCGGTGATATGCATCTGTTAAAGCATGTTCACTTTTGTTTATATTATGTATTTTAAAGAAGTCGTGGTATAACATGATAATGATTTTCCTTATCTCCCCCTGTTACACTTATATGTCTCTGATTCTGATTATCACTGTAAAAGTGAAATGTAAACTATAGTTAGACAATTATTCTGAAGATTTGAACTATAGTGGGTATGAGGTGTATATGAGCTTAAGTTAAACAGTGATTGTAGAATATAGATAGGTGTTGTTATATCAGATATTTTCCTATTTTCTTTTCTATATTGTATTGTGGCCTAAGGCTGATGTGCAATTAAACCATTTCAGTGTTCAGTGTTTCAGTTTTTTCTCTCTCTTCTCTCTCTCCCCTCTCTCTCTCTCTCTCTCCTCTCTCTCTCTCTCTCTCTCTCTCTCTCTCTCTCTCTCTCTCTCTCTCTCTCTCTCTCTCTCTTTCGTTTGTTACATTTTTGATTCGCTTGATTCTTTTCTTGGTACCTTTCATTAATTTGCTTGGAGTCTTAAAAATAAGCTTAGAATTGTTATGTGCTAGCATTCGCTGCAATTTCTGGATCCAAACATTATGGTAATGTTATCCGTTATCCTTAAAAAATATCACAATTTCCATCATCATCATCATCATCATCACCTCTCTCTCTCTCTCTCTCTCTCTCTCTCTCTCTCTCTCTCTCTCTCTCTCTCTCTCTCTCTCTCTCTCTCTCTCTCTCTTTCTCTCTCTCTCTCTCTTCTTTCTTTCTCTATGACATTTTTGCAATGAATTGCCATTATAGTAGTCATAAATCCTGTACCTAGATTTTCTACTTAAGCAATTACATCACCAAACTCTGTCCAGTAAAGGGGACTGCATTGTACATTTTAGTTATAGCTTGTTTCTAATGTTGTTGTAATCCCTAGTGGTCATTAGAATGGTAATATAAAAAAATACATTCGGAAAAAAAGATGAAGGAGAGGAGACATAGACGTTCACCTGGTGATGATGGAGAGGGAAAGACGTGATATGTGTATGCATACGTTAGTACAGAAAACTCTCTCTCTCTCTCTCTCTCTCTCCTCTCTCCTCTCTCTCTCTCTCTCTCTCTCCTCTCTCTCTCTCTCTCTCTCTGATCACTTTAGTGATGACTGTGTTGAGTAGGATGATAACGATGATGTTCTTATTCATATGTAATGTACTTGAATGTGTTGCATTACTGGACAGGTGATCGATGCTTTTGGTCAACTATTACAATTGCCCTTTGTCCCTTTCATTTGTATTGTGGCCCAAGGCCGAAGTACAATTAAAATGTTCAGTGTTCAGTGTTCTCCCTCTGTCTGTTTGTTTGTCTGCCTGCCTGCCTGCCTGCCTGCCTGCCTGCCTGCCTGTCTGTCTGTCTGTCTGTCTGTCTGTCTGTCTGTCTGTCTGTCTGTCTCTCTCTCTCTCTCTCTCTCTCTCTCTCATCATCTCTCTCTCTCTCTCTCTCTCCTCCCCCCCCCCTCCTCCTCCTCTCCACCTCTCCCTCCCCCCTCTCTCCCTCTCTCTCTCCACCTCTCCCTCCCCCCTCTCTCCCTCTCTCTCTCCCTCCCCCCCCTCTCTCTCTCTCCCTCCCTCTCTCTCTCCCTCCCTTCCCTCCCCCCTCTCCCCCTCTCTCTCTCTCTCTCGCACACCCACAAGCCCCAGCCCAGCCAAGTGCCAGCAGTAAATATCGAGTCATTACCAGTGACAGGCAATAGTCAGGCAAACCCCCGTACCGAAGCCACTAAACCCGACCGTTAAAGAGACTGGGGTATTGAACGAGCTCAGGGTCATCCCTGAAATGGAGACCTCCACCAAACTACTCACCTCTCTTGGGAACCCCGCACATTCCCTATCCCCATCCCCACCCTCCTTTGGTAAAGCGGGCTAGGCTGCACCATGTGCTCAAATTTCTTCTGGGTGCTTATCTCTAAGGGGAATAACCGCTGCTGAAAATGCTCCAGGTAGCCATCTTTGATATCAAGAGGGGGAGGGTTGATGATTAGATTCATAGGCTTGATAGCTCATAGATCCATTCAGTCCGTCCGTCCGCCAGTCAGTCACTCTTACTGGTAGTGTTTGAGACGTTAGCTAGGATTAGGATGCAGGAATGAAAAGTAAGCATTTCGTGTTTTTCTTTGGCTTTTTCTTTCGCCTTGAGAAAAATAAAGTGACAGACCTGCTTTCAAAGCAAGCTACATTATGCAGAAATAATGTCAAATATCTTCCTACAACAACAATACTAGTGTAGATGTATGATTCTGATTAATCTATTCTTTCTGGCCATTTTTTGCAACAGATATAAATTCTTCAAAGTTCGCACCGGAAAACATTGTTACTTTCTTGAGTCAGGAACTTAACGTCTGGTTTGAGTTAATACACTTTTTTTTTCAATAGAAGCAATCTTGCTTTTAAAGGCTTAAGTTTTGGTTTCATCTCATGATATGTGTCATTAAATACAGTTCCCCTACAATGCAGGGTCGATCGTAGTGGTTGGTTAAGGTGTGGGTACGATGAATGACCCAAGATTGGTTTTTCATATTGTTTTAATATGTCATAGTTGCACAAGCTTAATCTGAGATTTAAGCTTTATATGATTACAGGCCTGATATGGCCGCTGGGGTCAGTTTGGCTATAAACAATCAATTAGATTAGATTGGATTCCATTATTTTGATAGACAGTGATGTGTTGGCATGAGGTAAGTGTCAACGTTTGCAGTGTAATGGTTTCAGTCAGCCACCGTCATTACCGCTGACAGGGTCGTTAAGAGTTTGCATGTGTAACCTGCATTAAGGTAATGGCTGTCCACAAAAATAGCAGATGTATAACTGCCATTCAGGGAGAGAAGCAGTGGTGTCAGAGCGGTTAGTAAATAGAGAATGACAAGGTTGCTATGATGTAGTGTCCAAATACTGCAGTCAAAGCCTTGCAAATAAGAACCAAGTACTAATGACACCAGCACTCCTCTCTCTCTCTCTCTCTCTCTCTCTCTCTCTCTCTCTCCTCTCTCTCTCTCTCTCTCTCTCTCTCTCTCTCTCTCTCTCTCTCTCTCTCTCTCTGTCCGTGTCAGAGCGGTTAGGAAATAGAGAATGACAAGGTTGCTATGATGTATGTCCAATGCTGCATCAAAGCTTGCAATGCCAGTAATACCCAGCACTCCTCTCTCTCTCTCTCTCTCTCTACTCTTCTCATCTCTCTCCTCTCTCTCTCTCTCTCTCTCTCTCTTCCTTCTTCTGTTCGTTCTTGCTAGTATCTCTCTCGTCTCTTCTCGTCTCTTCTCTCTCTCTCTCTCTCTTCTCTCTCTCTCTTCTTTTCTCTCTCCTCTCTCTCTTCTCTCTCCTCTCTCTCCTCTCTCTCTCT
>CM060322.1:49787847-49790347 GCA_030674155.1 Stramonita haemastoma | reverse complement strand
TTTAATGGAGCGCGCTGTGGGGCCGCTTTGGGGTAGGGTTTCTCTTTGTGTGTGTGTATATGTATATATTATATATATATATATATATATATTTATATATATATATATATATATATATATATAAAGGGACAATGAAATTCCATCAATTTTATGCTAAAAACACAACGTTCTACTTTCATTACTAAACTAACTTTCCCTTTTTATAGATTTTATACGCAAGACTCAACGCTGTAAATGTAACGCTACATGAAAGAACACATGTGTTTTCTTTATTCCATAATTCTGTGGAGAGTCTTTTTTTTAATGGCTGTATGCCATGTTTTGAGTCCCTGAAATATCACAGCAGAGGATAATGGGATAAGCACTCTTGTGCTTTTTTTACATACAGTCCCCGTGTGTATGCAGTTTTGTAACTATCATCTGTTCCCACCGGCACACGATAGCCTACTCTTACGAAAAGCGGAACAGGATTTAGCGTTTGCGCACGATGTTCTGCGTGCGTTCACACACGGGGCCTCGGTTTGTAGTCTCACCCGAAGGACTTTGGGGGAGAGTGGAGTCAGTACTGATGTTAACTCCAGGAGAAAAATCTCCATAATTATACATTGTAACTGCAGCTGTCCTGTCTGCACACAAGCCAATAAAACTTAATTTAAAAAAAGTAATAACTAAATCATTAATCTGATAAAGGAAAATAGAAGCCATTAAACGAGTGACTTAACAAATACCCGAGTACACACACATGCGCGCCTCACACACACACACCACACACACCACACACACACACACGCATACACACACACACCACGCACGCACGCACCACACACACACACACGTGCGCACACACACACACACACACACACACATTCAGTCCGTGGAAGAAGCACGTGCAAAAGCAAATAACCTTTGCTAATTAAGCAGAGCGGTACCCTTATCCTCTGCGCGTCTGATAAAAGAAAAAACGTCCAGAGACAAAATCCTCTGTATCTGATTAATCAGAAGGTCACATAACTGGTGATTTATGACGTCAAGCAATCAACCAATCAGGAAGAAATGCATTACTGTTAATCCGACCACTAACGCCATTAGCCTAGATAGTATGTTGTTCTCTCTCCGTCTCTGTCTGTCTGTCTGTCTGTGCGTCTGTGCGTCTGTCTGTCTGTCTGTCTGTCTGTCTGTCTGTCTGTCTGTCTGTCTGTCTGTCTGTCTGTCTGTCTGTCTGTCTGTCTCTCTCTCTCTCTCTCTCTCTCTCTCTCTCTCTCTCTCTCTCTCTCTCTCTCTCTCTCTCTCTCTCTCTCTCTCTCTCTCTCTCTCTCTCTCTCACACACACACACACACACACACACACACACACACACACACACACACACACACACACACACACACACACACACAAACACACACATACCCACAAAAAATATGTTCAAAGTAACTGTGTTTTTGTACTTAACAATAAGCATTTCACCAGACCCACAATGTAAAGAATTCTACAACAAAGCAAAAACTGTGTTCATCTTTCTTAAAGCTACACTACAAAATCCTATTTGCTACAATACTTTGAGAAGCAGATGTATATTAAAACTATCTCTTTTTCATCACCAATATGTTCATTTTTCATTCTTATGCATTATTTACATATATCTAATGCATTAACTTTAACTTGAGCATGTTTTTTCCTGCACTAGAAAAAAATCGTCGCCATTGTCATCATCATCATCTCATCATCATTACTGTCATTCTCATCATATTCTAAGTTTGTTCGTTACATCGTTACAATTATATTATCAATAATTATTATTATCATGCTCATCATCATTCTTACCATCCATCTTTGCAGCCTGATTCTAAAATATTAAATCGTACACTACTCTGCCTCTTCTCTGCCTTTCGAGTCTATTAATAATTATTTTCAGAACATTTTTTTAATCTGCTTTCGACAAGGGGGGGGGGGAGGGGGGAATAACTCAGTGGTCAGAGCATTCGCTTTCCCCAAGCGTGGTTACCAATGGATGGATGACCATTTGCACGCCTTGGTTTCAGTACAGTCCCTCAGTTCACCCATCTGTAAATGGGTCCCTGCCCTCTTTAGGGTCAGGGAAGATAAAGCAGTGAGGCAGAGATGTGCACCAAAATGCTGGCCTCTAGAGAAGCTGAGGTTTTAGATGCCTCGCTCCTCTACGACCATATAGGTTATGGGACACACTTTACCTTTTACGACTCTTTTACGGAGTCATGATACTTTACAAATCAATACTGTGTCGACGTGCAAATGTCCTTTAGGATCAATTGCCCCCAGGGAGTAATTTCTGCATTGGTTGCAACTAATGACATGCTGACTCAGTTTCATTTGTACGTTATCAGTACTGTGAATTAGAAGTAGTAGTAGAAGTAGTAGTAGATAGTAGTAGTAGCAGTAGTAGTAGCAGAGCAGTAGTAGCAGGCTAGAGCAGTAATAGCAGCAGCAGCAGCAGTAGTAGTAGTAGTAGTAGTAGTAGTAGTA
>CM060322.1:49780347-49785347 GCA_030674155.1 Stramonita haemastoma | reverse complement strand
CTTTTCGTTGTTATAAGTTGGACAAGCAGACGACAATTAAGACTGACACACATCTGACAAAAACAGTTTAACAAGCATGGATTTACCTGCAAAATTAACTCCCCGAATTTGCACCGTAAGAGGATCAGCAACATTCTTGTAAGTTTTTTTTATTTGTAGGTTCCATACATGGAGTAATTTCTACGGCAACGATCAATTACCAACCTCATAAAACACAACTGTAAACGGTGCATGCCTGTGCAGCCGTTGCGTCTTCTTGCTGATGATTGGCTGAACTAGTCACGTGATCGCTTGGGGTCAAACCTAAACATCAAGACACCAAAAAGCTATAAATAGTACCACAGACGGGTGTCTGCTGCAAGCACGTAGCTTTTGCTACTGTAGTGTGCGCTTATACCATTCTTTAAATAAAAGATGTAGGTGGTTGGGGTTTATTGTTCGTTATAGATTGAATGGCGGATTCTTTTTTTCTGAAAGCTTGAAAACTGTTTCTTTCTTTTTTGTGACTGCGTACATAACTTGAAACTTTGGTCGTGACATCGGTGAGAAAGGAAGTAACTGGTCACCTGCCCCCTTCCCCTTTGAACGCCAGCTTTCGTCTTGTATGGTGTAGTAGATAGCACTGTAATGTATCAGGGAAAAAATATTTGTTTGCAATTCATTAAGATAAACAAAATGAACAAATTAATCGTTGTGAACAATGCATTAAAAAAAATTAATGAAATTAATTTTTGTTTGCAATACACTAAAATAAATCAAATGAATCTTCATTGATTGCAATACATTTCTCACAGCACAACTTGGGATGTTGACTCCAGAAACTGTGTCGATATGATACTGTGAATCTGATTATTTTCTCAGTTTATATACATTCCTTTGCTTTTAACAGTTGTCTGTTTTGTTGATATTGCTGTCTTGTTTACACAATCTTATCGTGGGTTCTCCAGAGTAACCAACACATGTCTTAATTGATTGCGTCAATTGAAAGACTAGCACCCAGGCAACCATTCGAAGTAGAGCAGAATCAAGTTTTCCAGTGTCGTGAAAATTATATATCGTTTTAGCTGCTATTCCCAGTGGAGAGCACGTCGCCACAGGAGCAACACAATCCAATATTTTTCCCTGTTTGCATGTGTGTGTTTTTCCTATCATAGCGTGTTTTCTGTACAACTTTTGCCAACTCTCTTGTTGCACATTGCCGTGGATTTTTCTGAATGTGCGCTGAATGTGTGCTGCACACGGGATGTCAATTTATCGTCTCATCTGAAAAACTAGCACCCAGACACCACTAAAGGTTTGAATGGATGAGGAAAGGCTTTGGCTCAAAGGAGAATCGAACCCACGCTCCTTTTTTTTGTACGCAAGCGCACTACTTCTAAACCACCGATCCTTATTTTCATTTTCTCTTTTGGCTGGTGTGCACTATGGTGTGCACTAAAAGGTGTGACATCGAAATGTTCCAGTGAAATCAGATTTCTGGAGCAAAGGAAGGGAGAGCAGTCTGGCCAGATTAAAGCGAAAGCTATTCTTTAGTCAGTCACTGTACTAGTTTCTGATACTGTACACAATGGACTCGAAGCCTTAGACAAACCAGTGGTCTTCAAGCAAAGCATCTGACTAGAAAGCGAGAAATTACGAGTACCATCCCCTATTTGAACCCGAAATTTTCACCCATCCATTAGACCTTGAGTGTTGGTCTAGATGCTAGTCTTTCGGCTAAGATGCTAAACTGACATCCCATGTTGATTACACAATCATTTACTGTACGTAAAAGAACCCAGGGCAACACGAGACTTGTCCCTGGCAATAGTCTTTAGAACACGGTCACTGAAACTAAGGTCAGAGAAACTAATACGCTGGCAAAAAGGAAAAAGAAAAAATGATACAGGTAGCGCCTCTCTTATGGCGACGCACTCCCCCCTTGGAGAGCAGCCTGAATTTCACCTAGACATGAAACTTTTGTGACTGAAAGTGGCATGCAATGCTGTACAAAACAAAGACATTGCCCACCTCAGGTACTCCCCCCCTCCCCTCTCCCCGTTAGGAAAAGGCAAGAAATCTAGACCTATTTAGATACACACATGAAACTTTTCAAAATTCATATCAAAAGACGCTTTGTTGTCGTTATTACCCAAAAGCACGTGTGCATGCATGTGTCTTCGTGTGTGTGTGGCGTACTTCCGGCTCCTGTGCACGTGCACGTGCCCGTTCACGTGCACGTGTGTGTGTGTGTGTGTGTGTGTGTGTGTGTGTGTGTGTGTGTGTGTGTGTGTGTGTGTGTGTGTGTGTGTGTGTGTGTGTGTTGTGTGTGTGTGTGTGTGTGTGTGTGTGTGTGTGTGTGTGTGTGTGTGTGTTTTATTTTTTTTTGAATGTGTGTGCGCATATGTGTGTGTGTTATTGTTGTTGCTGATGTCGTCGTCGTCGTTGTTGTTGATATTCTAGCTTTTACAATTTTCCTGATGTCGCTGCTGCTGTGGTTGTTGTCGTTAGGCGTTGTTCTTTTGTCTTGCTGTTGGCTCATGGTGTGTTGGCTGGTTGCTCACACAGCAGGCTGCTCGCTTACGCTCTTGCTTAGTGTTGTGTTAGTTGGTTCATTTGTTTGTTCAATCGTTCGGGCTTTTTGTTTTTGTTTGTGTTTATCTATTTTTTGTTGTTTGGATGCTTCGGTTTTGTTTTTATTTAGCATACACACATTTTTGTGTGTCTTTTTCTCTCTGTTCCGTCCCCTCTCTCTTTCTGCCTCTGTCTCTGTCTGTCTGTCTGTCTGTCTGTCTGTCTGTCTGTCTGTCTGTCGGTCGGTCTGTCTGTCTGTCTGTCTGTCTGTCTGTCTGTCTCTCTCTCTCTCTCTCTCCTCTCTCTCTCTCTCTCTCTCTCTCTCTCTCTCTCTCTCTCTCTCTCTCTCTCTCTCTCTCTCCTCTCTCTCTCTCTCTCTCTCTCTCTCTCTCTCTCCTCTCTCTCTCTCTCTCTCTCTCTCTCTCTCTCTCTCTCTCTCTCTCTCTCTCTCTTTCCTTCATAAAACGAACTTCCTGGCTCGCTGGTACCACTCACAGACCATGGGTACCCTTTACTCTCTTATTTATGACAGCTACGTCAATTCCTGTCACTCTGTGCCAATCCCCAAAGTGAGACAAAAATAGAGATAAAAGAGAGGAAAGGAAGTCTGAAAAGGTGACAGAAAATAGAAAGAAAGAAAGAAAGACAGACAGACAGAAAGAAAGAAAAAAGAAAGAAAGAAAGAAAGAAAGAAAGAAAGAAAGAAAGAAAGAAAGAAAGAAAGCAGAAAAGAAAGAAAGACAAAAAAAGAAAGACAAAAAAAGAAAGACAACAAAGAACGAAAGAAAGAGAAAAATGAAAGAAAGAAAGAAAACAAAACTGGAAAGAAAGAAATCCATACAGAAAGAAAGAAAGAAAGAGAGACAAAAAGAAAGGGAAAAAATGAGAAGAAAAAAAGAGACAAAACGCATGAACAAAGATTACCAAAGAAAGAAAAACTAGACAAAAGAAAGGAAAGATTTGTATGGAAAAATAGACCCCAAAAAAGCAAAAAAGAAAAAGAAAAGAAGGAAGAGAAAAGAAGGAAAGAAAGAATAATGAATGAATGATCGAAATAAGGAAATGATGGCAAGTTTTTGGACCTGAATGTCAAGGACAGACATCCAGAAATATGGCATTATCAGGACAAAAAGAACTAGAATAACCAAAAATCATGTGTTTAAAAATGGTTTGCAGAAACTTTTAATCAATTTGATTCCAGAAAGTAATTCATTTACCTAACGGACACAGCATAGCAAATAATAATGATGTTTAATGCATTTATACAGACGTACATAAACACACAACCACAAAGAATCACACACATGCACACACGCACGCACACACACACGCATTCACGTACACACACGCACGCACGTACACACACACGCACACATACACACGCACGCGCGCGCGCGCGTGCGCACACACACATAATCATTCTTCATTCGGATGTGACAATAAACCGAGGCCCCGTGTGTGAACGCACGTAGAACATCTTTCGCACACGTTAAAACCCCGTTCCGCCTCTCGGAAGATCAGGCCATCGTGTGCCGGTAGGAGTGGATGAACTTTTTTTTTAAACCAGCATGAACACAGGTGTCGTGATTAGACACCATCCCTGAGGGAAAAAAAATAATGGGTAGGCGCTGCACTTGTGGCGACGCGCTCTCCCTGGGGAGAGCAGCCCCAATTTCATACAGAGAAATCTGCTGTGACATAAAGTGACATAAAATATAACTAATAAAATAAAATAAATCACAAAAACTACACACATATAACCACAAAAATGTACACACACAAACACCACACACACACATACACACACACGCAAGCACACAAACACACGCAAACGCACACACACACACGCGCGCGCGCACGCACACACACACACACACACACACACACACACACACACACACACACACACACACACACACACACACACGCACGCACACAGAGAAGCAGACACACACACATACAACATACATACATACATACATACATACATACATACATACATACATACATACATACATACATACGTACGTACGTACGTACGTACGTACGTACGTACGTACGTACGTACGTACGTACGTACATACATACATACATACATACATACATACATACATACATACATACATACATACATACATACATACATACATACATACATACATACATACATACATACATACATACATACATACATACATACATACATACATACATACATACATACATACATACATACATACATACATAAGAACAAATACAACCCGCTGACTGAAAAACGCATTTTAGCAATAATATCGTGACGGAAAATTACATCATGCATTTGGAATATAAAGTTCATGCGAATGGAATTATATAAAATCCTGAGCCACTCAAAAATAAAGGAATATAAATGGGCGTGTACAGAAAAATTACATATACTGTGTGATAAGCAGTCAAAAAGAAAGAAC
>CM060322.1:49772847-49775347 GCA_030674155.1 Stramonita haemastoma | reverse complement strand
CCCGGCGCAGAGGCATCGTGGCAGAGACGAAGGCAGCCGGAATGTTGTGGGCCGAGCTGAAGAGGATCTCCCAGAACCGAGTGCGTTGGAGGGGTGTTGTTCCGGCCCTTTGTTCCCCAGGGAATTCAAAGGCATAAGTCAAGTCAGCTCAGCTTTCTCCATCACTGCTATCGTGCATAGGAGCTCCATACAGGTGCCACCAGAGTTTGCCATCTTTCTCTGTCTCTGCTGAATTCTCCGAGTGGAATATGGCAGTAGTTAAAAATAACTGGGTGCTTTGTGTGAGTAGTGGGTGTGTGATGTTAAAAGGGAAAAAGCAGGTAATAATGATTTGCCAGGGAGCACAGAGGGAATTATCCTGTGCAGCTTTCTTTGCGTGTGTCGTTGTGGGGTCACGCCGTGTAATTACCATCCCTTGAGGGCATGACACTGATCAAGGCCTAGAGCACACACGTGCATGGCAGGAGAGGAATTGGCAGGAGTAAGTAGGGATTGGGGACTAGGGATCTGACGGTAGATTGACAGTTGCAGAGTCCCAGTGAGCCAAGAGCTTTTTTTAGCTGGTTACAGCTTTTCATGATATCTTCTTGCCACGTGCATAGCAGAGATAATGTATACTTTAGTTATGGATCCCAGATCTGAATGTTGCAGTGTGGGTGACTGTGTGGGAGACAACTGTCCAAATAAAACATACAATCTGTTAAAAGTGGGCAGTCTGATGTTTGCTGGCAATTTTAATGAAGCAGTCTGACCGCTGGTACTGATTTAGTTTTTAAGGATATTTTGCAGCCAACAAAGTCTTTTAGAAGTTATATGGATGGATAAACAGTCATACTTTAGTTGTCAAAAATATCAAATACAAATAACTTTGAGCTTTACGGTAGCAAGAAAAACTAACACAAACAGGAGGTGGAGGTGAGGGTATATTGATAATCCTATAAATTTGGGGGGGTTCTCTCTATTGATTTGATGAAGTGCTCAGACTATACTAATATCAAGTGCTCGTTATTCTGTTGATCATTGTACCTTGATGATATTATCCTCTGTAGATAATCAAATACACAGCTCAGGCAATACCATACAGACATCTTCTAGCAGCAAAAGGAAGGGACACAATTTGTATATTCACAGACAGGTGAACAGTCCCATTTCTCAAAAGATCACTTCACGTGTACATTATTGTTCTGCAACAGAAAGAGTATAGGCTAATCACTGGATATTCCAAGAATCTTGATCAAGAAGTATAGGGTCCACAGTACATGTATACAAGCCAGGTGCATACAGAAACTAGGCTGTAGAAGAGTCATGGTGGGGATGATACTTACTGCTGTTAAGCTGGTCCTCAGAAAAGGCAGCGTTGCCTCTATTGGAAAGATACAACCCGTAATCTTAGACCCGCGAGTCTCCTGACAACCGATATAGCATCTCCTGACAACCGATATAGCATCTCCTGATCACCGATATAGCAACACATAAGGAAGTGTCAGCCACAGGGAAAGGAAGAGAAAGTTTTCATCTGTTCTGCCTATAGCGCGGCAGAATGTGGGTCTAGGGGCCACTGTAATCTGAATCCATCCTTTACAACCGCTTACAAAAAGTTTCAGCTGTAATAGTTCCTAAATCCACAGACTGTTTTGGGATCAAAACCAATGAACCAACTCACAAAAAGGTGTTATTTTTTATGCCAGAAAACAAAACCGTTCTAAAAGAGCGCATGCCCTCAATCTCTTCTCTCTTATAACAGAAGTTACTTCTGCGAGACAAAAAATAATAGTTCCACGTCCGAAAATAGTCACATGTCTATATAAAAGTTTGTGAAAGAAAAAAAAAAACTTCAGCGTATGATCACTGCAATATTGATCTGGCCTATCTACCATACATGACCATGCTGACCTCAAGGTCTGCAGCTTCTGTATGGAGATAGAGGTGGTGAGGGGAGAAAGATTTTCCTGGAGGGGAGAAACAGGGGACAAACCGAAGCTGCCTCACGGGGAAAATGAAGACAGCCTGTAACTCATGGGGAAACACCGCAACTCATTTTGCTCTGCTGATTGGACAGTCATTGCTGGCAGCGGCAAGAGAGACTTAAGGTGTGAGTGAAACGTGCGTTGTGTTCTGAACTGAGCTGTTTCCACTTCCTTGATACAGTCTGGTGCTACTTTTTTATTGGCCCCCCCAAAAAAAAGTGTTTGCACGTATGGTAGCAAGCTTGCGAGTAGTTTATGAATGTCTTTTGCTATATACAGATGTATGAAACTTTCATCAGATGTAGTAAGTTGATTAGATCAGGCAGGAGCAGACTAGGTGGGCCCATCCTCCATCCATCATTGTCAGCTAGTATCTTCATTTGACAGGTAGAGCAGACTACTGATTGAGAGTTCTACCAGTAAGACTTCATCAACCAATCCCTGTACATAGATAGTCCAGCAGGAATTGAGAGAGAGAGGGGGGGGGGGAGAAAGAGGGAGAAAGAGAGAGAGAGAGAGATACAGAGACAGAC
>CM060322.1:49760347-49770347 GCA_030674155.1 Stramonita haemastoma | reverse complement strand
TTTTGGCAAAGCGATGCGTAGAGTCACTCCACCATCATCTGTTCTGGGAAATGCGTGGAATGGGTACAGATGTGTGTGTGTGTGTGTGTGTGTGTGTGTGTGTGTGTGTGTGTGTGTGTGTGTGTGTGTGTGTGTGTGTGTGTGTGTGTGTGTGTGTGTGTGTGTGTATGTAA
This sequence comes from Stramonita haemastoma, assembly GCA_030674155.1. NCBI lineage: Eukaryota > Metazoa > Mollusca > Gastropoda > Neogastropoda > Muricidae > Stramonita > Stramonita haemastoma. The sequence goes on along the minus strand of CM060322.1, from coordinate 49,770,174 downwards.
TGTATCTTCAGTTTAACGTCTATTCACATTTTGTGATTTTAGACAAACAAAAACAAGCAAACAAACAAACAAAAACAAAACAAAACAAAACAAAAACCTGAAAGAGTTAACAAAAAACTGAAAAATGTCATTTAACAATGCTGAAATAAGAAACTAATCCTAACACTACAAAAACTGGATTATTGGACTTCTTTTCAACGCTAACACAATGTCCAACAGCAAAGAAGGTTCAGACAAAATCTGATCCAGTGACAAACTAGGTACAGCAGGTAAAAATGTTTTTAAATGTTCACAATTGAAAATGACATGACTATTTGTAATCTTCTCACCACAAATACAGTTTACATCTTTCACGTATTTTGTCCTGAATGCGTTTAGTTTAACTCTATAAATGAGGGATGACACATTTCTCCGATTATACCAACCAGAAACTTTGTTACATACTAAAGCATTCTGGAAATCTATCACATTGCTTGTGCGGCTATTATACGGACAATAGCCAGACTCATTTATCTTCTTTCTGAAATGCTTCCAGCAAGCGTTTTGTAGCAAGTTATATCCCTCATGCAGAGATAAGGCAACATTTATTTCACAAGAATTATTTTTACACCTGGCTCCAAACTTTGCAAGGCAGTCAACTTTTTCATTAAAATAGATACCAGTATGTGAGGGAACCCAACAGAAAGTAATAGTGCTACCTCTTAAAATCAAAAAGTGTACCAGATGCCTGATTTCAGTGATGAGGTCTTTTCTTACTTTAGAAGTAGAATTGTTTAAAGCATGCAAAACCGATTTAGAATCGACACACATAAGGATGTTGAATATGTTTTTAGGGAAGTCAAGTACATGGTATAATGCCAACAGAATGGCAGTTAGCTCAGCTGTAAATATAGATTTATTTTTTCCCAGGTTGAAAGATCGTTCTACTTTCAATGATGGGATAATGAAAGCTGCACCTGTCTCATTAGTATTTAGAACAGACCCATCGGTATAGATTTTGAGATGATCAGGGTAAGTGGTTTGAATATGTTCCTTTACTAATGATGTAAGAATGTTAACATTGTCAACTTTTCTTATAGAAGAATAATTAATGTCAAAATGAGCTTTAAGCAGTTCCCAAGGTGGACAGGGAGCTGACTTTACCTCTGATTTAGCTACTTCATTTGGGTTAAGTTCTGAATGTTTAAAAAGTGTAGAGGTATACGTGCTAATTGTGGTAAGTGAGCTAATAGTTCTTGCTCTTTTCGTGTGTGTGTATGTGTGTGTGTATGTGTGTGTAATTAAATCTTGAATCGTGTGTGTGTGTGTGTGTGTGTGTGTGTGTGTGTGTGTGTGTGTGTGTGTGTGTGTGTGTGTGTGTGTGTGTGTGTGTGTGTGTGTGTGTGTGTGTGTGTGTGTGTGTGTGCGTGTGTGGTGTGTTTTGTGTGTGTGTATGTGTGTGTGTATGTGTGTGTACATAGTTAGTTAGTTCTTCAGTTTAACGTCCTTCCACTAAATAGTGATATCAGACGGGAAAGTCTATATGAGTGAGTGAGTGTGTGTATGGAGGGGGGGGGGGGGAGGGGGCTGGGTGGGTTGGGATGAGCACATAGCTAAATTTCTGCATTAAACAACTATAAGAACCAAAAATCAAAACAATAGAACAAGAATAATGAAGAGAAAGAAATAACGTCTTAAACACTAACTTTGCAATTCATATAACTAGTTTTAAAAAAATCATTAAACTATAAAAACCTGATGATAGGACTATGACTTAATGACTTAACAATTTCTTTCATTAGCGAAATGTCTTTTAGAATTTGCTCTATGCAAACGTATGTGAAAACAGGTAAAAAGTTTTTTTCAAATCTCTGCATTCTAAAAGATTCTGTGTGTGTACATGTGTGAGTAGCCGCCGCTGTAGTCTAGTGGTTAGGGCGTTGGACTTGTAATCTAAAGGTTGCGGGTTCGATCCCAACTTTCGGCTATGGCGTTGTGCCCTTGGAAAAGGCACTTTACGGCTATTTTCTCACCCCACCCAGGTGTAAAAGGGGTACCAACCTTGTGTTGGGGGTTAACCCTGCGATAGACTGGCGTCCTATCCAGGGGGGAGTCTATGACTCTCAGTCGCTTAAACGCCACAGAAACCGGGATAAGCACCGGCCTGATGAGCCTTCGGCTCGGGACAGACTTTAACTTTTTTTTTTTTAACATGTGTGAGTATATTGTGTGTGCGTTCGTGCATGCGCATGTATGTGTGCACGTGCGTGCGCGCGCGCGCGTGTGTGTGTGCATGCGCGCGTGCATGTGTGTGTGTATGCGTGCGTGCATACGTGTGCGTATGTGTGCGTGCGTGCATGCGCGCGCGCATGTGTGTGTGTATGTTACAAGGCCCATGGGTCGGTGTCTGTGAGAAAATGGTTTCAACACTTTGCTCATCGGGGACACATCCCCTTGTGTTCCCGTGTCATGACCAACTGCCATTACCAGCAGCAGCAGCAGGGAGCCTGGGCACTGTTCAGGAAAACGTGCTCTGTGTTTGTGAATGAATGGGGTGTTGGCTTCAACTTGGAGAGAAAGAGGAGAGCTTGTCTTCATTAAGATGCTATGCACTTGTGAACCATTTCTCTAAATCGTCTTACAGTACACGAATCACCCTGTACTTTCTAGAGGGACAGTTACTGCTAGACTATAAAAAAAAGTTCCCATGAAATGATTGTGTTGTCATTTTTTGTTGTTGTTGTTGCCATTAAATGATTGTGTTGTCATTTCTTTGTTGGTGTTGCCATCAAATGATTATGTTGTTATTTTTGTTGTTGTTGCCATTAAATGATTGTGTTGTCATTTCTTTGTTGGTGTTGCCATCAAGTGATTGTGTTGTTATTTTTGTTGTTGTTGCCATTAAATGATTGTGTTGTCATTTCTTTGATGTTGAAGAAAAAAAACATTCTTTGGTCTTGCCATTAAATGATTGTGCTGCTATTCCTTTGTTGTTGCCATTAAATGATTGTGTTGTCATTTATTTGCTGTAGCCATCAAAGGATTGTGTTGTCATGTCATTGTTGTTGTTACCATCAAATGATTGTGTTCTCATTTCTTTGTTGTTGTTGTTGCCATTAAATGATTGTGTTGTCATTTTGTTGTTGTTTGCCATCAAATAATGGCGTTGTCATTTTTTTGTTGTTGCTATCAAATGATTGTGTTGTCAGTTATTTGTTGTTGCCGTCAACTGATTGTGTTGTCATTAATTTTCTTTGTTGATGTTGTTGATGCTGACATTGATGGTAGAGAAAAGAAAGAAATCTTTGAAATAAGCTTTCGTGACAATGAGGGACGGGAAGATGTCAGAAAAAGATTCAAGCGGGGATTTTATCTCTTTCATTGTTATCAAGCAGTATCTGTATTGTTAGTTCTGACTCCTAAGACAGCAGCCTGTCAGCATATATTTTTTAAAAAACTTAATCCACGAAGGCAGAGAAAGAAAAAAACCTACAAAACATAACCTTGTAAGGTCATTTACCTTTGAGCTAAAAAAAAGTTGTAAAACTAGTATTTAAAAATCCTGAAAATTATGTTCGGGAGTATGGTGACTGTAATAACCTAGCCAATCCAACTATGTAGTTTATAGCCCTGCCGACTGCATCCGACAACACAAAGGCAAACATAAGGTTTAAGTTTGGAGGCATCATATAAACAATGCACGTTATGCAGAACCAACAAAAGGTTCCCTTTGCTTTAACATGTTCATCCCTTTTCTTCAGTGGATCAGTAGTCTAGAGGTAACGCACCTGCCTAGAAAGCGAAAAATCTGTGTCGAAAGTGTGCGGCGGTTTGAACCCCCTTTAAGCCCGAAACTTTACCCCCACTCATTAGTGGTGGTCTGGGTACTAGTCTTTGGGGTGAGACGATAGACCGAGATCCCGTGTGTTACACATAATTTATTAGCGCACGTAAAAATCTAACGGCAACAATCGATGTCCCTGGCAAAATTCTGTAGAAAAAGTCTCTCTGGAAGGGAAACAAACACAGTCGCAGACACAAAAACATAATGAGTAGCACTGTTTTTGTGGTGACGTGTTTCACCCGGGTAGAGCATCCCGAATTTGATGCAGAGAATTTATGCGTAACTTTAAGTGGTATAAAAAAAATAATAAAATGTTTACAACAGGACACTAAAACGCCGAATATTTCCCAAAAGTTTGGCTTTTGCAAAGACACACTGAAGTCAATGTCCATTAATGGAATTATCTTCATTTGGTTTCATGGCGTTGTCGAGCCTCTACAATAATCATCATTATGTGAAAGTGGATTACATTAGCATATCTACAATCTTCAATGAGTCTAGACATCAGTATCGTTTTAAGGAACCACAGTGAGTAATGAATTGAAGTACTGGCAATAATTATGATGATAGCTTTTCTTTGTATCATGAAAGATTGGCTGTCAGTTAGTGCCTAAATGAGGTACTGGCAGTAAGTATGGTGACAGCACTTCTCTTTATGGTGGAAGATTGGCCTGTCGAAAAGTACCTGTAAACATTGAATTTCGTGTCAATTCTATGTGGACTGAAAGAAATAAAACATATCTTTTGACCCAGGTTTTGCTCTGTCTGGATAAGAATTCACCAAGAAATAAGCACAGTTTTTGACCTTATTTCAGCCAGCGTATGACAGTCACTGGAATGCGACAAAAGAATAAAAAGTGTGTTGTCTGAAACCCCGAAGCAGTGCCTAAGTACACGTAATACCACAAAGAAAACTCATCAGAAAACCCAACCAATGAACAAACACCCACCCACCATTAAGTCAAGAAACCAATCCAGCTAACCAGCCACCAGCCAACAGACAGACAAACAAACAAGCAAACAAGCGAACAATCAAGCCACCAAAATCCCAGATCAGGAAGCTAAAGAACTCCTACAGGCAAGACAAGGGAAAATGACAGATTCATCAAATTGTCAGAAAGCAGCCAGCAGTAGAACCAGACAGGTTTCAGACTGGAATCCTGAAAAGAAATCCCAGAATCCCCCCCAAAGGAAAGAAGGAATGTGGTGGTACCCTGATATAACATATTATTTATCATTTTCATTTTACAGTTTAAGATATAGGTCTAAAACGGGCAGTGTTTTGTTTTTTTAAAGTACAAGAGAGAACTTTCAAATAGACAAGAGATGGCTCTTAAACAGGCTGTGTATTTAAAAGTACAAGAGATAAGATTAAAATAGATAACGTTTAGCAGACAGGATGCTGAGAAGACAGGGAATATTCCTGTCACAGTGGTCTGCAGTCCTTTGAGGATGGAATACTTTCCTGCCACTAAACCTGAAAGATTACTTTCAAAGTCGACTGTATCTGAAACATACATGCGGGGGCGGGATAGCTCAGTGGTCAGAGCACTCGCTTCCCCCCAGTCAAGTTAAGCAGCGTCGAGCGTGGTTACCAAGTGGATGGGTGACCGTTTGCGTGCATTAGCTTCAGTAATCTCCCAGTTCACCCAGCTGTAAATGGGTACCTACCCTCTTTAGGATCAGGGAAGGTAAAGCAGCGAGAGAGAGGAGATGGGCACCGCCCTCAACATGCTGGCCCCTAGAGAAGCTGAGGTCTCTGACGCCTAGCTCCCCTACGACTGCCTAGGTTATGGGACACCTTTACTTTTTACCTTTATCTGAAACATCACTAGAGTGTGAAAGAGAAATTGATGGCCAGAAAAGTCATTTCTACTTAAATGCAGATAAAACCGAAGCCATGCTTGTAGGCACCAAACACAAACTCTCCTCCATTCCAATAACTTCAATAGAATTCGGCAATACGTCAGTTCCGCTATCCACTTCTGTGAAGTATCTAGGAGTCGTTGTCGATAACACTCTCTCCATGCAAAAATTCATTACCCAAACCTGTCAGTCATGCTACTATCAACTACGGCGCATTAGCGCAATTCGAAAGTACCTGTCCACTGATGCAACTTCCAAACTTGTCACTTCTCTTATTCTCTCACGTCTGGACTATTGCAATTCTCTTTTGGCTGGTCTGCCAGCATCATCCATCCACTCCCTTCAACGCATACAAAACTCCGCAGCTCGTCTGGTCCTCAGAAAGAAAAAATCTGAGCACATTACCCCTCTCTTGCAATCTCTTCATTGGCTGCCCGTACCACAGAGAGTAAACTACAAGATCAATACCCTCTGTTACAAATGTCTCCACAATACTGCACCCTCCTACCTCTGTGAATGTCTTCACTTGTACACACCTTCTCGCTCCCTCCGCTCGTCGGCAGATACTTTGTCCCTAAGAACACCCAGATTCAACCTATCTACCGTTGGCCGTCGCTCTTTCTCTGTTTCCGGTCCATCGATGTGGAACGACCTTCCTCTCTCCCTCCGACAAAAGCCTACTTATGAAACTTTTAAATCCAACCTCAAGACACACTTATTTCAAACCTAAGTTTTTCTCCTTCCGCTTCCATCTCTTACCTGTCCCTGCCTTCAACATCCACCTGCCAAAGTGCATAACGTTTGTAGGTGTGTGTGCGTGCGCGCGCGTGCTGCATGTGTGGTGTGTGTGTGTGTGTGTGTGTGTGTGTGTGTGTGTGTGTGTGTGTGTGTGTGTGTGTGTGTGTGTGTGTGTGTGTGTGTGTGGGGTGTGTACATTCGAATTTGTCAAAACTGTAAATAGTTGCTGATTGTGCGTCGTGTAGGTTGAATGCAAGCGCTTTGATTTGTTTTTGCAAGATATAGCGCTATACAAATTCCATGTACTATTATTATTATTATTAAGATCATCTATCTTGCACACCAGCTAAACTCTGATCCACCCTTTGTTGAAGAGAAGGTCAGTTATGGCCGGTAGTATGGAAGACACGAACATACCCAGCATGCACCTTGCTGGAGAGGAATGGGCTCCACCAGGTTCAACGAGGTAAGGACACCTTGTCTGAAAATGTTCTGTGTAGTGTACAATGACTCCTCAGGGCGTTAGAGGAAAATTAAAAGTCTCTTATCACTGACTTGGAATTATGTTGTGTGTCTTTGTTGCAGACACTCTTGCTATTCTTTTTCCTGGCTTTACATCTCCTTTCTGAAGAGAAATCGTCCTTTACTGAATTTTTTAATTGATTTATTTTCTTTTTATTTTGTTTGGCACCATAATGTCATACAAAGCATACGATGTGGTTGTGTGTTCCTCAGCTTAACACTCTGTGAGTCACCTAGAATGTGCATGCACTCTGACTCACTCATCCCACCTGGGAATCACTGTTAGATTGAAACTGCACACTGAATAAGAAGTTTGCGTGTATGACTGTGTTCAAGTACCTCGCCATGACATAGGCAGCCATTCTCCGACTTCAGAGGATAAATACACGATAATGGTACATGCAAAAATGTATGAATTCTGTTGCATTGCATACAAACACAGTGGACTCTTCGCTCGTGTGCATGCAGACCATGTTCTTGTGTAAGTATGATATCTTTTTCTTAAATTCTTTATATCGAGGATAATGGAATAAGCACTCATGCGCTTTTTTACATCCAGTCCCGTGTGTATGCAGTTTTGTAAATCGTGTCATCTGTTCCCACCGGCACACGATGGCCTACTCTTACGACAAGCGGAACAGGATTTAACGTGTGCGCAAGATGTTCTGCGTGCGTTCGTGCACACGTGGCCTCGGTTTACAGTCTCATCCGAAGGACTTTTGGGGAGAGTGGAGTCAGCACTGTTGTTAACTCCAAGGGAAGAATCCCCTCGAACTGGAATCGAACCGGGTCGTTAAATTGCGAGCGCAATGTTCTGACCTCTAGGCTATCCCGTCCCCCCATAAGTATAAGTGTAGTCAAGTCAAGGCAAGTCAAAATGATCTTTACTGAGGGTAAAAGATTAAGTTTACACAACCTTTTTTTTCATCCTGCCCTCACAACAAAAACAAATCAAGAAAATTGACTTCTAAAACAATCAAAGACAAATTAATATCAACCTTGGTTGAAAACGAAAATAAATGAGGGTGTGTGTGACTGTCAATACATAACTCAGGAGTGCAGTGACTAAGGACCACTGGCCACTGGCTGTCCTCAAGCACTGACCGCAGGCTGTTTGAGTTCACAGAGGCGGGGTACTGACCATGAGGTCATTACCATCACTCCGGACATCCCGCAGCTAGCACTGACTTGATGGTAGGTATGTCTGTACTGCACTGCACTACATGTCAGAAAGTGGCTTATGGGCGTCCTTATCTGTGTGTGTGTGTTTTTGTCTGTGTGTCTGTTTGTCTCTGTCTGTCTGTCTCTGTCTGTCTGTCTCTGTTTCTGTCTGTCTCTTTGTCTGTCTGTCTCTGTCTGTCTGTCTGTCTCTCTCTGTGTCTCTCTGTCTGTCTGTCTGTCTGTCTGTCTGTCTGTCTGTCTGTCTGTCTGTCTGTCTGTCTGTCTTCTCTCTCTCTCTCTCTCTCTCTCTCTCTCTCTCTCTCTCTCTCTCTCTCTCTCTCTCTCTCTCTCTCTCTCTCCTCTCTTCTCTCTCTCTCTCTCTCTCTCTCCTCTCTCTCTCTCTCTTCTCTCTCCTCCTGTTTGCAGTCCGTAAAAATCCTTTGCCCCTAATTCACCAAAAACCGCGGAGATTCGAGCTCATGACTTCATGTACCCATGGGATTGAAGTCGAAAGGTCTTAACCACTCAGCTATAGTATTCGTTCTTCGTGGTTGTCTGAGGACTAGTGACTGAGAAGGGGACAAACCAAGGCTAAAGGGGGCTGTCTATGATGAGCTCTGGATGAGTGGCGTGAGTGGAGCAGCATCAGACTATCACTGGAGATGAGGCAGCTTCACCAGCAAAAAGAGATGGTTTCAATACAATGTGTACATAATGGACCTTTTCCTTGCTCCTTTTCCCTCATTTTCACAACCAAAACGAAACAGGCAAAACTTTGGTCAATTGACAATGATATCATTATATGGGGTTGTTTTTTTTCGCTAGTTCTATCGGAAATAGCCTGGCCAGCGATTATTTGTCCGGTAATGGTGCTCAATTTCAGTCTGTGAGACAGAGACCGGGCAATCGACAGCTGTCTGGCAATGCCATTCAAATTATTTCTCCCTGAACTAGTGTGGTCAATTATCAACGCTATTAGTAATGCCGTTTAGGTAATGCTCCCCAAATCGACTGTCATTTGCAAGCGGTATGATCGTGTCATTGACCTCTTGGTCTTGTATTTTATTATGTGTGTATAGTGTTGTTTGTTTTGTATGTGTGTATGTTGAGTTGTTTGTATTGTATTATATTGTATTGTATTGTTTCGTACTCTATTGCTGATGCACTTGAAAACCATGAGGGAACTGTCAGCGTTGAGGCAGGACAATCACAAACTTACGTTTTGCCGACGACTTCGATGGCCTAGCTGAGAAGAACAAGAGCTAGTCAGCCTGGTAAATCACTTGATGAAGCCCTTCGCACATGCATGAAGATCACTGCACAAAAAACCCAGCTGAGAAAATAGTGCCATGGCATCAGCAATATACATAAATTATAGTGGCAAGAAAATCGAGGATCGTCCATAGTTTCAAATATCTGGGAGTAAAGTATTGAATGAAGGATCAAAACCTGAAATCTCTCCAGGATAGTCCAGATCCAGCTGCAATGACCAAACTGAAAGTCGTCTGGAATGACAAGACCGTCGCCATCAGCTTCACGATCAGACTGATGCTTCTCATCAGCCGCCATGGCGCGTGGTTAGCGCCTGAAACACACACACACACAACACACACACACACACACACACACACACACACACACGCCGCACACCACCGCACACCCGTGCAAACATGTACACATGCACACACACATGCACACACACACACACACACACACA
>CM060322.1:49747847-49757847 GCA_030674155.1 Stramonita haemastoma | reverse complement strand
ATTTTATTGACATACTCCTGGCATCCCTGAGGGGAAAGAGTGTCCCTGGGGTCCACCAAACTATCAGACCCCTGTGTTGACTTTGTACCTGTCATGTTGTTGACCCTGCCCTGCATGCCAGCAAAGACAATCCTATTTATCGAAGTTTATCACTACTCCTAGAAAGGGTATGCCACGGTAAGATCTAAGGAACTATTTTGACTTGCTTATAGAGTCTCTACAACAAAAGCTGTCAAAGAAGCTTAAGTTTATGTCCTGTCAGGCAGCGAGGGATTTACCACTATAAAACAAGATAATGAGCATCAAAGGTGAGTAACCTTTGTCTCAATTATATATATACATATACACAGAGAGAGAGAGAGAGAGAGAGAGAGAGAGAGAGAGAGAGAGAGAGAGAGAGAGAGAGAGAGAGAGAGAGAGAGAGAGAGAGAGAGAGAGAGAGAGAGAGAGAGAGAGAGAGAGAGAGAGAGAGAGAGAGAGAAATGGCTAGATACAACTTTAGTTGAGGTTTTCTTGGCTGTACACCGCAACACATGAGCACATACAGTACATTAGCGTGCAAATACGAGGAACGACAGAAAGTTGGTTTTAGTTTTGTTTTACTTGTATATAGTTCCACAGTTCTAACATGGAGTTTCATTATTGACAAGGTCACAGCCCTAGTATGGCCTCTGTGCTCGGCAGGGCTAGAAAAAAAAAACATGCTTGAACTGAAATAGGCTGGGAGTAGCAGACACGCTTCATTGTATTCCATCAACAAAGATTGCAGACTCACTGTCTGTGATGCTCCCGTCGTGATGTTTCCAGACCACTCTTTCCAATTTATCCGCTCTAAAAATATGTAGACTCGTCAGGTCGCCCCCTCAGTGTCAAAACTTGTCAAAGATAACTTCGACAATATTTCTTTAGATCGACAGTACACAACGACAAGAGCGTAGGTCTCCTGGATATCATACTTATTCCATCAGGAAGAGGCGGCATTTGTTGTAGAAGTTCTAATGGACTTGTGGCATTGCTGTGTCTTTTGTGGCAGTTGTTTTTTGTTCCTGGGCTAGAGCTCCGATGTTCACTCATCTATCGTAAGATTTTGCGCATGCGACCGTTTGTACCCTTTTAGGTAGCCGCATTTCGTCTTCGGGGATGATGTCCAGACACAACACCTGTGTTCATGTCTTTTTTCATACAACATTGTCATCCACTCCTACCAGTACGCAGTAATTTACTCTGTTGAAAAGTGCAATGGGTTTTAACATTGAGTAAGATGTTCTGCGTGCATTCATGCGCGGGACTTCAACTTATAATCTCATCCAAGGGGCTTTGGGAGAAGTGGAGTTGGCACTGATGTTAACTACAGTGGAAAAAAAATCTCTTCCAACGGGCATGTCGGTATGGCTCGAACCCAGACCCTTAGATCAAGACTTCAATGCTCTAACCACGCGATTATACACCCTTCCCTTTCCTTCAATTATATACGTAAACAGATTCTATTTTATATGAATTATATTTATCAGACCGAAGATGTAAATAAATCTTGCCATGCATGGGTATTAGTTAAGAAAGGGCAGACAAGAGACAGGAATTAATCCACAACAAAGACAGACAACAAACACGGATTACTCCAGAAGGGCAGACAACAGACACGGATTACTCCAGAAGGGCAGACAACAGACACGTACGGATTACTCCAGAAACAAGGTATACAACAGAATAGACATAAATCCGGCTTAATCCAGAAGAAGGGGAGACAACAGACACTTACAGAGATAACTCCAGTCTCCTGAAATCAGCCTGCAACGGCAGCAGACAAGTTCCACACAGGAACTCCCTGAGGAAACAGACTGCACGGAGCCTCCGGACACAGACGAGAATGGGGTGGGTGTTCTGAAAGATATGGTCATGGTCTCTGTTCAAAATAAGAAAATTACCCCCAAGGTAGGCAAAACTTTAGCTGATGAGGTGGTAACAAAACCGTGGATATTCCTTGTAGGCTAGAGATGCTCCGCTCTCCTGTTTTCAGATACTCGAACTGTGCCAAATTTAAAGGACTATTGCGAAAGCGTACCGTACCTAAGGATACGTGGAAATTTCTTTTCTTTAAGTTGTGTTCTTTTGTTTGTGAGAAAATGAAGAAGAAGAGGAGGAGGATGGGTTGGAAAAAAGACAGGAGGAGGAGAAGGAGAAGGAGAAGGAGAAGAAGAAGAAGAAGAAGAAGAAGAAGAAGAAGAAGAAGAAGAAGAAGAAGAAGAAGAAGAAGAAGAAGAAGAAGAAGAAGAGAAGAAGAAGAAGAAGAAGAAGAAGAAGAACAACAACAACAACAAACAACAAAAACAACAAAAACAAGAGCATAGCAACAGCAGCAGCAGCAGCAGCAACAACAACAACAACAGCAACGACAACAGAAAAAGGACAAGAACAAGAACAAAAAGAAGAGGAACAAGAACAACAGGAACAGCAAGAACAAGAACAACAAGAACAATAATAAGAAGAAATGCATAGGAAGTGAAAAATACATTACTCAATATTCATTTAACTGTGTAGAATAATGTTTGAAGTGTGATACCGTACAGGAGAAACTCACTCATAATATGGGTAACTGCATAATGACCACATTAAAAATATGGCAAAGTGGGTTTGTAGCTAAATCAGTTTCTTAACTTAGAAGAGTAAGATATCTCAGAGTGTTGCATTCCTGCTCCCCAAAGTTCTATGATAGACCGCCGACAAAGAGGCAAAAGCTGATTCTAGACATGTAAACTCTATTTCAATAGCAATAAATGCTAATGAGTCAATTCTCAGTGCAGAATGACCTATATAACTCATGCTTTCCATAGTGCCTTGCTTCACTTCAAGATCTCCAGCACTCACGTAATCATGGCGTAGACAGAGGCGTTTCTTTGTGGCAGGAAGAGATTTTTATCTGAAGACCGATTACAGCAGCCTGCTCCTGAGGTACCCTTTCTCTTGTTGCTTCATGGCTGTACACTAATTATTCTGAAATTTTACTTCTCAAATTATTTTTTCCTGTCATCTCTTTGAAGATATGAAGGATTTTTTTTTTTTTTACATAACACCAAGAAACAACATCAGACCTAGATACAATTTAATTTTCATACAGTATTCAACAACGAATTTCAACAAGATGCCAAAAAAATTGTTTTTGCATATTTCGAATCGTTGAAACATGTTTTACATGTAATGTCAGATAGTCTTAATCATTTCAACAACATTGACCAGAGTCTTCCTGTTTGTTGAGAGAAAACGATTTCTTCAGACTTCAAAGTATTTTGATATTTATCATAGTATGCTGATAAAATTCTACAGGAGGGAATCTGAGAATGCTAGCAGACCAGGGTACATGTCATTAACTTAGGTTCAGGCTCAATACAGTGGAATACAGTGCACCTTTGGAAGCTACTGTTCTGTACTTTGATATATATATATAAGATATATAGATATTATATAGACAGATAGATAGACAGCTATATAGACAGGTATAGAAGACAGAGTAAAGATAGACAGACAGACGACAGATAGATAGATAGTAGATAGACAGAAGACAGATAGACAGACAGACAGACAGACAGACAGAAGACAGACAGAAGATAGTAGATAGATAGATAGATAGATAGATAGTAGTAGATAGATAGATAGATAGATAGATAGAGATAGACAGATAGAAGATAGATAGATAGATAGATAGATAGATAGATAGTAGAGTAGATAGATAGATAGACAGTAGAAATAGATAGATAGATAGATAGATAGATAGATAGATAGATAGATAGATAGATAGATAGATAGATAGATAGATAGATAGATAGATAGACAGATAGATAGATAGATAGATAGATAGATAGATAGATAGAATAGATAGATAGATAGATAGATAGATAGATAGATAGATAGATAGATAGACAGATAGATAGATAGATAGATAGATAGATAGATAGATAGATAGATAGATAGATAGATAGATAGATAGTAGCAGCACATTCTGACGTCTCACTTTGTAAACATACGGCTAATGCCAGACTTCCAGACCACTGAATGACTACACTGGCTTAGGTCTAAGATGCTGTTGACATTAAAGACATGACATTCAAAACCCTTGCCAGCAAAAATGCCAGAGGTGTAAGTGAAACCAGGATGTGAGGCTGATCCCAGCAGGTTTCGGTATCCGCCATTAGCTGGAAACAGCAGCGTCTCTACTGACTTAGTATTGTCACTACCTACATCAAGGTCTGTCAACAGAGCTTTAAGTGTGAGACCCAAGAGACACAGAGGGCAAAACAGCAGAGAGTCAGTGTTAAGGGTGACTGGCCATTGTCTCAAGGACAGATGTTGAAGTCATGTCAGATCAGTGGCTGATGGTAGTATGCTTGGGGTACACTGACTGCTGTATGAATGAATTTATAATAATAATAATAATAATAATAATAATAATAAATATAATAATAATAATAATAATGATGATGATGATGAGATGAATGATGATGATGATATGATGATGATGATAATAATAATAATAATAATAATAATAATAATAATAATAATAATAATAATAATAATAATAATAATAATAATAATAATAATAATAATAATAATAATAATAATAATAATAATAATACAATGATAATGATAGTGATAATAATAATGATAATAATAATAATAATAATAATAATAATAATAATAATAATAATAATAATAATAATAATAATAATAATAATAATAATAATAATAATAATAATAATAATAATAATAATGATGATGATGAGGATGATGATGATGATGATGATGATGATGATGATGATGATGATGATGATATAACAATATTAATAATAGTAATAATAATAATACATTGAATTTCTATAGTGCTATATCTTGCAAAAACAAATCAAAGCGATTGAAATAAAATATATTCTGTTTAACAGCAAAGACGACGTTTTATGGTTGCATTTCTTGTACAAAACTTATTACTTGTCAAAGTCAAGTTTGTTTTTCAGACGGGTGGGGAGGGGGAGGGTATTCTTGTGGTTATAGCATTGAGCTTACGATCTGTCAGCCTGGAATCAAACCCTAGTTCGAGTCACCACTGAGATGCCGGTTCAAGGGATTTTTTTCCCCAAGATTTAACATCAGTGCTGACTTCACTTCTCCGAAAGTCCTTCTGATTAGACTGTAACTGAGTGTCCGTTGGAACGCACGCACAACATCTTGTACACAGGTAAAACCTGTTCATCTAAAGTCAAAGTCAAAGTCAGATTTGTATTTTCAGTTGGTATAATGAATAAGCATTGATTTGTCTTTTTCCAAGCCATCCTTCGGAAGAGTAGTTCATTGCTGCAGGTAAGAACGGATTACCAAAAAAACTGTTGAGAAATGCATGACATTGATGTCGTGTTTCAGAACCATACCCGAAGTCAGACTGTGGCTACCTTAAATGTTGGGCAAAAACGGTCGCATACGCAAAATTCGCTTTGATTGAGCCTTTGAGCACTAGCCGAAGAACGAAAAATAGGGTGTTCGGTTGTACATGAAAGACTCTGTAACGATGTTGAGAACACAACACTGCAGGCTGTAAGACCTCCTGGAAAAGGGATTCTGCTCACCAAACCGAAAGAGCCTGGTAGAGGAGATTTCCTGAGTATAGTTCGTGCTGTATTGTGCTGTTTCGGTTATCTTGTTTGTAAGCGGATGGAATATGGCATTTGCATGACTGCACACACCAATGAACTTAACTATTAGTCTATTCAAAATGAGCTAAAGAGAGCAGAGAAAATTGTGGCTGCCAGTGCCATACAGGATATCTAAAGTTTCATACACAAAGATTAGACATAGATCAATGCTGGCACGCACGCGCGCGTGCGTGCGCGCGCACATACACACATACTTGGGGACTGGATGTAAAAAAGCACATGAGTGCTTCTTCCAGTATCCTCGAAATAAAAGAATAAAGAAAGAACACGCACGCGCGCGCGCGTCCTACTTTGGTTACACACTTGGACTTGTACTCTTCTTCTTTCCACGCGAGAAGCAAAAGGGCCACAAAAAAAACAAACAATACATAACGAAAGAAGAAGAAAAACAAACATACAAACAAAAGGAACAACAACAAGCACACAAAGAAACAAGCAAACAACAACAAACACACAAAGAAAGAAACAAACAAGTACACAAAAAATAAAGACAAGCACAAAAAGAAACAAACAAGCACACACAAAAATAAACAGACTAAGCACATAAAGAAAGAAACAAATAAGCACACAAGGAAAGAAAGAAACACACAAAGTAACAAAAAAACACAAATACAGAAAGAAACAAAGGGATCATCTGTCAGGGAGACCCCACGTGTCTGTGAGGAGAAAACAGGATATGGTAGTAAGTCACTTCTCCAGAAAGCACCTGACATTGACATCATCAGCAGACAGATCTCAGACAGGAGCCCCCAAAAGGAAGGTATGACACGGAGCCTCAAGAAAAAGGACAACAAGATGCCCTAAACTAAAACAACAGAAACAACAAGAAAAAAAGGGGCTGGTATCGAGTAAAAATGTCACAGAAGCTCTAAGGTAAGTGATTATCTAGCTGGCTGTCAGATGCTTGAAAAGTTCATAAGAATTCTCTGAGGAGTGACACCAGTTGTTCAGTGTTGCAAGATACTGGAGCCCCCAAAGGAAGCAGATGACACGAAGCCTGCAGAGGAAAAGGACAACAAGATGCCCTTAAACAACACAACAACAAAAAAGGAGGGACTGGTACGAGTAAAAATGTCACAAACCTCTAAGGTAAGTGAATACTAGCGTGGCTGTCCAGATGTTGAAAAGTTCATGAGAATTCTCTGAGGAGTGACACCAGTTGTTCAGTGTCAAAACATACTCGCCTGACACCTTAGCTAAAGTTTACTTTGAAAGCAGTTTGTAGCTGAATTTTAACACAGGAAATAGTTTTAAAAGAAAAATACGAAAGAAAACAATATTTATGAAAAGAAGAAAAATGCAAAGAAGAAGAACAACAACAAGAGCAAGAACAATAAGAACAACAAGAAGAACTTCTGCTCATACAGCAACTATTGTTCTCTTATCATGTGAGCGGAAAAGCTATGTGCTGCAATTAAGCGCCAGACAAGTCAGGCCCAGCACATACAACTTTGACCATAGGAGATGATTATCTTGTAAGTCTTTCTGGGGGAAGAAAGACAGGAGAATGGACCAAAGAGGCAGAAAATAGACGTAGAAGGGCGTGACAGAAAGAAAAGGAATATGGCCGAAACAAAGAGAGGGATAGCAAAGAAAGAATTCCTAGCACAGAATTTTCAGAAGGGAAGGGGACGGGATAGCTCAGTGGTCAGAGCACTCGCTTTCCCAAGTTACGGTTAAGCAGCATCGAGCGTGGCTACCAAGTCGATGGGTGACCGTTTGCGCGCCTTGGCTTCAGTACAGTTCCCCCGGCTGTAAATGGGTACCTTCCCTCTTTAGGGTCAGGGAAGGTAAAGCAGCGAGGGAGAGGAGATGGGTGCCGCCCTCAATATGCTGGCCCCTCGAGAAGCTGAGGTTTCTGATGCCTCGCTCCCCTACGACCACATAGGTTATGGGACACCTTTACCTTTATTTACCTTTTTAAGGGATGCTGTTTATACTGATAGGTCACTGGCATTCTCAGTGGGGATGAAAGCAGTACAGAGGAAAGTGTAGACATGTATGTTTTACGGACACTCGGGTATACTTGGGTGCTTGGTGTATGTAGCTGTAGGGTGTACATGTATGCCCTGATATGCATGATTGATCCTGCTGTATGTATATATGTATGTTAGTATAATGTATGTACGTATGTATGTATGTATGTATGTATGTATGTATGTATGTATGTATAGTAGTATGTATGTATGTATGTATGTATGTATGTATGTATGTGTGTGTGTGTGTATGTAGGTATGGGTGTATTATGTACTATACCTACGCATATATGCAAAACTTTGGATGTAAATAAGATTATTGGTATTATACTAACCTGTTTGTATGTTTGGTAGTTTTGTTTGTTTTGTTCCCCTTAGTGACCATGTTTCTGCATACAATAACTATAGGATTCAGAAAAGAGGGTTGTTGGTAACGATGATAGTAGTCTTGTTTTGTTCTTATGACTTTCTAGGATGTTTTGGTGTTTTCCTTGTTGTAATTGGTGGTAATAATTTGTGTGCATGTGATGTGTGTTTCTGAATTGCTTTTGGTACCCTATTTGAAAAATTAAAAAATATTATTTAAAAAAAAGAAAAGAAAAAAAAAAGAAAAAAAGAGGAAAGTGTAGCAGTAGTGCAGGTACATTTATTTTCTTTATTTTTTCTTTTGTATCGAGGATAATGGAATAAGCACTCGTGTGCTTTTTTACATCCAGTCCCCATGTTTATGCAGTTTTGTAAATCTTGTCATCTGTTCCCAGTGCGAAACAATGGCCTACTCTTAAGAAAAGCGGAACAGGTTTTAACGTGTGCGCAAGATGTTCTGCGTGCGTTCATCGCACACGGGACAATCGGTTTACAATCTTATCCGAAGTACAGAGGAAGGTGTGGCAGTGGTGCAGGTATACTGACGGTGTGTCAGTGTAGTGTGGTAGAGCCTGGAGACAGAGGCTGGCTGCTGTAGTGTACATCAGGTCATTACCGGCCCTGCGGTCATTCCACAGCCATCACTGAGCTGATGGCAATTGTGCTGTCATGTCAGCCTCTGCCTTATGGCTTAGCCTAGCTTTTCTTTCTCTGTGTTTGTGTGGGGGGGTGGGGGGTCGTAGTGTGTGTGTGGTGGGTGGGTGGTAGTGTGTGTGTAGGGGGGTGGGTCGTAGTGTGTGTGTGTGTGTTCGCCGTGGTGTGTGTTTGTGTGTGATCTCATTTGGGTGCGTTAATGACTGGCTGATGTATTGCTGATTTGTAGGTGCTTTTTATATTGTGATGGATGCGTGGATATACTGTGTTGTGCTATTTCTTTCGTGATGGCTTCTAACCCGCTTGAATCTCTGTCTCTGAGATAATAAAGTGCTTGAATCGAATTGGACCGAACTGAATTGTGTTTGAGTACATGCATGTGTTCATTGATCGACACCATAGAGCAATTGTGGTAGTGGAAGTCGTCAGGAGGACTTCAATGATGACTCGTTTTCTGTGACTTGTCTCTTCTGCATGCTGCTATTATTGTTGCTGCTGATACTGATGTTACTATTACCATTACTACTACCGCTGCTGGTGCTTTTACTGCGTCTACCACTACTACTACTGCTGCTGCTCCTACAACTGCTAACTACTGTTACTACTGCTGCTACTACTCCCGGCAGATGGACCCGATAACCCCAATACTTGCAGTGGCAATTGATCGTTCTGATACTGCCAGAAGTAACTGACAAAGTTTCTGATAATACTTCAAGGCGTTATTCATTTTGATATTGCCAGTCAGTCCGTTACTGCCAGTGGTGGCTCACATAACGACTAGCATTATCATGTCACTGAGTTCATCGTCTCTGGTTCAGCTAAACTACTTGTCAATTGGCTTATCATGCTTATTGTAACAGAGTGGACACGTTAGATGATCTATTTCTGTACTAAACCTCGGGCATACGGCACAGTCAAACAATTAAAGATGTGACCTCGAGCAAGAGATTACGTAAACAATACATTTCATCATGAATGCGAAGTGTGTGCAACGGAGGGTTTTCGACCACTACCCAAGGAAACAGAGCATCCACAATTCACAGGTGTGTCTCTAAATAGAAGCACGACGCTGCGATTATCGCGCTCCGATCACATGGGAGATAATCTACTTACCATTTCACCACATTATCATGATGCTTATCAATTGCCTTATCATTTACGTTGCCTGAGTGTAGTGTAGTGTAGTGTAGTGTAGTGTAGTGGAGTGGAGTGGAGTGGAGTGGAGTGTGGTGTGGTGTGGTGTGGTGTGGTGTAGTGTGGTGTAGTGTGGTGTTGTTTGATGTAGTGTAGTGCAGTGTAGTGCAGTGC
>CM060322.1:49740347-49742847 GCA_030674155.1 Stramonita haemastoma | reverse complement strand
GAAGAAAACAACAACCAACTGATATCGCAAATAAACTCGTTCTCTTGACGAGTAGACTGTTCTTGTTTTTTGACAAGTTTCAACTAAAGTGTTTCAAACCGACTGTTCCTATTCTTTGACAAGTGTCAACTAAAGAGTTTCAAACCTATTTTGAGTGGTAGACAGATCAATAAGAGACTGTCTCAAAACGCCATTAAACTAATACCGTCAAAGACAGACTGTTCACCAGAAATAAAGGCTACCAATTTCCACTGACTCCTTTTCTCAGAGGTAGACAGATAAATCGACAGCCATCTGCTACTGTCAGTCCGCGTCTTCTTTCAGAAGGCAGCTGTTTTCTCTGGCTATGAGATACGGAAAGAGGCTACAGTTTTTAACTGTGTGACAGGTGGAGAGATGAAGCTTTGTTGTTTGTTGATGTTGTTGCCATTGTGTGCCGGTGGGTACAGATGACAAGATTTACAATACTGCATACACATGGGGACTGGATGTAAAAAAAAAAGTACATGAGTGCTTATTCCATTATCTTCGATATAAAAGAATAAATAAATAAAATAAATACATTTAAAATTAAATGCTATTGATATTGCTTTTGTTGTTATTTATACCATAGTTACTTATACTAGCCGAGATAAAGATGAAGATAAAATATCGGTTGACCTAAAAACAACTATACAAAGTGACCTACGTTTATAACTATCTAATGCTCTGTTCATGCCTTTAGTTCTACCTTTGAGGGGACTGCGTGAGTGACGAAGAAATGAAAGCATAAGCACATTAATTCTGATTTAAATGAGAACTATTAGTTTTGCAGTGGAATGTTATCGTAGAAACAGAATGATATTTGATAAGTAAGCAAAGTTCTTTCAAAAATGGGTTGAACCACTCCAGTTGACTCTCGTCCAAAGAGTTTCATATATGAGGGAATATGTTATCAGTGTATCAGTTTTGATACTCATTATCAGGTATTGATACTAGGGTTCACTGTACTAAATCAGCAACCCAATCCACAACGATGGAACTTTGCTACAACAAGAACTCAGACTAGTTTCCAGCATCTATGTCTTGTTAATGGCTACCTCCATTCTTTATTGTGTTCAATTATAAGAAGATTATGTTTGTAAAATGTATGAAAATTGCGACCTTGGATTCAGTGGGCTCTGCCTGTTCTCAACTAACAGTTTAACTACAGATAATGTCTGCATCACAATGAACCAACTACTGTCGTGATGTGTGGATTGGTGAGTACTTCTGAGTCCCGGAGAGGTGTTCTGGTAGTAATGCAGGGCCCTGTTTAGTCAGTGACCCCGTAGCGGTGTATTACCTATAGCTCCCTGTAGACTATTCACCCTGAAGGTGTAAAACACGAGGATGTGGAATCGTGATGAACAGCACTTAACTGACAGACCTGAGAACGCATATAATGTTACAACAGCCAACACAAAAAATCTCACGTTCCCTAAGAACCTCTCTTTTAACCAAACGTAAAACCTGCACTAGTTCTCCACAGGGCTGCGTCCTCTCGCCACTTCTGTATATCCTATACACAGATGACTGGAGAAGCAGCTTTAAAAATTCATTTCTGGTCAAATTTGCGGAAGACAGCACTCTGTTGTCTCTTTTATCTAGATCAGTCCTTGACCATGGTCCAGCCCTCACATTGGTGTGATGAGGCCTATCTGGAGCTAAATGTTTCTAAAACTAAAGATCTAGCTGTCGATTTCAGAGGATCGGAGCACACTTCTCAAAATACCATAATCTATAATTAAGAAGTTGAAAACGTTTTGAAATACACGTATCTGGAAACTGCTTTTGACCACAAGTTAAACTGGGACGCTAACACTGACGCTATTGTCAAAAGGGGCAGCAACGTGTGTATTTTCTAAGGAAGCTTAATACATTTTTTGTCGGCAAAAAGATTCTTTCTTTGTTTTACAAGTCTTACATAGAGAATATTTAAAGTTTTGCTTTCATTTGTTGCTACAATAACCTTAGTATTAAGAACAAGAATGGTCTTCAAAGAATTGTGAGAAACTGTCAAAAAATAATTAGAGAAGAACAAAGACATTTCAAGCCGTTTTGTAATCAGCAGCTTGTACGCAAAGCAACAGCCATTTTGGCCGATCCCTCCCACGATTTGTTTTCAGAATTTCAGTTGTTGCCTTCAGGACGCCGTGTTCAATGCCACAACAGCAAAACAAACAGAAAAAGAAATTCCTTTGTCCCAGTAGCCATCCGAGTTCTAAACTCATGATAACACTGACTACCCAGTTTTTACACTTCTCTGAGTTACTTTACCTGGTTGCCACTGTTTTGAGTGTAGTCAATGTATATAATTATGTGTGTATATGCGTGCACATGTACTCATAAAATAAGTATGTCTTATTTTTGGCAGTTTTGATTTTTTTAATTGTTTGTAAGTTCATATGTTTTTTTTCTAACCAATGTTCTTACAACATTGCATTTATTGGTGAGTGAGTGTGTGTGTGTGTGTGTGTGT
>CM060322.1:49727847-49732847 GCA_030674155.1 Stramonita haemastoma | reverse complement strand
GATGGACAAATCATCAAACTGAGGCACAGACAGACCGATAACAGGGATATTGCCATACCCCATATTCTGGCATGGAGAGAGCATGACAGACAGTCAAGTGCCTCACTCCATATCGTTAACTGTGCCTTGTGGGTGTGAAACTAACCTTGTTTGTGTGCTTGTTTTTTTGTTTGTTTTTCTCTTTCCTTCAGAGTCTACATGTACTCAAGGCAGATATTGCTTCATACGTATATCATGTCTTCTTGCTTACCTCATCTCAGATAAACCTGCAAATTGGCCGTGTTTGTGCCTAACAACGCATGGATGTCTAACAAGAAAGTACGCCCACATCCTAGAAGATACCCAAACTGAATTATTACTGATGCACATCTACAAATTCCATTAAAATGTAGACTATAAAAAGCAAATAAATAATGATATTACACATTAAATTATCATTTACCAGTCTTGTTGCTTTTTATTTTTGTAAATGTCATTTTAGGTATTAATGTCTCTTATGTTTGAGACGAGTGTAGTTTCTGGGTTTTTTTTCTAAGGAATAGCTGTCAGTGCTCTATTTCTTAAAAAGTCTACACTCCATCCGAAAAGTCACGGAGAGGTCAATGATATAGAGGTAACACTCCATCACATAAAGTGGAAAGTCGAAGAACGTACCCTTGGTGGTACCTTACACCGTAACACTTTTCAAATTTTTAAAGTGTCAGTGGCATTCACAGGATTATTCTTTACTCTTGTGGCCTATTCAAGCTGCCAATGAAAGATGATGATAAAAAGAGAAATAAGATATACTCAAAATATATGTTGCGCAAAAAGCAAAATATAATTAATAGAAAATAAATATTATTGGGTCTTATGTTTGGGGGTCCTATTCAAAGGATGCAAGGGAGGTCATAAAGTTTGCATCCAGCCAAGTGGTCAGTCTTAGCTGGATGATGTCCCAACCACTGCCGTGCACTTCTAGTTCAAGTGCTCTTTTTCTTTGTGACGTATTTTTAACTATGCAGGGGTATTTTTCACTTTTCTAAACAGCCATGTGAGAGGGAAGGCTGATTGGTTATCTTATGTGCTAGGAAAAAATAACACACAGATTTGGAGTCTTCCACTTTGTCAAGAGTTTTCCAATCTACCAGGTCAAACAATACTGAAAAAGTCCCTAATCAAGTTGTTTAGTCTGTCCCGAGCCTAAGGCTCATCAGGCCGGTGCTTATTTCGGTTTCTGTGGCATTAAGCGACTGAGAGTCATAGACTCCCCCCTGGATAGGACGCCAGTCCATCGCAGGGTTAACCCCCAACACAAGGTTGGTACCCCTTTTTCACCTGGGTGGGGTGAGAAAATGGCCGTAAAGTGCCTTTTCCAAGGGCAACAACGCCATAGCCGAAAGCTGGATCGAACCCGCAACCTTTAGATTACGAGTCCAACGCCCTAACCACTAGACTACAGTGGCGGCTAATCAAGTTGTTTAAGGGAAGACCAATATCAGGAAGACTTTAACTAAGCTCATCATTATGTAAGGGAATGGATTTGTCTTGCAAAAGGGACTAAACTAAAATAAAGTCGGGTATTTACCTATCTACCATTTCATAATGATGTTAAAGACTGGACAGTTTTCCCTTCATCTCAGTAATATTCCACAGTCTCCTGACTAGTTCTACCTGTCCAGTCAAGGCAATGTACAGACTTGCTCAGCCCTTGATTAACTCTGTTTGTTTGGTCCATATTGAGCATACTGAGTAGTAGATGAAGGTCTGAGAAGAGTCTTATGTTACTTCCTAACTCTGACAAACTTTTTATGCAATTTCCTGAAGCGCCACAAACATATGGGATTTTTCAGTTTATATCTATTGAAACAAACTTATTTTCCAAAACAATTATTTTACAAACGAGCTTCATAGGGCTGTCTAAACAGTTCCATTTAGAAAAAAAAAGGAATTACAGAGACAGAGACAGAGAGAGAGAGAGAGAGAGAGAGAGTAACCATGAGATGTACTTCTGCTGTGACTCTCTCTCCCTGCTACTAACTCCCGCCTCTGCACCATTTTTTTTTGGCAAATGCCATTACAGGATAGTGCATTTCTGTGGTTTTGTTCCCCTGCCTGCTGTCTCGATCTCTCTGTGCAGTATCTTGTCAATATGGATGATGAGATTAGGAAGTGCTTCACTCCCTTCTTACCAGTCCTGTGATTCAATAACTGCTGTCACTTCAATCATTGGTTGCAGGGGATGTAACTTTATCACTTCAGTCATAACTTTATAAGGACACAAGATGAGAGGGTGGAAAAGTAGGTCTACCCACTGACATTGTCTGATCAGATTCTAATATAAAAACTTGAGCCAGTGACACACTTTCTTTTCCGACCGTGTGGTTTAGAGGGATTGTTCAAACCTGCTCGTTTTGGACCTTTCTGTCTGAAAAATGGCAATCTGCGATACAATTTTTTAATAAAGTGTATGCGTGTGTGCGTGCATAAATTTGATAGCTGTTAATCCTATTATTTGTGGAAAGTTGCATGAGTGTAAATGGTTTGAATGCAAGCGCTTCGATTTGTTTGCTTTACACGATTCATCACTATATAAGTTCGGTCCATACATTATTACTATTATTGTTTTTTTTTATTAACATTTTATATGAGGTTTCAGTTGCCGTTTATTCCGCGGTTTCGATCATATACACAACACACACACACACACACTCATTCACACAAACCATGGCCATAAGCTTCACTGAGCGTTGATTGGCTGTAGGATGCCAACTGTCCAATAGAAATAGAACATGACTCGACCTATCGTGTGATTGAACCTTACGCCTCAAGCTGTTGGAGACCTAGGGTAAGGTCAACAGACGATCTGTCTGGAGTCTGCATTGCCCTGATCACCCCAGCTGTGGGGTTTGCGAGCCTCATCTTTCACCCCTTCACCTAACATGACAGATATCTGGAAATATGTTGAACACAAAATACTAAATATATTTAACACACCCATTAAACTAACACTACAGCACGTATTCGGTTTTGATGGATATGAAAGAAAATAAGCGTGTAAGCAGTTACATTCAACTTACTTACCCTGATTGCTAGAATGTGTATTGGAATAGTTAGGTACAGTGCTCCATTTGGCATTATCATTTGACCACGAGCTTTGTTATAGAAAGATTGATAAACAACAACAAAAATTTTAGAGAGAGAGAGAATGGGGTGGCGCTGCTCTTGTGGCGACGCGCTCTCCCCAGACAGAGAAGCCCGAATTTTACACAGAGAGATCCGCCGTGACTAAAGGTGGTATACAATACAATGCAATACAATACAATACAATACATAACAATCCAGTATCTGTGTGTATACAGTTTTGTAAACTGTGTACATCCGTTCCCACCAGCACAAAAGTCTTACTCTTCCGAAAGGTGAAACAGGTTTGAACGTGTGCGCATGATGGTCTGCGTACGATCACACAGGGGACCTCGGTTTATTGTCTCATCCGAAAGGGAGAGAGAGAAAGAGAGAGAGAGAGAGAGAGAGAGAGAGAGAGAGAGAGAGAGAGAGAGAGAGAGAGAGAGAGAGAGAGAGAGAGAGAGAGAGAGAGAGAGAGAGAGAGAAAGAGAAAGAGAAAGACAGACAGACAGACAGACAGACAAGACAAGACAAGACAAGACAAGACAAGACAACAGACAGACAGACAGACAGACAGAGACAGAGACAGAGAGACAGAGACAGACAGACAGACAGACAGACAACAGACAGATAACAGACAGACAACAGAGGGAGAGATAATACACACGGAGAGAGCGGAGGAGGACTGTCTACTAGTACAATGGATAAGTTGATAAGAGCTCTTAAAACTTTCCTATTCTATTCTTCCTAACCATATGATATAATATCCAAAAACTAGGATTTCCCACCCCCACATCCCTTTGTGTGTGAGTGTGATTGTGTGATTGTTTGATCGTGTGTGTGTGTGTGTGTGTGTGTGTGTGTGTGTGTGTGTGTGTGTGTGTGTGTGTGTGTGTGTGTTGTTGTTGTTGTTGTTGTTGTTGTAGTTCAATTTAAAGTCTATTCACACTTGGTGATATTAGACTAAACAAAGAACAAAACAAATAAACAAACAAATAAAACCCTACCATAAAATATTTACAGAAGACTTGGAAATAATCCTAGCAACATCAAAAATCAACGGTTTTCGCGAAACTACATTCAATGGTTCCCTTGCAATTTCAATGCCATTTTCTTTATATACTGAATTTAGAACTGAACATTGAAAAATAAGATGTTCACAAGATAATGGTTCAGAACAGGAGCAAGTTACATTTCGAGAATATTTGGTCTTCCAGGAGTTTAATCGCAACTTATAAATGATGTTAGAAATATGTCTTGGATAGCCTAGTATTTCAAATTTCCCATGGAAGTTAAACTTATGTACATGATTTTCCAATAATGAATTAATTTCACGACAATCATTTTTTAAGTTATGAACTGGGCAATCTCGTTTTGAACCTTTTTTTGCAAGATTATCTGCTATTTCATTCCAGTATATTCCGCAGTGTGAAGGAATCCAGCAAAAATTTATTCCTATACCTTTTGTCATGATACAATGTATCAAATATTTTATTTCAAATAATAAATCTGTCCTTACTTTTGAGCTCCAATCTTGTAAGCTATACAGTACAGACTTTGAGTCAACACAAAAAGCGAAGTGAGAAAATGCAAAATTACTATTATTTATAGTAATCAGAGCCATAAGTATGGCATAGAGTTCGGCGCTGAATATGGAGAAACCCTTCCCTAAACAGAAAGATTTTTGTATCTTCAGAGCAGGAATAACAAAACCTGATCCTGCATTTAAGTCATAAACAGAACCATCTGTAAACACTTTTATATGATTTTGATAATTTGTTTCAAGATGTTGTTTTACATCAGAAGTCAACATATTAATATTGTCATCTTTTTTTAGCATGGTATAATCAATATCAAATTTAGCCTCTTTATGCTCCCACTGTGGTATCTTAGGA
>CM060322.1:49712847-49720347 GCA_030674155.1 Stramonita haemastoma | reverse complement strand
CCAATGTATAAAAAGAATAACGAAAACAGAAATTCTGATATTCAAAACAGAGACGTTTTATTTCCTGTAGTAAAATATCTCTTATTCAAAGGCTGGTAAAATATATAATAACCTCTTCAAATCTTCGAACACACTGCGCAGAAGTTTTTTTTCCTAGCCCCCCCCCCCCCACACACACACACACAAAACAAAAAAACAAAAAAACAACGTAGGTTCTGTCTAGCCTGAAACCACACAAGAGAGACTGTAGACAGAGTGGGGACAAAGAGGGAGAGAAAGTGAATAAGTAAAATTGATATGAGGAGGAGGAGGGGAGGAGGAGAGAAAAGGCAGGGAGAGAGGAGGTAAGGAGGGAGAGGCTGAATCAGACAGGCTGAGAAAGACAGAGATACACAGAGATATATAGTTACTTGGAAAGTTTCTTCAAAGACCACTTGACCCTCTGTATCTGACCTACCAGACCAGGCAAAAGTCCTCCAAAGGAAATAGACTCCTGTAGCTGAGGACATCGCCCTTGACTCTGGTCCTTCCCCGCCTTCTTGTCCACTCCTCCTCCTCCTCCACCGCCTCCACCTCCCCCTCCTCCTCTTCCACCTCTTCCTCCTCCACCTTCTCCACCTCCTCCTTCTCCTCTTCCTCCTCCACCTCCCCCCTCCTCCTCCTCCACCTCCTCCCTCCTTCTCTTCCTCCTTCTCCCCCCTCCTCCTCCTCCTCCTCTCCTCTTCCTCCTCCACCTCCTCCTCTTCCTCCTCCACCTTCCCTCCTCCTCCTCCTCCTCCTCTCTCTCTTCCTCCCTCCTCCTCCTCCTCCGCTTTTCTTTCCTCCACTATCGCTTTCCTCTTTGCTAACTTCCACCCAGAGGATAAAAGCAACCATACCCCAACAGGTCAGACTGTAAAGGTTACTTCCTTCCTGTGATGACGTCATTTCCTCTTTTTTTGTCTGTTTGTGGCGAAGCTTTGAAGTTGGAAACTAAAGAGGAGTTGTCAGAATGATGTCATAGAACCTGCTGACAAGTTGATTGATTGATTGATTGATTGATTGATTGATTGATTGATTGATTGATTGATTCATTGATTCATTAATTCATTGATTGATTGGTTGATTGATTGATTGATTGATTGTTGTTTGGGTGACTCAGTGATTGATTGATTCTCGTTGATTCTCATTACATTTGGTTAGTTTGACCTGATTTATAGATTCCATCGTTAGTTCTGTTGATACAGAATTACCTTATGCAGTGGTTGAAAATCTTCGCTTCCAAATCAGTTATTTATTCATTTACATGATATAGAGCTTTCATGTGTATAGCCAGAATATTGAGAGGTAGTTTGTGCGTATGTTGGTAGATGTTTTTGGCTTTTATTTGTTTGTTTCTTTCTTTCTTATTGCTGTATTTTACGAAAAAGAAAATGGGATATAGCTTCAAATGTGTCCCAGTCTTTCTGTTTCTTTTTCCAATAGTACAGCATTGATACACCACGAAACAGGGCATACCATACCATATCGTTTATAGCCCTACAGACCACGAAAGCCATATCAGAACCGTCACTTCTTTCAGTTTCAGCGGCTCCAGTGACATTCAACTTCAAGATCAATTGCAAAATGATTGTGATAGCTTTATATAAGTAGAAAATTGGTGTACTTTTGTTTTTCTTTTCTTTTATTTTGTGAATGCATAAGAATATAGTTATGATACGAAGAAAGACAAGAAATTCATAAACTAAATTCAAAGATGTGTGCGATAAGCATGCATATATACTAACCATGACACATGTTTACGTACACACGCACAGACAAAACGGACAAGCACACAATCACAAGAAGAAAAATTGAAAGAAAAAAATGTAGAAGAAGAGAAAGAGTGACAGACAAACAGAACAGACAGACTGACAAGCAGACAGGTAGACAATCAGACAGACAAACAAGCAGAGACAGACAGGAAGAGAAGACGCTGTTATGAATGTCTCAAAAGTAAGCACAGACAGAAAATTGCAAAAGAGATAAAGTCTGAATAAAACAAAGACGTAGCCTTCAGTTTATGATAATTTTATTGTTTCTCCTCTCTCTCTCTCTCTCTCTCTCTCTCTCTCTCTCTCTCTCTCTCTCTCTCTCTCTCCTCTCTCTCTCTCTCTCTCTCTCTCCTCTCTCTCTCTCTCTCTCTCTCTCTCTCTCTCTCTCACATTCTCATCTCTCTCTCTCTCTCTCTCTCTCTCTCTCTCTCTCTCTCTCTCTCTCTCTCTCTCTCTCTCTCTCTCTCTCTCTCTCCTCTCTCTCTCTCTCTCTCTCTCTCTCTCTCTCTCCTCTCTCTCTCTCTCCTCTCTCTCTCTCCTCTCTCTCTCTTTCACACACAGACACACATAGCATACACACACACCAAAAAGGCTAATATTTCAGGGTAGGGTTGTTGTTTTTTTACATATCTCAAAGCAAGACAGACGTGAGAATAATGTACATGTAACACAAACACAAACCCGATGCTGTTACAACATGAAGCAATCCTGACATGAAATACACGAACACACACACACACTAGATTCTTTTAATCTTTCTAAAATGAAAAGAGAGACGGAGACAGTCATAAACTTCAGGCCAGAGATCATTTACCAACTAATTAGTTATCATTGTCGTGATTAAAAGATAGGGGAAAACATGGTACAAGAAATTGGGGGAGGAGGGAGGGGGGGAGATCATGATTAAAACACCCTATTCATCAGAAAAAAATTGAGACATTAAATAGGTTATCCTGACATACATACATGGCCGCCGCTCTTTCTCTGTTTCTGGTCCATCCATCTGGAACGACCTTCCTCTCTCCCTCCGGCAAAAACCTACTTATGACACTTTTAAATCCAACCTCAAGACACACTTATTCCAAACCTAAGTTTTCTCCTTCCGCTTCCATCTCTTACCTGTCCCTGCCTTCAACATCCACCTGCCAAAGTGCATAACGTTTGTAGGTGTGTGTGCCCGCGCGCGTGTTGCGTGCTTGCGTGCGTGCGTGCGTGAGTGTGTGTGTGTACATTCGAATTTGTTAAAACTGTAAATTGTTTTTAATTGTGTGTTGTGTTGGTCGAATGCAAGCGCTTTGATTTGTTTTTACAAGATATAGCGCTATACAAATTCCATGTATTATTATTATTATATGCATTTTTTCTTTCCTTGTAAAGCCAAACGCTCTGTCAGCACTTTTTGAAAGACAAATCGTAGAATTTTTGGTGTCTTTTTAATTATTTATCTTCAAAAGCCAGATATTCATACATCTTGACAAACTTCTACTCCTTTTTTCTGTTATTGTCTGTTAACTGTTTTTCAACCTAACTTCCAGATTATCATAATTCTGCTCTGCCGCTAAATAAGTTATTGCATTTTTTTCTGTGTTTGTAATAGACATTACCTGGAGACGAATGGGTTGAGACAAGTTTAGCTTGCTCCAGACGCTATGGCGAAAACATTCAGTGCAGTGTCTTAAGGACTCTATATACAGTTAAAGGAGAAAGTGTTTTTAAAGCAACTGCGTGCATTTCGAATTTTCAAACATTCTTTTTTTATTATTTTTTTTTATCTAATTCTTTATTTCGAGGATAGTAGAGAAACGTTCATGCGCTTTTTTTTACATCCAGTCCCTGTATTTATGCAGTTTTGTAAATTTTGTCATCCGTTCCCACCGGATCATCTCCGAAGGCTAAGTGGAAGTTGGGAAATAAACGGTCACCTACGTAAAAAATCTCACTATTGGCGAACCTCGGAGTTCTAGCCAGGAAGGAAAAGAACCTCTTTCAGAGACAGGGAAATGGCCCTGAGAGACGACTGGTATACGTGTACTGGAGTTTCTCCTTGGTTTCTTTCCTACTCATACATTCACATATGGATAAACTTAGTTTTAACGGATTTGTTTTTACCCCGTGACTCAATATTCATTGTGCCCATTTTATATAAGTTCTGTTATAGGTTTCCTTGGTGTGTCACATTAAGTAAAATCCAAAATTATGCGTTACACCAGATCTGCCCTTCTGAGCAATGTTCTGTTTTCAATCATCATGCAAGTTCGTGCAGAAGTAATGGCTTCCTTTCATTTCATTTTCATACCACTTTAAATCACGACAGATTTCTGTGCGTGAAATTCGGACTGCTCTCCCCTAGGAGAGCACGTTGCCATAAGAGCAGCGCCACCCTTTTTTTTTTTTTCCTGTCCGCAAATGTGTTTGTTTCCATGTCAGAGTGGCTATTTTCTATAGAATGTTGCCAGGGACAACTCCTTGTTGCCGTGGGATCTTTTACATGCGCGAATTATTGTGTGTAACACACGGGACCTAGGGCTTATTGTCTCATCCTAAAGACTAGCAAGCAGACCACCACTCACAGTCTAGTGGATAGGGGAAAAGTTTCGGGCCCAAACGGGGATCAAACTACCGCACACTTCCGACCGGATTTTTTGCTTTCTAGGCAGGTGAGTTACCCCTAAACCACCGACCCACCGTTTCATGCTTTATATCACTTGATTAATTAACTAATGCATCTTCCTTAGCGTTACGAGACAAAAGTTGATTGCTGCAGCATGATAAAACCCATGAACTTTTAATTATCTGAATGTGCGTAATATAATAATTATGTGCAACGGCTTTTCTTTTCTTTCCTTTCTGAATAAACTGTTGTCAAACTTTTAAAAAATTCCTGA
The DNA here is from genome assembly GCA_030674155.1 of Stramonita haemastoma. Taxonomy (NCBI): domain Eukaryota; kingdom Metazoa; phylum Mollusca; class Gastropoda; order Neogastropoda; family Muricidae; genus Stramonita; species Stramonita haemastoma. The sequence continues at coordinate 49,715,669 of CM060322.1, read as the reverse complement.
GGTAAAGTTCCATTTACTGCTGATACTAAAACATCCGTGTTCATGTTCCAATTTGAAATTGTTTTTCCCCTTCAGTCTCTAGATCTAGTTGGGGTTTTTTACGAATAACATCACGTGCGATCTTTTCCATATGCGACACCCCACATATTATTTATCATATTCATTCATTTATTTATTTATTTATTTATTCATTCATTCATTCATTCATTCATTCATTCATTCATTATTCTTTTGTTTTTTTTTCCCCCTCACCATTTGATGAAAGAAGCTGCAGAATGTTTAACGTGAATAGTTGATAATCTGTAAACCTAATTCATGAAGAAGGGTAAGGTACCAGCAAATCTGCCAGTATGTTAACTGGAAAATAGGAACAAGCTTCTCGCATCGCCTGCAGATTTGAACTAAAGACCTGCCACTTCAGGGACATAACGGATCAAAGGCAGTTTTCTGCATCCACTTGGCTACTGGGGCCTGTTCACACATCACGATTGCTGAACACCTACAGAGCTTTTTTTTTGTTAAAAAGATACATCATTCCATTTACAAATCCAAGCAATGTTTTTATTATATATAGTTTTCCCATTTTCTATTCATATATTGCATACCTAAAACACGATTCAGTATAGATTATAAACAGTTAAACACTTTGTATATAACTCTATCTCCTTTCTGTTCTGCTTTATTTTGTTTCTTTTTTTATATCGAAAAAACAACGGTGCTAATCCTTTATTTCAGCTTTTCTGAAGCTATACATTCAGTACGAAAGTGGCCCCCTTGAATTTCCTATAAAGTATCTATTGGTGTCTTTTTTTTTTTTTTTACTCCTCCTTCCCCTCCCTCCTTCATCCCCACCTTCGAAACTCCTTCAGAAGAGACTATAAACAGAGGTCCCGCGTAAGAACGCACACATAGCATCTTGCATACACGTAAAAGCCGTTCTGCCTTTTGGAAGAGCAATCCACTCTTTGCTTGCCGGTAGTAAAGGATCACACTTTTTTTTGTAACGCATGCACACTGGTTTCTGTTATGCAACCGTCCCGAAGTCGGAATGCAGCTACCTCAAATATGGGCAAACGGCTGAATACGCAAAGTTTGATTATTGGTGAACCTCAGAGCCTTAACTGACGAACGAAAAAAGAAATAACGAGTCTATGGCTTTGAAAAATAAACTAACCAGTCTTCTATATTACACTAACTTTTAAAAATTATGGAGCTTTTGGGTTGCAGTGTGTTTTCTTCTAGTCAGTTTGAATTAAAAGGCAACTTCTTCATTCTAGCTTTTCATCACTGCAACACAAAAAATGCACATGTACTGAACAAAACACATTTCCTCACAAGTAGGTTGCCAGGGTAGTTTTGCTTTCCTTTTAGATCGCTCGGTATGGCAACACAGACATGTCACTCACACTTACTCCCACGTTTTTGGTTGCTGGCTGCGGCGATACAGCTTCGGAGTCTATATAATTTAAGGGATGATGATATACCACTGGCTGGTCAAAGGGAGCGGCAGGGGTTTCACTGGTACTGACCCCTTATTTTTCGTCGACGGTTTTGTCCTTGTGGTCCTGGAGTCTGCAGTCCTACTACCTATCAACTTTGACATGAACATTTTGGCGAGGCATCCCCCATGCACGCTTTTTTCGAGGTTCCTTGCCAAGGCGTTTTTGGTACCTCCTAAATCCCTGTTGGTACCTGCTAAATCCCGGTTGGTACCTGCTAAATCCCTGTTGGTACCTGCTAAATCCCTGTTGGTACCTCCTAAATCCCCGTTGATACCTGCTAAATCCCTGTTGGTACCTGCTAAATCCCTGTTGGTACCTCCTAAATCCCTGTTGGTACCTGCTAAATCCCTGTTGGTACCTGCTAAATCCCTGTTGGTACCTGCTAAATCCCTGTTGGTACCTGCTAAATCCCTGTTGGTACCTCCTAAATCCCTGTTGGTACCTGCTAAATCCCGGTTGGTACCATCCTTAATCCCTGCTGGTACCTCCTAAATCCTGTGGTACCTGCTAAATCCTGTGGTACCTCCTAAATCCCTGTTGGTACCTCCTAAATCCCTGTTGGTACCTCCTAAATCCTCTCTCTCAGCGAAGCCCACCGCTGCAGTGTAGGTCACAGTCGGCGTGTGCACAGAACTGGGACTCCTCTCTGACAGACTCGCTAGCTCACTGCCGACAGTGGCGGCTACAGAGTTATAGGCCCTGCCATCTGGTGCCTGATAGAGGGAGCAGTTGTCATCCGGGCTATAAAAAGAACAGAGGCCGCCATCTTGGTCAGAGGGCTGTGTTCTCTGCTCCTCCGTAACGTGCCATGGCGTGTTCCAGGGATCTGTTACCCGGCGCGAAGAACGACAGGATGTGGGAAAAGTCTCTGGTGTTGCTGGTTCAAATCTAGTGTAGAAGGATTGCTTGGTGAGGGGTCTACCTCGGCTGTGGCCAGTGGAGGAGTGGGTGAAGAAAAAAATATATAGTAGGATTCTGCAGGCATGACATGACTTGGGGGTGTCGTTTTCTGCTGTGTGTTCTTTACGTGGGGTGAACTCTGCTCTGTTGTCAGTTCTCTGTGTAGTGAAGATGGCTGTGGGTATTTTACACTACTGCCCGTGTCACGGTCTGTCAGAGTGTCTCCAGCTCTGGACATGTCTGGAACTGTCGTTGTGTGATCATGAGTACGATGACCTCCACCTTCAACAATTCCCACCTTCCTGAATATAGCGACTCTAGGATTCTGTAGCATGGTGGATATTGCTGAGAGGACTGGAATTGTTTGTTTTAGTAGTCTCTTTTTTATCACAACGCTGCTGCTGCTGCTGCTCTGCTTGT
>CM060322.1:49700347-49702847 GCA_030674155.1 Stramonita haemastoma | reverse complement strand
GGTGGATGGATGGATGGATGGGTTTGGGTGAGTGGATGGATGGATGGATGGATGGATGGATGGATGGATGGATGGATGGATGGATGGATGGATGGATGGATGGATGGATGGATGGATGGATGGACATGATAAAGCAAAAGAGTTCATGAATAAATATATACAAATAAAGTACCGATAAATGAACAAAATATCAGAAAATATTCATAAGCCGTTGAGCAGCCATTTAGGAGGCAATCAGTAAACAAAGAAACACAAAGTTATAGAAAGTGGTTAGCGCCTTGGACTCCAGACTGGAAGGCCGTGGGTTCGATTCCTATAAGAGACATAGAGATTTTTCGGACTCTGGCCGGCTCCTACCCAGAGTGAGTGTGCTGTGGGCTCAATGGGGAGACTGGAAACACACAGTCGAGCTTTATGCACTTTACGGATGCGAGTTTTGGAGTGTTGCTCTAATTACCTGACCAACACTGCAGGTGTCTGTATCTCTCGGGCCCGGTTGACACCGGGATATAATGATAGTAAGCGTAGAGTACAACCCTGTCAAGTAGTCTCAAAGCACATGCACCTCCATAGCAACATCATAATATAATCTTCATTCTCATCGATCATCATGCAATGAAAAAATTGCCTCTGATTCCGTGGCCCCGGCTGCTCTGGTCTCATAGTAACCTCAGGTTTGGTTTCCGCATATGCTTCTGTGCCTGTAGTGAGCTTGTGTCAAAGCCTTTGGGGTTGGATGTTCGAGGGTGGCGGTCGTTGGAGGGACGTTGTGATGGTCGCCACCTCGGGTGGGCGTCTCACTCAGTCTGGCTCTGCGACTGAGCTAATACTGTCGTTAGTAGGGGGCTTAATAGTGGTGTCCTACGTATGTTAGCTCAGAACAGACACCACTGAACACCACCAAAATGACCCAGCAGCAGTGCAGAGCCCCTCTAGCTGGTGGCCCCACGGGGGCCTAAGAATCAGAATCAGAATCAGAATCAGAATCAGAATCAGAAATTATTTATTGCCATTAAAGTCACGTGGACTTATTGACACAACAAAATAAACTCAACATATTCATCAATACAACATACTATTCACTGGTCAGCATGACTGAAATGATGTGCAGGCAAAAAAAAAAAAAAAAAAAAAAAACACCCAAAACTACCACAAAGCAAAACCATGTTGCATTCTATCTTATTTCAATTGTTCTCTTTTTTCAAACAGGAACAAACATATTGAATTATTTCAGCTTGATGATTATCAGTTACTAAAACATTGCTTAATTTGTCTATACCATTCTTATATTCTTTGACATCAGATTTCAGATTTACCAATATTTGTTTTCTTTGTTCAGTATATAAGATACACTCATCAAGTAAATGAAACTCGTCTTCTATTTTGTTGCAGTATTGACAAGTTCTGTTCTCTCTTGGTATATTCTTATATCTTCCTTTTTCTATCATTAAATCATGGCAACTTGTACGAAATTTACAAAATGTTTTCCTATGGTTTTTTGTTTTCACAGTTAATAAGATATGGTTCTAGTCTATATTCTTTAGTCACAAAATTATAAAAGTTAAGTTTTGTGTACTCTTGTTTCTGGTTAATCCAAAATGTTTTATATAAACTCTCCAGTTTTGTTTGTATTGCATGGCACAATCGGTGTACATCAAGTGTACTTTGGTTTTCCCATACATGTTTAAAACCAATTTTACACAGAACATTTTTAACTGTGCTAATCCACCGATCATATTCATTATTTTGATACATATAATCATACAATATTTTAACATATGAGTTTTTGTCTTTCTCTGTTACATGTATCCAAAAAGACATTAACTGACTAAGTATTTTGATAGTCAATGGAAATCGTCCAAGTTCTCCTAAAGTGGGTAATGCCATCGCTTTTTTATGTATTCCCAAAGTTTGCTTACAAAAGTTTACATGAATATTTTCATAAAGATATTTTCTTGTTGTGCTTAATTTAAATAAATCTTGAATATGAAAGTCTGATTGGCCATTGAAACAAAAAGGAAACCATACTTCTGCTCCATAAGTTAAGATGGGGGTTATCAATGAATCAAATAACTGCATTGTGATATTAGCCTTAACCCCTTGCCCATGAATTGCTTTTTTCAAAGCATGAGCTGCTTTATTGCTTTGCTTTGCCAAATGTTCCTGGGTTGCTTGAAACTTCCCGTTCTGGTGAAATACTACACCCAGGTATTTATAAGTTTTAGTTGTTTCAATTAGATGTTCTCCACATTGGAAATGAATTGGAATTTTAGGGGGTGATTTGGTGAAAACTACTACTTTTGTTTTTGCTTTGTTTACTTTTAGTCCCCATTTGGAACAGTAACCATTTAATCTATCTAGTTTAGTTTGCAGTCCTAGTTTGGTTGTTGATAACAGTGCTAAGTCATCCGCATAGAGCAAACATGGAATTTTATCTTCTGCAGTAATATACGGTGAATCTTTTTCATCAAGGACCTGAACAATATCATTTATGTAAACA
>CM060322.1:49687847-49697847 GCA_030674155.1 Stramonita haemastoma | reverse complement strand
ACCATACCATATATACCATACCATGCCATACCATACCATATATACCGTACCATACCATATACACCATACCATACCATACCATATACACCATACCATACCATACCATACCATACCTCATCATACACTACACCGCACCACACCACACCACACAACACTGTACTATACATCACACTATACCCTACCACACCACACCTAACTACACCACACTATATGACACCACGACCCAAACCATACCTCACCATAATTACTACAACACTACACTACACTACACTACACTACACTACACTACACTACACTACACTACACTACACTACACTACACTACACTACACTACACCACACCACACCACACCACACCACACTACACCGTACTACACCGTACTACACCGCACTCCACTCCACTCCACTCCACTCCACTCCACTCCACTCCACTCCACTCCACTCCACTCCACTCCACTCCACTACACTACACTACACTACACTACACCACACCACACCACACTATACTACCCTACACTACACACCACCATCACCACCACCACACCACACCACACCACCACACCCCACCACACCACCACACCACACCACACCACACCACACCACACCACACAACACTAACCCCCACCCACACCTACACCCACCCCCCACACCCACACACACCCACACCCACACCCACCCCTACCCACCCCCCTTCCACCCCCACCACCACCACCACCACCACCACTCCACCTACCTTCTATGCCCATCTCTGTTCTCCAAGTCCTTCTGTTCAGAGACACCTTTATACTGAAGGTGAAGGCTGTAGTGGAAAAGGGCGGAAAGGACAGCGTGAGAGTTGGCGTAGTCTACGCACCAGACGCGCTGCGTATCTCGCGTAGAAGGCTTGAGATCCGTAAGAACAGCGTAGAGACTATTTCCATCTGTGCTGTCCGAATCTTTGATAGTGCCTCCCAAATCTGAAAGTAGCTTTAGGTGAGAGTGGGGTGTGGTAGGGTGTGGGGTGGGGTGGAGTGGGGTGGGGTGTGGTGTGGTGGGGTAGGGTGTGGTGGGGTGGGGTAGGGTGGGGTGAGGTGGGGTGTGGTGTGGTGGGGTAGGGTTTGGTGGGGTAGGGTGTGGTGGGGTAGGGTAGGGTGGGGTGGGGTGTGGTGTGGTGTGATGTGAGCTTTAAAGGGAGAAGAGGGAAGAGAGAGAGAGAGAGAGAGAGAGAGAGAGAGAGAGAGAGAGAGAGAGAGAGAGAGAGAGAGAGAGAGAGAGAGAGAGAATTAAGAGAGAGAGAATGACAGATATACAAGATTATAGAGAGGAAGAGCTAGAGGGAGGAAGAGGGAGAAAAGAATCGACAGATAGACAGACAGACAGACAGACACAGACAGACAGTGACAGACAGACAGACAGATAGACAGACAGACAGACACAGACAGATAGACAGATAGACAGATAGACAGACAGACAGATAGGCAAATAGACAGATAGACAGACAGACAGATAGGCAAATAAACAGATAGACAGACAGACAGACAGACAGACAGACAGAAAGAAAGATAGATAGATAGATAGATAGATAGATAGATAGATAGATAGATAGATAGATAGATAGACAGACAGACAGACAGACAGACAGACAGACAGACAGACAGACAGACAGACAAATGGACAGAGAAAAACAGACAAACACTAACACAACACCAACACCAACACCAACACCCCACCACCACCACACCACCAACCCCACACCAACACCAACACCCTACCAACAACCCCACACCAACACCCACACACCCACAACACACACACCCACACACCCACAACACCCACAACACCCACACCACCCACACCACCCAACATCACCCAAACATCCCCCAACTCACCAATGATCCCCTTGGCCAGTTTCACCAGCAGAGCCTGATTGACCACAGCAATCAGAAAAACCTTCCCCTTCAGCACCAATCCATCTTCCAGAGCCTGCTTCTCCTTTTTCCGCTTCCACTTTAGAAACACTCTCTCCCCATCCCCACCCTCCCCACACCCACACCCACACCCACACCCACACCCACACCCACCACCTCTCTCCTCTTCCTCACTTCCAGGCACCATCCTCCCCTCTTCTTCGTCTTCTTCGTCTTCTTCGTCTTCTTCCTCTTCCTCTTCCCTCTTCTTCTTCTTCTTCTTCTTCTTCTTCTTCTTCTTCTTCTTCTTCTTCTTCTTCTTCTCTTCCTCTCCCTCTCCCTCTCCCTCTCTTCCCTTACCCGGGGTAGTAGGGTGTGCTAACACTTCTACCAAAGGTTTGTGAAACGGTCGGCTACGTTCTGGTACTGGGGTAGCTTTCTGAAACTTAACCCTCCCCCTTACAACCACCGCCGCATAAGACCTGTCCTCTTTCGGGGTTGTTGAGGTTTTGAGAGACCTTGAGGGGTGGTTGAGGCGTTCTTTTGACTGTCTTTCTCTCTCGGTGAGTGTTGACAGTTTCGCTGAGGCAAGATCCAAGACGTCTGCAGGATTGTGGCCTAAAAAGTTCCTGGAGTTGCCTGCAAAAAAGTCAGGGTTCTTAAGGGTTGTCGGGAGTTTCTTCTGTCTTGATGCAGGGATGGCGTGTGTGTGTTCTAGGTCGTGGTGGGGTGGGGAAAATGTGCGTTGAGAGACGTAGAGAGATGTCAGGGAATTGAAGTGGTGTCCTGTGGACTTCTGGCTGTCTTCGGAGTACTGCTGTTGTTGTAGTTTCTGCTGCTGTTGCTGTTGTTGTTGTTGTTGTTGTTGTTGTTGTTGTTGCTGCTGCTGCTGCTGTTGTCGCTGTTGCTGTTGTTGTTGTTGATGCTGTGGTTGTTGTTGTTGCTGCTGCTGCGGTTGATGTTGATTTTGTTGTTGGTGGTGGTGATTATGTTGTTGTTGTTGCTGCTGCTGATGCTGTTGCTGTTGATTTTGCTGCTGTTGATGTTGCTGCTGTTGTTGTTGTAGTTGTTTTTGTTGCTGCTGTTGTTGTTTTTGCTGCTGTTGTTGCTGCTGTTTTTGATGTTGTTGTTGCTGTGGATGTGGACAGTGCTGAGGGTATGGAGGGTGTCTGCTATAAAGGGAAGGAGGATGAACAGGGCGATGTGAAGATGGGGTGTGTGGAGAACGGCTAGGGTGCATGGCAATTTCTGCTGTTTGTGTTGGTGGTGTTAGAAGAAGATGTCACATCTCAGGACCTGTACACAGATTAAAAACAAAGGCTTTGATAAAGAAAAAAGGCACAGAGAGAAAAAGGGTGTAAAGCAGAGAGAGAGAGAGAGAGAGAGAGAGAGAGAGAGAGAGAGAGAAGAGAGAGAGAGAGAGAGAGAGAGAGAGAGAGAGAGAGAGAGAGAGAGAGAGATGGAAATACAAAAATAGAGAGAGAGACAGAGATCGAGGCGATGACAAACACAAAGGCACTGAGATAAAACGAAAGAGTTATGAATGCAAAGACACAGACAGGAAGATGAGATAAAGACGCACAAAGTGACAGAGAATCAGACACAGGAAAGCATATACAGCGTACGCCTAAACGTGTGCACGCGCGTGCGTACACATAGAAGCATGCACGCGCACACACACACGTATGCACACACACACGTATGTATATATATATATATATATATATATATATATATATATATATATATATATATATATATATATATATATATATATATATATATATATATATATATATATATATATATATATATATATATATATATATAGTTTATAATATCACCAACATCTGACAGACTTGGACCCAGACTACCACTCACACCATTTTGAAAGAGTAGCTCTAGAGATAGAAGGAGGGTGGGAAGAATCCAGTTTTTAAAAAAAAAAAAAAAAGGGAATCGAACCCGAGATGTTTTACGTGCTCGACAGCTACACCGCCAGTGCACCCATGTGACACGTGGTGAAGACACAGGATTAGGTGCATGTGAACTTCGACACATGTTTAAATTGGTGTATGTGAACTTCGACACATGTGTGACTAGGTGCATGCAAACGTGAACATGTTTGACAAAGTGCATGCGAACCTCAACATACGTGTGACTAGTTGCCTGCAAACGTGAACACACGTGTGACTGGGTGCATACAAACTTGAACACACACGTGACTAGGTGCATGCTAACTTAAACACACACGTGTAAATAGGTGCATGCTAACTTGAACACACGTGTGACAGGGTGCATGCGAACTTTCAGGACAGCACCATGAAGGTCAACAAGTCTGGTATCCCCTCATGGTAAAAGGAAAATCTCTATCAAGGTTTCGTGTTCATCAGAAAGAACACGGAAAGAGGCAAAAATAATTTTCCTCGTATGTGTGTGTCGGCAAAAGCAACATGTAGACAAAACTGGGCTAACTCCAAAAAAAAAAATCATTCTATTCGAACACGAAGCAGCAGGTGATATAACTTTTTCAGGATTATTTTAAAAAGTAAAAAAAAATCCAGTGGCCATTTATTTGATTTGTAAATGAAAATTCAAAATAACATGTTTTGAAAACTAGTCTTCTTTCTAGGTGAAGTGTGTTTAGGGTTCTGTATGTTTTTAAGCAGTTTTCAGTTTGTTATTGTTTTTTTTTTCTTTTACAGAGCATTACACAAGTTTTGATCAGCTATCAGAAAATTGTCTAGTATCATGAATGACGGGGATAGCCTAGTGGTCAGAACATTGTGCTGGCAATTTAACGACCCGAGTTCGATTCCCGTTCGAGGAGATTTTTCTCCTGGAGTTAACATCAGTGCTGACTCCACTCTCCCCAAAAGTCTTTTGGATGAGACTATAAACCGAGGCCCCGTGTGCGAACGCACGTAGAACATCTTGCGCACACGTTAAATCCTGATTTTGCTTTTCGTAAGAGTAGGCCATTGTGTGCCGGTGGGAACAGATGATAATATTTACACAACTGCATACACACGGGTACTGAATGAAAAAAAACCCACATGAGTGCTTATTCTATTATTCTCGATGTAAAAGAATAAAATAAAATAATAAATAAATAAATGATGATCATAAATGTATGGTATTTTGCTTCATCTTTACAAAGTGTGATATTAATTAAATGATTACAAGTGGTTTATACCTTCTTTTTCAACCTTTGTCCTTTTTAAAAACAATCCAGTTATGTCTTGTTCAAGAAAAAGACTTTTTTATTTTAAAAAAAATTAAGAACAAAACCAGGCTGTGTTTAAGTCCACATGCACCTATTCACACGTGTGTTGAAGTTGTCTTTTCTTTCATTTTTATGTCGAGGATATTGGAATAAGCTCTCATGTTTTTTTACATCCAGTCCCTGTGGGTGTACAGTTTTGTCAATTTTGTCATCCGTTCCCCCCGGCACACAATGGCCTACTCCTCCGAAAAGTGAAACCGGTTTTAACCTGTGCGAAAAAATGTTCTGCGTGTGTTTGCACACGGGACCTCGGTTTATAGTCGCGTCCGAAGGACTTTAGAGGGGGTGGAGTCGGCACTGATGGTAAGTCCAGAGGAAAAATCCTCTTGAACGAGATTCGAACCCAGGTCAGCAGATCATGAGCGCATCACTCTGACCACCAGACTATCCCGTCCCGCTTGATTTATGTAGGCCACCCTAGGTTTAATGAACTGCGTTCGTCTGTCCAAAGAAAAATAAGGTTTAATAATTGTCTGAGAAAGGAAGGAAGGAAGGAAGAAAGGATGGATGGAGGGAGGGAAGGAAGGAAGGAAAAAAGGAAGGAAGGAAGGAAGAAGGAAGGAAGGAAAGAAAGGAAGGAAGGAAGGGAAGGAAGGAAGGAAGGAAGGAAAAGGAAGGAAGGAAGGAAGGAAGGAAGGAAGGAAGGGGAAGGAAGGAAGGAAGAAGAAGGAAGGAAAGGAGGAAGGAAGGAAGGAAGGAATTGAAGAGGAAAAGAGAAGAATGTATGAAGGAAGATTGAGAGTAAAAGCCGTTTTTTCGTATTTGCTAACAGTAAAATAATCTTGCTCGGCACCAGTGGTCTGTCTAGACAATATCCTATCTTTCTCCTTTGTATTTTCTTTCTTCCATTGATTTTTTTTTCAGAGAGACTAGGGGAGAGACAAGGAGAGAAACAAGGAGAGGGAGAGACAGAGACAGAGACAGACAGTGACAGAGACAGACAAACAGACAGAAAGAGAGAGAGAGAGAGAGAAAGAGAGAGAGGTGGGTAGAGAGAGACAGACAGAGACAGAGACACAGAGAGAGAGGGAGGGAGTGAGGGGGAGAGGGAGAGAGAATAAAAGAAAGAAAAAGAAAGAAAGAAAACGAGAGAGAGAGAGAGAGAGAGAGAAGAGAGAGAGAGAGAGAGAGAGAGAGAGAGAGAGAGAGAGAGAAGAGAGAGAGAGAGAGAGAGAGAGAGAGAGAGAGAGAGAGAGAGAGAGAGAAACAAAAAAGAGGATGGTGGAGATAACACCACGAAAAATACGGTGTTTGTGTGTGTGTATGTATGCGTGTGTGTGTGGGTGCGTGCTTGCGCGCGCTCGCGTGTGTGTGTCTGTGTGTGTTTGTGTGTGTGCGTTGTCTTGTGTTATGAGTGTGATGCGCGCGCGTGCGTGCGTGTGTGCGTGCGCGTGTGCGTACGTGCGTGCGTGCGTGCATGCGCGCGCGCGTGTGTGTGTATGTATTTTTTTGTCAGTGTGTTATGCAGAAGTAAAAATCTTCAAACTTTCCATCAAATGTCCTGCTCTTCAGCTGTTACGCGTAAACTTAAAGAAAAAAAAACGATAATCAAAAATAGACATTGCCAAACTAATCATAGGTAGATTGGCGACATCTGCAACCTCCCTCCCGCCCCAGCCCCCCCCCCCCCCCCCCTCAACTCTCATCTTACCTTCACCCCAGACCCCCATCCAGCCCACAAAGCACCCTTATACCCACTTCACCACACATCTACCCCCTCCCTCCCCCCCCCCCACACACACACACTGTGAGACTTAAGAAACTAAAAGCTCTCACCAATCCGCATAAAAAAACCATTTTTGTCCCATCAAGTGGAAGAAAGAAAGAAGAAAGAAAGAAAGAGAGGAGGCAGAGACTTCAAAGAATGAATCGGGGGGGGAGGAGAGAGAGAGAGAGAGAGAGAGAGAGAGAGAGAGAAGAGAGAGAGAGAGAGAGAGAGAGAGAGAGAGGAGAAGAGAGAGTAGAGCAGAGAGAGAGAGAGAGAGAGAGAGAGAGAGAGAGAGAGAGAGAGAGAGAGAGAGAGAGAGAGAGAGAGAGAGAGAGAGAGAGGAATAGAAGAGGCAGAGGAAACAAGAATAAACATACAGAAAAGGGGAAGAGGTAGGAAAGTAGAAAAGAGGTTAAGGAAGAGAGACAGAGACGGGGGGAGAGTTACACAGAGAAACAGACAGGGACAGAAAGAGTAGAAGGGGGTGGGAAGCCAGAGGGAAGGAGACGAGGGATATATGTTACAAATACTACAGTGTATCTTAGATATACTTCAAAACTTCCCCAGATTACAAAAACTACATAGATAGATACTAAGCACTTCAAAGTACTCGCCCTGTGCCCATACAAGCGTTAACAGTTTTAGGTCCTTGTCACTAGAACCCCCCCCAAAAAAGAAAGAGAGTTCAGTGAAAATCATTCCGTGCAACAGAATAGAGATGAATTGGCTCCCATCTCTGCAACGACCTGTAAGCTAAAGAACGTGATCGGATCAGAGGGAAAGGATGCCTCTCCAAAGAGGGAGTTATGACGTCTACATTTTGTCATCAAGGCAAAGTGTATGGGCAGCTGACTTAGAACTTCCACTCAAGGAAATAGAGTCTGGCACACACACACACACACCACACACACACACACACACACCACACACACACACACACACACACACACACACACACACACACGCACGCACGCACGCACGCACGCACGCACGCACACACACACACACACACACACACACACATATTGCTGATGTGTCCCAATTTAGAAACATGACGTTACGCGCGTAGTCTTTCGTAAGGGAGGTAATTATGACCATCCCATCATACTGTGTTCAGTGAAATATGTCATCAGAACATTCTTGAAAATATAGCAAGGAAATGAATTGAAACGGCAAGAGAGAGAGAGAGAGAGAGAGAGAGAGAGAGAGAGAGAGAGAGAGAGAGAGAGAGAGACAGACAGACAGACAGACAGACAGACAGACAGACAGACAGACACAGACAGACAGACAGACAGAGAGACAGAGAGACAGAGAGACAGAGACAGAGACAGACAGACAGACAGTTTGAAAGAAAGGAAATTATCTGAACTGGTGACTTCTAACACAGACAAGCAGATGGATGGACAGACAGAAAACTTACCTGAAAAAAAATTATCAGTTGGTGTAGCTAACCAGATACTTCTCCACTCTTGTACACACCCACAAACACTCAGACAACATATATCACAATGCTGTGTTTACCCCCTTTGCGTTACATTCAGTTTGCAGATACGGTATACATCCCCACAAACAGTTTCAAAAATTTCGTTGCAAAAGCAACGATCTCAACTTTTTTCTGTGTTGTTAAAAATCTGACTAAATACAGAAACAGTTAAGATGGGAAGCGGATAGAGCAACGGGTGTATTGCTTTGAAGACAGCTCACGGAAGAATGCACTTGGATTAAGAGAGAGGAAGAGAGATGGGGGAGGAGGGGGGCGGAGGGGGGGGGGGAATAAAGGGATGGGAATAATGTCGATTGACCAGGTTTCAAATCAAACCAAATCAAATCAATTCAAATTAAATCATAAGTCATTTTTTCTTAAGAGTTGCAAGATTAGCAAAACAGGTGGCTATTTTTTTCTAACCTGTTCCCAATGAAGACACACATACAAGCTTTCATACACTACCACACATTATCTATAAAGATGTGTGAATATGCATACTTTCTGTCTCTGTCTCTATCTGTCTGTCTGTCTGTCTGTCTCTGTCTCTGTCTCTCTCTGTCTCTGTCTCTGTCTCTGTCTCTCTCTCTATATATCTCTCTCTCTCTCTCTCTCTCTCTCTCTCTCTCTCTCTCTCTCTATCTATCTATCTATCTATCTATCTATCTATCTATCTAACACACAAACACACATATACTCACGCGCGCATGCACACATACAAGCAAGCATACACATACGCGCACGTGCACGCACGCACACACATATACACGCATGCATACACACATGCTCGTACGCTCCTACGTACACACGCTCGTGCACACACACACACGCATGCATACACAAGTTTTTATTTTTATTTGTTTTTTTTATTTTTATTCGATTTTATTCTTTTATATTGAGGATAATGGGATAAGCACTTTTGTGCTTTTTTACATCCAGTCCCCGTGTGCATGCAGTTTTGTAAATGTTATCTGTTCCCACCGGCACACAATGGCCTACTCTTACGAAAAGCGGAACAGGATTTAACGTGTGTGCAAGATGTTCTGCGTGCGTTCGCACACGGGGCCTCGGTTTACAGTCTCATCCGAAGGACTTTTGGGGAAAGTGGAGTCAGCACTGATGTTCACTCCAGGAGAAAAATCTCCTCGACCGGAATCGAACCCGGGTCGTCAAATTGCCAGCGCAATGTTCTGACCACTAGGCTATCCGTCCCCCTTTAACGGGCGCACACAGAAATCCGTCCGTCATGTACACACATATACAGACAAACAGGGAGGTAGATGGGGGAACAGAGACATAATGGGGATTTATGCCAAACGAAGAACAACACACAAGCAAATAACTAATAATCTAGCCCAAAACCCGGGTGGCAGCAAAGAGAATAAAGAACAATCCTTTCCTTCTTCATATCTATGAGATAAATAACTACAGCACATAGAACATCCATAGAGAATAATCCTTTTTCTCTTCCTATATATGGAGATAATGACTACAGCACACAGAACATGATAGGGAACAATCCTTTTCCTCTTCCTATCTATGGAAAGAATGACTACAGCACACAAAACATTGATAGAAAACAATCCTTTTCCTCTTCCTATCTATGGAGAGAATGACTACGGCACAATGAAAATATGT
>CM060322.1:49680347-49682847 GCA_030674155.1 Stramonita haemastoma | reverse complement strand
GTTCACCCAGCTGTCAACAGGTACCTGTCCTCTTTAGGGTCAGGGAAGGTAAAGCAGCAAGGTAGAGGAGATGGGCGCCGCCCTCAATATGCTGGCCCCTAGAGAAGCTGAAGTCTCTGATGCCTCGCTCCCCTACGACCATCTAGGTTATGAGACACCTTTACCTTTACCTTTTATCTTTACTTAGACACAGGAATCTCGTAAAAACAAATCAAAGTGCTTGCATTCAACTAATTCTTACACATGCAACCAATTACAACTAATTTTTACAAATTCAATTTTAAACTCATACACATATAAGGGTAAAAGGTAAAGATGTCCTATAACCTGTGTGGTCGTAGGGGGAGCGAGGTGTCAGAGACCTCAGCTTCTCTAGAGGCCAGCATGTTGAGGGCGGCGCCCATCTCCTCTCCCTCGCTGCTTTACCTTCCCTGACCCTAAAGAGGGCAGGTACCCATTTACAGCTGGATAAAGTGGAGGAACTGTACTGTAGCCAAGGTGCGCAAATGGTCACCCATCCAACTGGCAACCACACTCGACGCTGCTTAACTTTACTGGGGAAAGCGAGTGCTCTGACCACTGAACTATCACACACACATACACTCACAAATACATACATACATACATACATACATACATACATACATACATACATACATACATACATACATACATACATACATACATACATACATACATACATACATACATACATACATACATACATACATACATACATACATACATACATACATACATACATACATACATACATACATACATACATACATACATACATACATACATACATACAATTTGGCAGGGTAACGGGGATTTCGGCTGTTGAAGGCAGGGACAGATAATAATGACCACAGGAGGGGGAAATCTTAGGCTGGAAATACGTATGTCTTGAGGCAGGATTTGATGGGAGCAACAATAAGATGATGATGATGATAGTGATGATGGTAATGCCGACTCTGAGTATGGTGGGTTGGCAGCGGTGCTATAATAAAGATGATGATGACGATGACGACAATGGCGCCTCCGCACTCAAATCCCTTTTATATGAATTTAGACACTGCTTTTGCTGCGGCTGATGATGATGACACCGATGATGATGCTGATGATGCTGATGATGATGACACCGATGATGATGATGATGATGATGATGACACCGATGCTGCTGCTGCTGCTGATGATGATGACACCGATGATGATGCTGATGATGATGATGATGACACCGATGATGATGCTGCTGCTGATGATGATGACACCGATGATGATGCTGATGATGCTGATGATGATGATGATGATGATGACACCGATGATGATGCTGATGATGATGATGATGACACCGATGACGATAATGGTGACGAGGAGGATAAACTGATCATTACGCAAACCACTCCCCTGAAGGTTACAACACACTTATAGAACAATTAAGGAAAAGAATAAAGCCGAAGCTCTAACACCCCCTCCCTGTTAGCACAAATTTATTCCCAATGCTAAGCCCCCTATGTAGGGCAGTGCCTTGACATCATTGTCCGCCTACTCTCTGGAATCGAAGACCTCTGGGAACTGCACTTTTGCATCTGGCATTATAATGCTGTGTCCATTTCTTGCCTAATCTGCTAATCCATTTACAACTGTCGTGCCATGTCCCCTTTTTTTGGAAATCTTGGTATTTCGTTCTTGCTTCAATTTTGACAAAAATTCTTACATTTCTGTCACTGATTCCAAGGAGTGACATATAAAACGTTTTTTGTGTGTGAATTTAGGACGATGCTTTTTGAGTTTTTTTCTTAAAAATAGCAAATCTCTTTTTCATTTGGTGCAGATTTCTGTTTTGTTAGAAGACAATTTCTAAATATGCACTGACCCAGTTGTTTATAAATGTGATTTGTTGGTGCTGAAAACGTTGGCAGTAAGTAGGCTGCGTAAAAACCTGTAGACGTGTGAGTTTGATGGAAACGCGGTGGCAACACTGTCCGCGGACTTTATTTTGGTGACCGAAAGTTTTAAGCAGCCAAAAAACTAATTTGTTTGAAGACTGTCAATCGTAATCGGCAGACTTTATCGCCTACGTAAATTCCATTTTTAGATCAATCGAAGGTTATAGGTCACTTCCGATAAACTCTTTTTATCGAGATAAACATTCTTTCGCTGTGTTCGAGAACAACAAGGTAGGTAATCTTAAACCATACAGCAACGTGGATGGATTTCAATGTACTATTATTCGTTTATAAATTAAGAGGCGAGTCCCACTGAATACTTCCTCATTCTGAACATCTTTCATTTTGAAATGAATCAGCCGCAAAGGACCGCCTATATAAACAATAACACTGTTTGTTACAAAATGCTTTATTTATCCACCATCTCTCGTTATTTTGCAAAAAGTTGTCGTCAGTGGAGAATGCGGTAATGGGAAAGGGGCATTACTGCAATGGCATAAGTATGGGATGGATGAACTGTGGTTGGATAATGTCTTCAAATGGGATTT
>CM060322.1:49662847-49667847 GCA_030674155.1 Stramonita haemastoma | reverse complement strand
TAAACCGACATACACACTGGTGTTGTATTTAGACACCATTTCTAGGAGTTGAAGTCCCCAGGGTGGTGCGGGGCTGTAGGCCGAAATGGCAACGTTCTGATGGCTCCTGCTACGGCACTGGAATCCTTTGTGTCGGCGATTGTCTTTCTAATGGACCCTTTCAGCGATGTGGAGAGGAGTATGGGTAACAGCTTGCCCTCCGTGCTTACTTACCCCGGCTTTGCACTCTACAGCCTAGAGTGCAACTCCCATAGTCTTCCGAGACTGACAGATGCCTATTAAATATATGTATGAATGTATATGCATGCATGAAGGATTGTATTATGTGTGTGTATGCTGTATGTATGTATGTATGTGTGTGTGTGTTTGTATGGATGTATGCAGTATGTGTTATGTATGTATAACTATGCCCTTATGTGTGTACATGTGTGTGTGCGCTAGCTTGTGTGTGTGTGTGTGTGTCGGAGGGAAGGAGAAAATAAGTGGAAGAAAGTGTTTATATAGATCTACAAGTTCAGTTGCTCGAAATAGTCTTCAGAGATATTTTTGTTTTCTTTCTTATTGTTGTCATCATTTCTAGGGTGCTAACGGAATTATTGTTACTACCATAATATTGCATCGACATTTGGGCACATTTTGGGGACGGATAGCTCAGTGGTCAGAGCGCTCGCTTTCCCCTAGCCAAAGTTAAGCAACATCGAGCGTGGTTACCAAGTGGATGGGGGTGACAGTTTGCGCGCTTTGGCTTCAGTATAGTCCCCCAGTTCACCCAGCTGTAAATGGGCACCTGCCCTCTTTAGGCTCAGGGAAGGTAAAGCAGCGAGGGAGAGGAGATGGGCGCCGCCCTCAACATGCTGGCCTATATATTATTAGCTGAGGTCTATGATGCCTTGCTCCCCTACGACCACTTTGATTATAGGACACCTTTACTTTTTAAAATGCTTTAAGCATGTCGTACCTATTTACTGAGGTTAGCTGGGGTAACGATATGCTGGCCCTCTGAAAAGTGTACTGAAGCCAAGGCGTGACAACAGTCACCCATCCACTTGGTAACCACACTCGATACTGCTTAACCTTGACTGCGGAGAAAAGCGAGTGCTCTGACCACTGAACTATCCCCATCCCCACCAAAACAAAAATCCCTAACTGTACAGCAAGAAATCCAGTGACTGCTAATAACCCTGTAGAACAGTGTAGAGGTTGTCAACAACAGTACTGCTGGAACCAAGGACCACACGTTTTACTAGCCAACGATCCCTTGACATTGGGCTGACAGCTTGGACAGTGAAGCCAGAAGGAGACAACAGACAGACAGAAAGGCATTATGTGACTTTTCCCTCTCTCTGTTTGAAATCCGCCCTATGTTCCGAGAGGCACGTACCAGCTGTCAAGGCAGTGACAGGTACCGTCCCTAAAAGAGTCTCCAAGACTAGCAAGCTAGCTAGACTAGCTGGCTAGCTAAGGAACAGTATATAGGAAACAATCTGAACTGTAGCAGCACCACCAGTTGTGATGTTTGTCTTTGTTAGTCCTGTCTGTCTGTCTGCTTTTCCTCATCCCTATCCATGTCTCAATCTCTGTTTGTGTCTTTGTCTGTGTCTGTCTGTCTGTCTCTGTGTGTCTGTCTGTCTGTCTGTCTGTCTGGGGGACGGATAGCCGAGTGGTCAGAGCATTGCGCTCGCAAATTGACGACCCGTGTTCGATTCTGGTCGAGGGATTTTTCTCCTGGAGTTAACATCAGTGCTGACTCCACTCTCCCCAAAAGTCCTTCAGATGAGACTTTTAAACCGAGGCCCCGTGTGCGAACGCACGCAGAACATCTTGCGCACACATTGAATCCTGTTCCGCTTTTCGTAAGAGTAGGCTATCGTGTGCCGGTGGGAACAGATGACATTTATAAAACTGCATACACACGGGGACTGGAGGCAAAAAAGCACAAGAGTGCTTATTCCATTAACCTCGATATATATTTTTTTCATCTGTCTCTGTCTCTCTGTCTTTGTCTCTCTCTGTCTCTCTGCCTTTTTGTCTCTGTGTATGTCTCTCTGTCTCTCTGTCTCTCCGTCTCTGTCTCTGTCTGTCTGTCTGTCTGTCTGCTCTCTCTCTCTCTCTCTCTCTCTCTCTCTCTCTCTCTCTCTGGGTGTGAAAAAAGCACAAGAGTGCTTATCCCATTATCCTCGATATAAAAGAATAAATCAAATCAAATCAACTCTCTCTCTCTCTCTCTCCTCTCTCTCTCTCTCTCTCTCTCTCTCTCCTCCTCTCCTCTCTCTCTCTCTCTCTCTCTCTCTCTCTCTCTCTCTCTCTCTCTCTCTATCTCTCTCTCTCTCTCTCTCTCTCTAATGCAGACGAGTGAGACATGTCTATGATTTGAGACGCAGGTTCCGCTGAATTCCTTCCTCATTTTTGAACGTGCTTTTTTTTCAGTTTGAAGTGAATGAGCAGTTAAAGATCGGCCTATATCAACGGTAATGTAGTTCACTTGTGCTGAATCATGCATTACATCTTGTTATTTTGCGTCACGTTGTCATCAATCGAGGATGCAATATTTGGGGGGAAGGGCATCCTAGTAAAAGCATAACCGTGGGAGTTGATTAAATGCGAGTGGGTGCTTTCCTTCAACCTGATTCCCCAGGACAAGGGTAGTCAGCTGGAATAACCCTGGTAACTCAACTGTGGGTCCCTTTCATCAGACTGATCCCTGGGGTGCGAGTCTTTTTTCCATGAGACGATACACATAGGTCACATGTGTAATGCATATCAAGTGTAAGTTAACGAAGCTGCGGCAAAAAAGATAGAGTGTTTTTCTGGCAAGGTTATGTAGAGAAAAAGAAAGGTAAAGAAAATTAGAAAGAGTCAACTAAAGAGAGAGTGTTTCTGGTAAAGTTATGTGAAGAAAAAGAAAGATTTTTTTAAGTTAGAAAGAGTCCAGTAAAGAGAGTGTGTTCTTGGTAAAGTTATGTGAAGAAAAACAAAGTTTTTTTTAAATTAAAAGAAAGAGTCAAATAAAGAGAAAGTGTTCCTGGAAAAAAATATTTGAAGAAAAAAAAGATAACAAAAATAGAAAGAGTCAAATAAAGAGATAGTGTTCCTGGCAAAGTTATGTGAAGAAAAACAAAGAAAGAAAATAATATAAAGAGTCAAATTAAGAGACAATGTTCCTGGCAAAGTTTTCTGAAGAAAAAAGAAAGATTAAAAAAAACCTGAAAGAATCAAATAAAGAGAAAGTATTCCTGGAAAAATTATGTGAAGAAAAAGAGAGATTTTTAAAAAATTAGAAAGAGTCAATCTCACAAAAAAACCAAAAAATACACATCAAGACAGAATCTTTTTGTTTTTAAAAAAAAATTATGGGTGGCGTCGATCTTGTGGCGACGCACGCTGCCCGGGAGATGCAGACCAAATTTCACCACAGGAGTTTGACGTGACTGAAAATGGAAGGCAACACAATAAATACAATTAATTAATTCTGCGGTTTTGGTTTGTTTCTCTGTGTGTGTGTGTGTGTGTGTGTGTGTGTGTGTGTGTGTGTGTGTGTGTGTGTGTGTGTGTGTGTGTGTGTGTGTGTGTGTGTGCATGTGTGTGTTTGTGCATGTGTGTGTGTGTCTTTCTTTCTTTCTTTCTTTCTTTCTTTTTTTTTTCCTTTCTCTTTAAAACACATCAATTCAATTTCCTTTCTCTCTTTTTTCCTTGGCCCATTTCGTGTAAAACGCAGTTTGTTCTTGTAAAACCATTTCTAAACTGTTTTATTTCATGCATTCCTGTTGTGTGTTCTGTTGTTGTTCTAGCTCTGTTACTTTAGAAACAGATTAGTTTTGCTTTAGCGATAAAACAAAACACCGTAAGGAAAAAGGGAAGAAAACGGGTGAATGTGAAGGAGAAAAAAAAGTGGGAGGGGGGGGGGGAGAACGAGGAGAAGAGGGAGGTAGGGGTGGCGGTGCGGTGGGGGGGGGGGGGAAGAAGCTGCGAGCAGGAAGCATCGGAAAAAGTTGAATGATGACAAAAAGAATACGAAGAAGCTGAGAGAAAAACTTCACAGAAAGTGTGAAAAACAAGCAGATAAAACAAGATGAAGATTGACAGAAAAAAGAGACGACAAAAGAAAGTAAAAAAAAAAGAAAGAGCAGAAAAAGAAAAACGAAGAATAAAACCGAAAGAATAGGAAGAAGCATGCAGAGAAAAAAATATAAAAAGTTTGAAAACAAGCAGATAAAACAAAAAGAAGACTGACAGAAAAAAAAGACAACAAAAAGAGAAAAAAAAGAGGGTCGAAAAAGAAAAAACAAAAAAAGAAACCAAAAAGAAAAGAAATCAAAAGAGAAAGAAAGAAAAACAAAAGAAAGAAACCAAACAGAAAAGAAAGCAAAAGAGAAAGAAAGAAAAAAAAGAAAGAAGAAAAACAAACTTTAAAAAGAACAAACAGGACATGAAATGGAGAAAGTTACTAAAAAAAAAAAAAAGAAGAAAAGAAAAGGAGGAAACATAACAAAGAAAAAAAAAAAAAAGAGGAAATAAGAAAGAAAGTTTAAATAATGATGATAATAATAATAATAATAATAATAATAATAATAATAATAATAATAATAATAATAATAATAATAATAATAATAATAATAATAAAAAAGAACAAAACAGAGAAGAGAAGAAAAGAAAAAGAAGAAAAATACATAAAAAGACAGAAACAAAACAAAAGAAACAATAAAGGAACAAAGAACATAAAAAAACAGATATAAAAAAAGAAACAAAAAAACACAGAACAAGACCAAAAAAACACTATTTTCTTTTAAAAAAAAACCCAAAGAATATAAAAAAGAAAGTAGAGAAAACCAAACAAACAAACCAAACAAAAAAGGGACTCCCTACACACACAATCCATGCGTCCAAAGACAGAGGGCAGCAAGGTACACGCGCCAATAATTACACGTCACTTCAAAACTTCCTGCCCATCACAGACCATGCCAAGCACAACATACCGCTGTCTTTGAAAGCCTTCTTTATGA
>CM060322.1:49637847-49655347 GCA_030674155.1 Stramonita haemastoma | reverse complement strand
ACCGGCACACGATGGCCTACTCTTAACGAAAAGCTGAACAGGATTTAACGTGTGCGCAAGATGTTCTGCGTGCGTTCACAAACGGGATGTCGGTTTATAGTCCCATCCGAAGGACATTTCGGGGAGAGTGGAGTCAGCACTGATGTCAATTCCAGGAGAAAAATCTCCTCTAACGGGAATCGAACCCGGGTCGTTGATAGAGGTTGCATGCTAGGTATGTTTGTGTTTCCGTAACCCACCGAAACGCTGACTCCAATCATGGGACCTTTAACGTGCATGGGGGGACGGGACAGTTCAGTGGTCAGAGCACTCGCTTTCCCCTAAGCTAAGGTTAAGCAGCATCGAGCGTGGTTACCAGCTCGATGGGTGACCGTTTGCGTGCCTTGGCTTCAGTACAGTCCCCCAGTCCACCCAGCTGTGAATGGGTGCCTGCCCTCTTTAAGGCCAGGGAAGGTAAAGCAGCGAGGGAGAGGAGATGGGCGCCGCCTTCAACGTGCTGGCTTTAGTCCTTTGTACGAACACACGCAGAACATCTTGCACACGCGTTAAAATCAAATCTACTTTTCCAAAGAATAGGCTATTGTGTACCAGTACGATTGAATAACAACATTCTTTAAAAAAAACACACATGCACACTGGCATCGTATCAACAGATCATCACCGTAGTTGGAATACGGCTACCTTAATGCTGGACAAAAACAGCCCCACAGGCAAAGTTTCACCTTAGGGCTCTAGACGAGAATTGAAATTTAAAAAAATCAACCACCAAATAAGCATATGACGCTAAACTGAAATCCCATGTGTAACATACATATAATGCACACAAACGGACTTACTGTGAACAGATGGTTTTTCCTGTGCAAAATTCTGGAGCCATTGATCGGTCACTTTTGCGGAGAAATAATTTCATCCCCAAACAATTGTTGGTAATGCTGTTGTTGTTGTTGTTGCGGGTGTTGTTTTGGGGGAGGGGGTAACTTTGAAATAGTTACTTTTCATCTGACACCGGTCATACAGTTAGTAAATGTTACCTAGACTCCTAAGCAGATGACAAAGAAATACGAATATTTTTTTATAATTAAATTTTATTCATTTATTTTTCCACCTACGCCCCAAGCAAAGTCATTTTTCCTTTCATCTTTTCATGACAATTAGGATGGCTACATGAATTTGATTTCGTTCCTAGATCCTGTCAACACGAATAGATAATCAAAATAATTATCTTTTTTTTTTTAAATGATAATGTATACCTGTAAAGATAAGAAAAGGCACATAACTCATGTGGTATTGTCAACGTCCTTGAACATCTAAAACTGGAAAATTAGGCCAACAAAACATAATCTTATGGGAACGGAGAAAGGCCTACAGAAAGCAACACCTTTTGCTTAGCGATAAAACCTGATGAACTGTAGCCATTTTCATTTTATTTTCGTTTTGTTTTGTTTGTTTGTTTTGTGTTCCCCGACCTGGAACTCGGAGATGCGGCTGTAGTGATATTTTTTGCGTATGCGACTGTTTTTGCCCACCATTAAAGAAGCCGCATTCCCATTTTGGGGAAGATGTCTGAAATCGACACAGTGTACACGCAGTTTTTGTTCGTTTGGGGGTTTTATTTACTTTATTTTCATCTGTTCTTGTTGGTAAGAATGGCCTACTCTTTCAAAAGGCAGAAAGGATTTTAAAGCGTGTGCAAAATGTTCTGTGTGAGTTTTGCACACGGGGCCTCGGTTTATACTCAAAGTCTCATCCGAAGGACTTTCGTGAGATTGGAGTAAGTAAAAACGTAAAAAACAAGATAAAGGTGTCCCATAACCTATGTGGTCGTAGGGGAGCGAGAAGTCAGAGACCTCAGTTTCTCTAGGGGCTAGCATATTGAGGGTGGCGCCCATCTCCTCTCCCTCGCTGCTTTACCTTCCCTGACCCTAAAGAGGGCAGGTACCTATTTACAGCTAGGCGAACTGGGAAGGACTTACTGAAGCCAAGGCGCGCAAACGGTCACCCATCCAACTGGTAAGCACGCTCGATACTACTTAACATTGGCTGGAGGAAAGCGAGCACTCTGACCACCGAGCTATCCAATAGAGGGAAAATCCCTTGAATGGCCGTCTTGGGGTGGATGGTACCCGTGCTTGATCCGGTACTGTCACGTCAAGTTGTGAGCGCAATGTTCTAACCACTAGGCTAGGCCTCGAATATAAAGATTTGTTTTCATTATCATCATTATACTCTCTCTCTCTCTCTCTCTCTCTCTCTCTCTCTCTCTCTCTCTCTCTCTCTCTCTCTCTCTCTCTCTCTCTCTCTCTCTCTCTCTCTCTCTCTCTCTCTCTCTCTCCTTTTCTAAATCATAGGTTGAACTTATATTGTTGGTGATGGTGATGGTGATTTTGTTTTTCTTTTCTTTTATTTTGTTGTTGGGTTGTTGTTGTTGTTTTTTTGGGGGGGTGTTTTTGGGGGGGTCCTTTTTTGGGGGTGCTATTCCCTAATCAGAGCAAGGGCCGAATCAAAAAAAGAATGTAAATGCTTACTCTGTTACCTTTCAAATAGAGATTATTCATTATTCATTATTCATTCATTCATTCATTCATTCTCTCTCTCTCTCTCTCTCTCTCTCTCTCTCTCTCTCTCTCTCTCTCTCTCTCTCTCTCTCTCTCTCTCTCTCTCTCTCTCTCTCCTCTCTCTCTCTCTCTCTCTCTCTCTCTCTCTCTCACACACACACACACACACACACACACACACACACACACACACACACACTCACTCACTCACTCACTCACTCATTCACCCATACCCTATGTAAACAAGAAACGTGAAAAATGAGTTGAGACAAGGTTATTGCTCTCTACACACCCATGCAACCAAACTAAATACAATGAAGAGGAAAATTAATATGCAATGATTGCCATCAGTCACAATGACAAACAACGGAAGCAAAGTTGATATTCGGGGGGGATGCTTTGCAAAACTGGTTTGACTTGTTATTGAGGGCTTTGGGTGCTGTGGTTAGATGATATTTTACTCTACAGCATTATAATATTACAGTTCCAATCCTAAGAGCCTTGAACAAACTGACAGAGTTTTGACAGCACCAGAGAGAGAGAGAGAGAGAGAGAGAGGAGAGAGAGAGAGAGAGAGAGAGAGAGAGAGAGAGAGAGAGAGAGAGAGAGAGGAGAGAGAGAGAGAGAGAGAGAGAGAGAATATCTATGATGTTCCAGGTCAACTTCTGTGCAGACCTGCCAGTGATTTACTGTCCTTTATCTTTCTCTTCTCCCTTTCATTCTCTGAAGAATTGTTGAAGCACTAGGACTGAATCTTTTTTTGTGTGTGTTTCTTGAATGAGTGTTGATTTGTTGTTGTTGTTGTTGTTGTTGTCTTTAGATTTGGGGGTGGGTGGGTTGTGTTGGGGGGTTTTCGGAGGGGTTGTTTGTTTGTTGTTTTGCTTTAATGTTGTTGTTTTCTTTAGGGGAAGGGGCTCTCTTTGGCTAGAGCTCCGCGGTTCAACAATGGTGAAATTTTGTGTATGAGACTATTTTTCCACCATGAAGGTAACCGCATTCAGACTTCGGGGATATTAAGCATGTTGACTCTGGTGGAGTCCGTCCTTCTCCAGGCATGCTGGGTATGTTTGTTCTCGTAATCCGCTTAACACTGACATCAATTACGGGATCTTTTATGTGTATATCTGATCTTCTGAATGCGTAGGTATTTGGAGGGAATTAAGGCACGGGCGGGTCTGCACTGTAAGATCATAAAAATCCCCACCCTTAGTTCACCTGATGCCGCTGGGGAGATTCGAACCCACTACTTCATGAACACACACGAAATAATGACGACAGGTATTAATAACGTCACTAGCGAAAGCTGATTCTGAGCGCGCATGGGGGCGCGGGTGCAGGCACGAGAGAGAGAGAGAGAGAGAGGAGAGAGAGAGAGAGAGAGAGAGAGAGAGAGAGAGAGAGAGGAGAGAGAGAGAGAGAGAGTGCGCGCGCGTGCGCGTACATGCGCTCGCACACACACACACACACACGCACGCACGCACGCACGCACGCACGCACGCACGCACGCACGCACGCACGCACACACACACACACACACACACACACACACACACACACACACACACGAAAAACCTGTAAGCGGCATTAGTTTCCAAGCTTTTAACCTCATCACTTCACCTAACCCATCACCCCCACCCCACCCCCCACCCCCCACCACCCACCCCCCGACCCATAGACCCTTTTATTCTATCTGCCATTCTCCCACGCACACACACTGAACATCTGATAGCTGGAGTGAAGAACTGGAACAGCATTAAGCACAGTAGCATAGAATGACTTAAAGACCACCACAGCCAGCTTTCTCTGTTGTTGTTGTTGTTGTTTTGTTTTTATTTATTTATTTCGAGGATAACGGAATAAGCACTTGCGTAGGTTATTTTTTTACATTCAATTTCTGTGTGAATGCGTTTTTTGTGAATGTTGTCTTCTGTTCCCACCGGCACACAATGGCTTATTCTTTCGAAAAGCGAAATAGGATTTAACATATGCGCAAGATGCTCTGCACGCGTTTGTACACAGAGCCTCGGTTTATAATCTCATCCGAAGGAATTTTGGGGAGAGTGGAGTCAGCACTGATGTTAACTCCAGGAGAAAAATCCCTCGAACGAGAATCGAACGCGGGTCGTCAAATTGCCAGCGCATTGTTCTGACCACTAGGCTATCCCGTCCCCCAGGATAACGGAATAAACACTGGTGTGGGTTATTTGGGGGTTTTGTTTTACATCCAGTTCCTGTGTGCATGCAGTTTCGTAAATGTTGTCATCTGTTCCCACCCGCACACAATGGTCTACTCTTTCGAAAAGCGAAACAGGATTTAATGTGTACGCAAGATGCTCTGCGTGCGTTTGCACACGGGACATCGGTTTATAGTCTCATCCGAAGGACTTGTGGGGAGAGTGGAGTCAGCACTGATGGTAACTCCAAGGGAAAAATCCCCTTGAACAGGAAACCGAACCCTAGTCTCAGATTCCAAGCACAATGTTCTAACCACTATGCTATCCCGTCTCCCAGAATAAGCACTCTTGTGGGTTTGTTTGGTTTTTTGGGGTTTTTTTTTACATACAGTTCCTGTGTGCATGAGGTTTTGTAAATGTTGTCATCTGTTCCCTCTAGCACACAATGGCCTACTCTTCCAAACAGCGGAAGATGTTTTAACATGTGCGTAGGATGTTCTCAATGCATCATGCGAAGTGGTTGCTCTTAGCTGACAGAAACAATTTTGAAGAAATAAAACAAAACAGCGTAAACAAAAACAACTACAAACAGCGCTGCATATAAAGATTATTGAAAAATAAACAAACCAAAACGAAACAAACCTCAGTGTAGTGTTACCAAAATTGTCGACAGATTCAATGAACGCTAAAGACGAGTGGTTGAGACTGTTTGACTGCAGTCCTGTGGATTCATGAAGTCCTGCGTTCCAATTTCGGCGACGTCAGGTGAATGAAAAGTGAGGATTTTTACCATCTCCCAGGTCAAGTTCAAGTGTAGACCTGCCAGTGCCCCAGCTATTTCGTGTATACACATTTGCAGAAGATCAAATATACACGTTAAAGACCCCGTAATCCATGTCAGCGTTTGGTGGGTTAAAGGTAAAGGTAAAGGTGTCCCATAATCCATGTGGTCGTAGGGGAGCGAGGCATCAGAGACCTCAGCTTCTCTAGGGGCCAGCATATTGTGGGCGGCGCCCATCTCCTCTCCCTCGCTGCTTTACCTTCCCTGACCCTAAAGAGGGCAGGTACCCATTTACAGCTGGGTGAACTGGGGGACTGTACTGAAGCCAAGGCGTGCAAACAGTCACTGATCCAACTGGTAACCACGCTCGACGCTGCTTAACTTGACTGGGGGGTTACGGAATCATGACCATACCTAGCATACATCCTCAAAGTCGGAATGCAGCTACCTTCGTGGTGGATAGAAATGGTCGCACACGCAAAATCTCACCATTGGTGAACCTCGGAGCTCTAGCCGAGAAATGAAAACAAAATTCGCATAGACTCTATAACTGAGTGGTTAAGTCAGTCACTAATCTTCTAATCATAGAGGTCCTTGAAGTCGATGGCTGAGGGTTCGAATCTTGACGTCTGTTCATGAATTTGGAATAGAGGCTTTTTTTAACATCTGCCAAATCAGCGAATTGCAGACTTGCTAGAACCTTGCTTTCCTTTGTGTTTATATGCGTGCAGATGACGGAATGCGATTTTTTTTTAATTTCAAAAATTAATGCCATGGTTTAAATCTTAAGTCCCGCAATCTGACGGCCCGGGTAAAATCCCAGGTTCAAGCAACCACCGAGACATCCATTCAAGGGGATTTTTTTTCTCTCAACATCGGTGCCGACTCCACTCCACCGAAAGTCCTTCGGAGGAAACTATAAACAAAATGTCACGTGTGAGAACCCACACAGAACTTCTTATGCCCATGTCAAAACCTGTTTCACCTTTCGGCAGAGTAGGCCATGGTTTGGTGCTCGTTGGAACGGATAACAACATTTATTAAAACCGCCTACATAAGGGGACAGGTTGTCCAAAAACCAAATAAAACATGAGTGCTTATTCCGTTATAGTGGAAATAAAACAAAAATAAATAAACAAAAATACACAAAAGCAATACTAGCTGCTTAATACTGCTTTCAACTCGTTCAATGCACCTAATCTGGTCAATGTACTGTATGTAACTGGAGATAAAAAGCTGACAATCCATGGGAACTACATTATGTTCGCTTTTACGACAATTCACGGGAAAAAAGATATGACACATAGGGGTGGTGTGATCGGAATATTAATCTGAAAGATAGTAGAAGAAGCAATACCCTTACATGTTTCTGCTTAAGCCTGCGGCCAAATCTACAGTTAAGTACATAGGGGGTGTTTGAGAACACGTGGAATGGCGGGGGAAAAGGGGGAGTAACCTCTCCGTTTATTACAGCCCGCATCGCTGTAATGATGATTACTGGCTACTATCAGTTTCCTCTATGGAAAAATTAACCAAACGTTTGCGAAAGCTCCGCGGGTGAAAATACATGCTACGAGGAAAGAAAAAAAAAGGATTTGTGTATAATATCATGCCAAGGACATGCTGTCAGAGAAGGGGAAAAACCCTGTAAGTCTTACAATAAGTATCCTCCCTTGACTTTTATGAGGTTAGCGATTATGTCCCCTGAGCAAATACCCTGTTGGAATCCTGGTGCTAAATTCGTCAGGGAGGCACCAGCTGTCATGGCGCAGTGGTTAGTACCTTGGGTTACAGACTAGGAGGTTGCGAGTTCGAATCCCATTAGAGTCATTGGGGATTTGTTTGTATTTTTGTATTTTGTACACTTTAAGTCACGGCAGATTTCTCTGCGTGAAATTAAGGCTGGTCTCCCCGGGAGAGCGCGTCGCCACATGTGCAGCGCCTACCCATTTTTTTTTTCTTTTTCCTGCATGCTCATGTTGAGCTCCTGCCAGTTCCTACCCACAGTGAGTGTGCTGTGGGCTCAGTGAGAAGGCTGGGACCACACAGTCCAGCTTCATCCACTTTACGTATGCGGATTTGAGATTGTTGCTCAAATTACCTGACCACTGCAGGTGTCTGTATCTCACAGGCTCATTTCACACATGGATGTACTATGATAGGAAGCGTAAAGCACAGCCCTATCCAGTGGTCTCAAAGCACTTGCACTTCTATAGCAGCAGCATCACATCATCTTCATCTTCATTAATAATCATACCATAAAAAAAACTGTCTTTGACTGAGTAGCCCCAGTTGCTCTGGTCTCATGGTGACCTCGGTTTTGCTTTCCCCATAGACCTCTCTCTGTGCCTGTGGTGAGTTTGTGCCAAAGCCTTTTGGGATGGAGTTCACGGGATAAGGTTGTTGGAGAAATCCTGCGCGCGCGCGCACACACAACACACACACACACACACACACACACACACACACACACACACACACACACACACACACACACACACACAACACAACAAACAAACAAACAAACAAACAAACACACACACACAAACACACACACACAAACACACACACACACACACACACACACACACACACACACACACACACACACACACACACACACACACACACACAAGAGACAGTCAGACAGAGAGAGAGGGGGGGAGGGTTCTTGATATTCACATTAATTGGGTGTTTTCGTATCTCTAAGTTGGGGATTGTATTGCTACATCAATGTGACAACTTAGATGATGGAACAATGAGTTTTACGAACTAGTTGAGCGTGTATAACCCCATGACGTAGTTTTTCACATCCACCATAACTATGCATCTTCCCAGATGTTTCAAAACTCGACAGTTAAGGCTTCCGTTGCAAGGACCTCTTATGGAAATGTCTTTTTATGGATGAATAAATGTAGTAGTAGGCACCCGTCAGTCTCGGAAGACTATGGAGTTGCGCTCCACTCTTTAGAGCGCAAAGCCTGGGTAGGTAAGTATGGAGGGCAAGCTGTTACCCATGCAGCAGACCCCCCCTCTCCACACCACTGGAATGATCCATTGGAAAGGCAGTCGCCGATACGAATGGTTCCAGTACTGTCGCAGGAGCCACCAGAACATTGCCATATACAGCCCCGAACCGCTGTGGGGACTCCAATTCCACGATTTTTCCTCAGGGATTGTGTCTAAACACAACACCTGTGTGCATGCTGTTTTTTTATTATAATTTTATCATCCGCTCCTACCGGCACACAATGGCCTGCTCTTCGAAAAGGTGGAACGGGGTTTTAACCTGTGCGACAGATGTTCTGCGTGCGTTCGCACGCGGGGTCTCGGTTTATAGTCTCATCCGAATGAATGCACGACTTAGAAAATGCATGGATATGAATTGATCGTGGTTTTGATTACAGTTATGAATCGAAATAGATATAGAAATAGTTATATCTGGCGTGCCCACGCATTCACATTTTGGATATAGGAATCAAAATGACTGCAAATGAGAGAAAGAAAAAGATAAAGGAAATTAAAAAAAAAAAAGAATATGAGAATCCGAGAAGAGAAGAGGCCAGCAGACAATAAATGTAAATGAAAGACAAGGAGAAAGACAGCAGTGCCGGATAGTTTTCATCAGCATTCAATAAAGTCAGACATAATTGTCAAAGAAATAAAACAATATGCAAGGAAACACCAATATCAAATTCATAATGTTGCTAATTCCATATTTTTTTCATCCCTGCAGCACTTTTTGCGGTTTATGGGTGATTTTGTGTGATATTGTAATTCGTGTGCAAACTTGCCAGTTTAATGAGTTTTTATGATATTGTAGATCGTGTGCGAATTTGCCGTTTAATGATTTTTTTTATAATATCGTACTTCGTGTGCAAACTTGCTGGTTCCCTATGCCCATAACATGACAAAATATTTCAGTTGAATTTCTCCAAAACAGAGTTCGGTGCATTGCAGAAACACAGAAACACGCCCAGAAAGGATCTTCCAGTTTTACAAGCAACATCTGGTTACACTATGAACACAGCACCTGCTAAATACAGTGTTTTCTTGGTTGAAAGAAATCTTGCATATTTCTCATTATATGGCCCAAAGCTGCTACCTACCTACTAGAAAGAAAACTAAAGATAAACGTATGAACAAGCTAAAATGCAAACAATCAATTTTTTTCATTACATTTTATTAGCAGATCAATACCAGGTGTTTTGCGCTGGGAAAGTCTTTGAATTGTTCACAGTTAACCCCCCTACCCCCCATCCCCCCCCCCCCCCCCCCCCCCGAAAAAAAGAAGAAAGTAAAAAGAAAAAAAAAAAAAAGGAATTGCGAAGAAGAAGAAGAAGAAGAAGAAGAAGAAGAAGAAGAAGAAGAAGAAGAAGAAGAAGAAGAAGAAGAACAACAACAACAACAACAACAACAAGAAACAACAACAACAACAACAACAACAACAACAACAACAAAGAAGAAGGAGGAGGAGGAGGAAGAGGAAGAGGAAGAGAAAAAGAAGAAGAAGAAGAAGAAGAAGAAGAAGAAGAAGAAGAAGAAGAAGAAGAAGAAGAAGAAGAAGAAGAAGAAGAAGAAGAAAGGAGGAGGAGGAGGAAAAGAAGAAAAAGAGAAGGAGGACCACTCCCATCATCAATACAGTCCCTTGCACACAGTCTATCAATCTTACATCCACTTGCCATGCCAGCAAAGGAGAAGGGGAAGGGGGGGGGTGATAAGCATCAAAAGCAAGAGAGACTGTCTCGATATCCTGAGGCCTTTATCTCCCTTTGCTGTCTATCTGTCTGTCTGTCTGTCGGCTGACTTAATTAGCACTGGACTGGTGTGTAAAGGGAAGTCACCCACATCAAGCAGAGAAGGAGCAGACGTTGGCTGACATCTTGTCTTCGAGGACTGAGGGTGGACTGTAAGGAAAAGAAAGATGGAGAGAGCTTCGTGCTTTGGTGTCAGGGTACCTAGTGCGCTCTGTCTAGGCTACATGATGCAGAACAGAGCATCTTTGCGCACACGTTAAATCCTGTTCCGCTTTTCGAAAGAGTAGGCCATTGTTTGCCGGTGGGAACAGATGACAAAATTTACAAAACTGCATACTCACGGGGATTGGATATAAGAAGCATATGAGAGTTTATTCCAATATTCTCGACACGAATGAATAAATAAATAAATAAATAGATAAATAAATAAATGCAGCTTTCCATCTTGTCAGTTCACTATGTGGTTAGAAGCATAGACACGTCAGGTGCCTTTAATGTTTAGTCAGAGACAGACGTGCATAGATTCAGATACAGATATCCCCAAAGTGGAAATGTGGCCACCTTAATGGTGAGTTAAAAAGACAAATGTCGCATAGGCAACATCCCACCATTGGTGGACCTCGTAGCTCTAGCCGAGGAACAATCTAGAAAACAGGATACAGACCAGCAGAGAAACATACACTCATATGCAGGCACGCACAATTACTCCAAAGCACATACAACATTAATAAGCAGAGGCATAATTATGTGCATATGGATATGTGCAAGCACATGTGTGTGAGCATGCACACGCATTTGTTGTTTCTGCGCGCACCAGCGCACGCACTCACACACACACACACACACACACACACACACACACACACACACACACACACACACACACACACACACACACACACACACACACCACTGATTGTCTTATTAGTATCCTTTTTCCTTCTCCTGGCTATCTACTATTCTACTGTCATTTGTTTTTGCTTCATAATCATAATAATTGTTCAACTTTCAACACAAGCTACAACTAAAGATTGAATTCTGTAACAGACATACGGGGAAAAATCGTCGCGGTCAAAACAACATGGGTCCAGAAGCACTCTACGGGGGCATACAGAGATATCAATGACACGCATAGACCAACAATTCAACTATGCAGTTTAACTCTGTGTCACTGACCGTTCTTCCTTGACCTTTCCAACCTCAGCCAGGGTGATGTCCCTTGAGCAGATGACCTTAGATGGCTGGAGGGCCAGTTGGTACAGAGGAGAGGTCAGAGGTGAAGATGCTGGATGTCCTTGGGACTGTGGGGGACCTGATAGGTTCATCAGTACTTTGGATGGGTTCATCAACACTAAAGATTTTTAAAATATATTTTTATTTATCTATCTATTTATTCTTTCATTTCCAGGACTAAAGGAATAAACACTCATATGCTTTTTTTTACGGCCAGTCACCCGTGTGTATGCAGTTTTGTCAATTTTCTCATCGATCAAACTAGTACACAATGGCCTCCCCTTCTGAAAAGCGTAATGGGTTTTCACGTGTGATGGGTTCATCAGCACTGCTTACGGGTTTATAGGTTCATCATTACTGCAGATGGGTTCATCAGTGCTGCAGACGGGTTCATCAGCACTGCACATGGGTTAGTGGGTTCATCAGTACTGCAGATGGGTTCATCAGTACTGCAGATGTGTTCATGAGGTCATCAGCACTGCAGATGGGTTAATAGGGTCATCAGCACTGCAGATGGGTTAATAGGGTCATCAGTACTGCAAATGGGTTCATAGGTTCATCAGTACTGCAGATGGGTTCATGAGGTCATCAGCACTGCAGATCTGTGGGAAGTGCAGTAGTCCAGACCAGTGGCAGTGCTACAGACTGTACAGAGCACTACTCTATGCTCTTTGAGTTAGTGAAGAGAGAATTAAGGTCTGTCACCCTACCCTCCCTTCCCCTCTTTTACACTTATTCATTGCAGTGTCACTATAATGTAGACACTGGCTTACTTGTCTACATGTATGTGCATGCTTGCAGGCTCACGCACATACACACACACGCGCGCGCGCGCACACACACCACACACACACACACACACAACACACACACACACACACACACACACACACACACACACACACACACAAACACCCGTGTGCGTGCGTCCGTGCACACACGCCGCGCATATTTCCTTTATTGATCTATATATATTTTTATATTTACTGAGTAATACATGTGTTAAAATGCTCACTGTGCGCGCACATACGCACACATACATGAAAGCGTAAAGGGGGGGGGGGGGGGGGGGGGGGGGGGGGGGGCGGGTCTTAGAGAGAAAGAGATAGAAAAAAAAGACACAAAGACAAAGATACAATGATTCAGAGAAATAATCACAACAACATATAAAGAGCATGTAGCTGAAAACTAATTTTATTCATCTGAAATAAAATATGCAAAATTTTGCAATAGATGGTAACTTTAGGAAAAGTTAATAATATGGCCTCACATACTGTATTTTGAATGAGAACATGGAGAAGGAAGTTAATGCTAATATTTGGCATTGTCTTTATCGAGTACATAATACCTAGAACCTTATTCATACTTGTAGTTATGTCCCTCTATAAATTTCGAACAATATTTATTTATTTATTTATTCTTCTTTTATATCGAGGATAACAGAATAAGCAATCATATGCTTTTTTTCATCCGGTCCCCGTGTGTATGCAGTTTTGTAAATATTGTCATCTGTTCCCACCGGCACACGATGGCCTACTCTTACGAAAAGCGGAACAGGATTTAACGTGTGCGCAAGATGTTCTGCGTGCGTTCGCACACGGGGCCTCGGTTTAAAGTCTCATCCGAAGGACTTTTGGGGAGAGTGGAGTCAGCACTGATGTTAACTCCAGGAAGAAAATTTCCTCGACCGGACTCGAACCCGGGTCTTCAAATTGCCAGCGCAATGTTCTGACCATTAGGCTATCCGCCGGGTCCAGAAGCACTCTAGGGGCACACAGATATGTCAATGACAGGCAGAGACCAACAATTCAAGCACGCTGTTTCTTCCTTCACCTTTTCAACCTCAGCCAGGGCCATATTATTAACTTTTATTAACTTTCCTAAAGTTACCATCTATTGCAAAATTCTACACATTTTATTTCAGATGAATAAAATTAGTTTGGAGTATATATAGAGTATATATGTGGAATGGATATATATATAATCAAAAACACATTTAAACTCCACATATATACTCCATATATACTCAATATATACTCCAAACTAATTTTATTCATCTGAAATAAATATATGTGCAATTTTGCAATAGATGGTAGCTTTAGGAAAAGTAAATGATATGGCCTCACATACTGTATTTTTAATGAGAAAATTGGAGAATGAAATTAAATGCTAATATTTGGCGTAGTCTTTAGTCTTTATCGAGTACATAATACCTAGAACCTTATTCATACTTGTAGGTTATGTCCCTCTGTATATTCCGAACACTTGAGCCAACACCAAAAAAAATATCCACAGATTCAAATGAAGAAAATATATCGACATTGTTCTCAATATCAGTGAGATCGTCTGCGGTGTAATATTATCAGCCATATGTTGCCATAGTAACAGAGCCTTGTGAAAGAGGTGTGTGAATGGTGGAATGATGGCGAAGGTATGGGGGGGGGGGTGCGGTTCTGATGTCTTGCGGGCTTTAGCTCCCTTGCCTCTCTGTATGTCTGTCTGCGGACTTAATTAGCACTGGACAAGTCTGTATTAAAGGGAAGTCACCCTCATCAAGCAAGCGAGGGAGCAGACGGTATGGAGACTATCTTGTCTTTGAGGGCTGCTGGATAAAAGTAGGAAGGCAATATAGATGTGTAGAGGAGCTTTGTGCTCAGATTCAGGGTGTTCTGTGCCTTCTGCTTACAGGATGGGGCTAGCTTTCAGTTTGTCGAGTTAGCACTATATACACGCAATCATTGTCACATGTATTGCTTCTTCTTGTTCTTCTTCTTGTTCTTGTTCTTCTTCTTCTTCTTCTTCTTCTTCTTCTTCTTCTTCTTCTTCTTCTTCTTCTTCTTTGCATTCTTCTTCTTTGCATTCTTCTTCTTTGCATTCGTCTTTGCATTCGTCTTTGCATTCTTCTTCTTCTTCTTCTTCTTCTTCTTCTTCTCTTCTTCTTCTTCTTCTCTTCTTCTTCTTCTTCTTCTTCTTCTTCTTCTTCTTCTTCTTCTTCTTCTTTGCATTCTTCTTTGCATTCTTCTTTGCATTCTTCTTCTTCTTTGCATTCTTCTTCTTCTTTGCATTCTTCTTTGCATTCTTCTTCTTCTTTGCATTCTTCTTCTCCTCCTCCTCCTCCTCCTCCTCCTCCTCCTCCTCCTCCTCCTCCTCCTCCTCCTCCTCCTCTTCTTCTTCTTCTTCTTCTTCTTCTTCTTCTTCTTCTTCTTCTTCTTCTTCTTCTTCGTCATCATCGTCAGCGAACGCTC
Source organism: Stramonita haemastoma (assembly GCA_030674155.1). Classification (NCBI taxonomy): domain Eukaryota; kingdom Metazoa; phylum Mollusca; class Gastropoda; order Neogastropoda; family Muricidae; genus Stramonita; species Stramonita haemastoma. The sequence goes on along the minus strand of CM060322.1, from coordinate 49,640,602 downwards.
AGACAGCCAGTAGAATTTCGTTGTCTGCCATAATTATGAGCAAAAATGGGCTGTGCCGCCGTTAAGCACCTAACAAGTCAGGCCCAGTGCGTCCAACTTCGGCATGAGGAAAAATTTTAATATCTAAAGTCTTTCTTGAAAAAAATGCAGGAGAATGGATTGAGTAGGCAGAAAATAGACAAGAAGAAGGTGACATGACAGGAAGAAAAAAAACAAGGCAGAAACGAAGAAAGGGATAGAAAAGAGGGAATTTCTAGCACATACTTTCTAGAAGGTAGGAATGCTGTCATGCTGACAGATCCAAAGCATCCCCTGTGGGGAAAAGTGGGAGGAATCGTTTGACTTAAGAGACTCAAATGAAGGCAACTTTCTTTTCAGTTCTTTTGCCTATCAATACTGAAGTAAATGCCTGACAATGCTTCAGCTACTGCATGGTTGAAATTGACTGCTCGTGTTGTGTACACACATTTTAAATGACACAGCTAGGCTCCCCGAAGTCGGAATGCGGCTACCTTAATGACAGACAAAAACGGTCACTTAATTAAAAGTCTCACCTTTAGTGAACTTATGAGCTATGGTTGAGGAACGAAAGAAAAAATACATTATTATAATATATATATATATATATATATATATATCTTATCTCTCTCTTATATGTGATCATAATATAGACAGACAGACAAACAGAGACAGAGAGGAATGAGAGAGAGAATAGGCAGACAGACAGAGACAGAATATTTATGTGTGTGCACATTTTATAAAATCCACCAATAAGAAAATCTACATCAACAAAATCAAAATGCTGGGAAAAGAAAGAAAAGATGAAAAAAGAATGTTCAAGCACGTAATGAAACAAAGCATTAGAAAATTGACTTTCAAAACTCACAGGACAAAAAGTAGAGTGCTTTGAAGAAAAAGCATAGCCCCCCCCCCCCCCCCCCCCCCCCCCCCAAAAAAAAAAAAATCAACAGATTGATTAATAAATAGATGCTTTGTAATGATGAAAGGAAAGAAAATGTAAATATTCTCTCTCTCTCTCTCTCTCTCTCTCTCTCTCTCTCTCTCTCTCTCTCTCTCTCTCTCTCTCTCCTCTCTCTCTCTCTCTCTCTCTCCTCTCTCTCTCTCTCTTTTGAAACATTTAGGATGTTTTATGTGTTTTTTTTCTTCTTTTTTTTTATATTATAACTTTATTGGTAGTATGTCTTCCCCCCCCCCCTCCAATAAGGATGCTGGTTTAAAAAAAAAAAAAATTCCCCTTTTATCCAAATGTATGATTTATATTACATTACAATTTTTGATAGATAGTGGTGGATTGATGTTTTCGGTTGTTTATTTCATTTTGTTCTCTTGTTTGCTCCTTATCTACTAACGCTTTTCTTTTTTTCCATAATCAAAATTTTTTATTGTGACTTCTGACTTTTGTCTTCTGAAAGAGTGCATTTTATTACCTTATCATATATAGTGTACTTTATTCTTGTGTGTTGTTTGGTACTGCGTAAAGTCTTATTGTTTAGTATATTTTTAACTTGATGTATCCCTGAAAAGGGCGGGGACTGGATGTAAAAAAGCACATGAGTGCTTATCTATTATCCTCGAATAAAAGACTTTGCCTTGCCTTGCCTTGCCTTGTCTCTCTCTCTCTCTCCATATACCCGGAAGCAAGTGTTTTGGTCTTATACCTCCTTACCTCTCATCACATCCTTTACCTTTTTTCCTAGGCGGTGCTGTGTCAAGAATGGCCCCCACCGTAAGAAAGAATCTGGCGTCACGAGACAAACAGGTTTGCTGATGATTTTGGTCTGTGTAAAGAAGACAGGTAAAAGGTAAAGGTGTCCCATAACCTAGGCGGTCGTAGGGGAGCGGGGCATCAGAGACCTCAGCTTCTCTAGAGGCCAGCATGTTGAGGGCGGCGCCCATCTCCTCTCCCTCGCTGCTTTATCTTCCCTGACCCTAAAGAGGGCAGGTACCCATTTACAGCTGGGGGGACTGGAGAGACAGTACTGAAGCCAAGGCACACAAAGAAGATAGACAGGTCTGAAAAGACAGATAGATATGTATGACGATTATACGTTGGGTCTGTTTCTGTTACTTGGCCTTCTCTGGGCAGGAGGTAGTTAGTAGTCATCTTTTGGAGGAGTGCAGCTGCGGAGGTTTTGTGGGGTTTTGGCCTCTTTTTTTGCAGGGATTTTTAAGTTGCTGCTCACTGCTCGGAAAACAAAATGGGCTTTTTATCCAAAAGAATGATATTCACACAACCACCCAAATGACTGGAAACAGATTTGACATGATCATGCATAGTTCAGACCAAACGAGACAGATTTAGATAAGTTTTAGTGGTTCATGGAGGTATCACGACCAATAAACAAAAAATCCCTGTACAACTTGCTACATGACATGACTTTTTGGGAGAGGATTTGTTTCTTTGATTGAGGGGAAAGGGCGGTCCTTGGCCAGAGCTCCTAGGTTCACCGATGGTGAGATTTGTGCATATTATGCGACCGTTTTTTCCCACACCATTTTGGTCACCGCATTCCGACTTCGGGATGGTGTCTAAACATGATACCTGTGTGCATGCTTTTTTATTCTGTCATCCGTTCCTACCGGTACGCAATGGCCTACTCTTTTGAAAGGAGGAAGAGGTTTTTAAACGTGTGTGTGTAAAACATTCTGCGTGCGTTTACACACAGAGGCTAAGGACTTTAATATTCAATGCGATTTTTTTTTCGTCAAACTGGGAAGAAAGGGCGAAGGTGGG
>CM060322.1:49590347-49632847 GCA_030674155.1 Stramonita haemastoma | reverse complement strand
TAGGAACGTCACATAAGATAATGCAGCCCAAAAAAATATTCTGAAAAGTAAAGGAGGATGGAACATTCAGAATTCTAAACAGACAGATCCATGAAGTGAGAGAGGCATGATGGAAGAGGACCAGGAGGGGTGTGGGGGGGAGAGGTTGAAAAAGACAATTTACGAGAAAAGCTTACCCAAGCTGAACAACATAGGTACTTAAAAGCAATGTCTGACTGAAAGTGCTGACTATACTACCACAAAGTTGACCCCAGAGACAAGGAATGCATGCAGAGTGAAATGACTGTCAGACCACAGAGGTTTGGCCCATGTATCAGGAGGAGGAGGAGGAGGAAGAGGCATAGTGAGACAGACAGACAGACAGGCAGACACACAGACAGGAAGGAAGGAATGAAGGTTAGAAGGAAGGGAGAAAGGAATGAAGGAAAGAAAGGAGGAAGGAAGGAGAGTCATTGGTATTCATTTCACCTCCTAGCGGCCACAGACCTGAGGGAGCAGTGTTCACGCTCTATTCAAATCAGGAAGGACGACTGCAAATTCACAGGCACTTTCAGTACTGATACAGGCAGGAGGACCAACCTTCCAAGACATCAACACAGGTCTATTTCTCATTACCTCCCAGTAAAACTTGGAAGACACCAACGCATCCCTACTTCTATCAGCTAGCTCCCTGTAACTCTTGGCACCTTGACAGTTTGTCCTGTTAACCTTTGCCCTACCAATTGGGACAAGTCTACCCAGATGATTTTGTTTTAAATTAGTAAGTCAAAAACTGAGTTAGAGCCTCTCAAAACAGGAAGACGTTGTTGTTGTTTTTTCCACACATTAACCAAAAATAGTGCGCCTCACTTTTGTATAAGAGAAAAAAGTTCTTTATTGAGTAAATGCCAGGTTTATGCATAGCATACTAACTGGGGCAAAACTTCACCTTTATTTGTAAGAAGAACATTTGCAAGGTGTAGAGTGTGTGTGTGGCACTGAATAGGAGGGGTCTGGAAGAAGAGAGTATAGGCAGGGGGTTAGGGGGAGATGGTAAGGAGGAAGAAGCCAGATGATTTCGTTGCTTACCACCTTTTTTCTCATTATTATCATGTTTCATGTTTGTTGCAGATTGCGCATATAGTTATTTTCATCAACTTCAAGAAAGCGTTTGATAGAGTACAGCGAGTTTTTCCTTATGAAAACAGCCAGATCGGAGATGTCTTTCGAAAACAATAGGAATCAGACAAGGCTGCATACTCTCGCCTATTTTGTTTAACTCTTTCTTCAGATGATCATAAAAGACACTCCCCCCTAATCTGCAGTTTGCTGATGACATCGATCTCCTAGCTTGCAGTAACAAACTCCAAGACCTTACAAACAAGTAAGAAAAACGATCAAACGCTTATGGTATGGAAACCAGTACAGAGACGAGGAAGATCATGGTATACATATATACATACATACGTGCACACAGACAGACAGATATACAGACAGACGGACACACACAGACACACACAAAACACACACACACACACACACACACACACACACACACACACACACTCACACTCACACTCACACACACACACACCACACACACACAACACACACAACACGTCAAACACTGCCAAGATTCAAACCTGTGACCACCAAACTTTACCTCCTGAAGACTATGAAATCCTGTAGCCTTATCCACCGGGTCACAATGCAAGCCACTTTGCAACATCATGGCATGCACATGTCGCGTGACTGCTAAGAATGGACGTGGGTTTTATCCAATCTGTGATGAAATATTCTGCCTTGATTTTATGAATTGCATTGAAATGCCTGTCGTTTCATCATCTTTTAACTCCACTGTCAGAGTTTTGGGATTTTTACCTTGGACTGCACTGCTGCTAGGGACTTGTCTTCATCATTGCTTCCTCCGCTTTCTGCTATTTGCCTTTGAACAATATGTAATTTTTTTTTTTACCATCCTATCATCTTAAACTGGCAATCAATCAGCACATAATAAAATATCGCGTTCTCCTGTTCCTCCCTCTCTTTCTCATTAACAAAGGGAATCTGACATGAAAGAGATTTTCAACAACTGTCTGCACTTTAAAAAGTATATATATTCATTTAAAAATAACAGCAACAAAAACAACAGCAAAAGACCCTGGATGAATGAAGAAGTGTATCAAAGCCTGTTTGATTCTTAATCTTGTCATTTCATTCCCAGATTTGTTTTAAAATGAATGTCTCCCATTTGTGTGGGTGTTTTTTTTTTCTTATTGTTTGTTCGTTTTGTCATTGGTCCTATTTCTGTTCCTATTTCCAGAAAGGTCGAATGGTGGTTGCGTGTTGCCGTGTGCCTAAATTACCTTCTGGAAAGTGTTCGCCAATGGAATAGTGTCGGAGGCCTAGCCCAAAGTAAGCAAAGTCAGGAAGTGAGCTGCTTCATTGCCATAACAAAAAAATCCCTATAGACCCCCTCCCCCCCCCCCTTTATCTCTCTATGCATCACAGCACAAAAAATCCCTATGACCCCCTCCCCCCCCCCCCTTTATTCTCTTCTATTGCCATGCACAGCACAAAAAATCCCTATGACCCCCCCCCCCCCCCCTTATTCTCTTCTATTGCCATGCACAGCACAAAAAATCCCTATGACCCCCCCCCCCCCCCCCCCCCCCCCCTTTATTCTCTTCTATTGCCATGCACAGCACAAAAAATCCCTATGACCCCCTCCCCCTTTATTCTCTTCTATTGCCATGCACAGCACAAAAAATCCCTATGACCCCTTCCCCCCCCTTTATTCTCTTCTATTGCCATGCACAGCACAAAAAATCCCTATGACCCCCCCCCCCTTTATTCTCTTCTATTGCCATGCACACACAAAAAATCCCTATGACTCCCTCCCCCCCCCCCCCCCCCCCCCCCCCTTTATTCTCTTCTATTGCCATGCACAGCTTAAACTATCAACTTTGTATTTGTTCATGATTAAATCCTTTTTTTTGTACTTCATGTACAGGTCTGAGGTTCACCACTGCACACGCAAACAGGAAAAGAAAAACAAAATAATGGGTGGCACTGCTCTTGTGGCGACGCGCTCTTCTTCTTGGAGAAAGTAGTAGCCCGAATTTTACGTAGAAAAGTTTGCCCGTGAACTAAAAAGAGACTTTAGGGTTTACAATGGTGAGATTTTTTATGCGACAGTTTTGTTTTATCCACTTTATTTATTTATTTATTTATTTATTTATTTATTCTTTTATATCGAGGATAACAGAATAAGCAATCATGTGCTTTTTTTCATCCGGTCCCCGTGTGTATGCAGTTTTGTAAATATTGTCATCTGTTCCCACCGGCACACGATGGCCTACTCTTACGAAAAGCGGAACAGGATTTAATGTGTGCGCAAGATGTTCTGCGTGCGTTCGCACACGGAGCCTCGGTTTAAAGTCTCATCCGAAGGACTAGTAAGGTAGCCGTACTCCGACTTAAGGGATTAAATCATTTAACTTGTCTTGTTTTTCATTTATTTTTGAACACTATGTAGGATGTGAAATCTTATAACCACATAAGGAGAGGGGTTCTTTTGTGAAATGTGTTTCGTCAGCCGTAACAGAATCACCAAAAGTGTGCCCTCTGCAGTGTATAGGGGAGATAATTGTCTATATATATATTTTCATTCTTTATACGTTTTTGTATCCCTTTAAGGATTTCACAGAACTTCAAAGTCGGTGCTGTTCATCTATGTCGTGCATAATCAAAAGAACTGTGATGTTTATTCATCTATTCTTTTATATTCTTTTATATCGAAGATAAAGATAATGGATTAAGCACTCGTGTGCTTTTTTACACCCAGTCCCTGTGTGTATGCAGTTTTGTAAATCTTGTCATCAGTTCCCACCGGCACACAATAGCCTACTCTTACGAAAAGCGGAATGGGGTGGTGAGCTCATAGAACATACACAGTATATTATCTGAGAGATACTGCAGAGCAGATAATAATATTTCTTTGTCATATCCTGACAGAATGCCTGTTAAATCCATTCTGCCTTTCGGAAGGTGTAGGCTATGCTGGATCCTTAGAAGTCACCTTGTGTGTGGAATGTCCACCTTGAAAAGTTTGGATTATTTAGGGGTGTCATGTAGGCAGGTCTGGGTGGCACACACACACAGGGTGTAGTCTATCGCAGTATATACATATATAGAGAGAGTAGAGTAGAAGGCACCCGTCAGTCTCGGAAGACTATGGAGTTGCGCTCTACTCTTTAGAGCGCAAAGCCTGGGTAAGTATGGAGGGCAAACTGTTACCCATGCAGCAGACCCCCCACCCCCCTCTCCACGCCACTGGAATGATCCATTGGAAAGGCAATGACCCATACGAATGTTTCCAGTACCGTTGCAGGAGCCACCAGAACGCTGCCCGAGCCGCGCTGGGACTCCCAACTCCCCGATTTTTCCTCAGGGATGGTGTCTAAACACGACAGCTGTGTGCATGCTGGGGTTGTTTTGTTTTCTTTAAGTTTGTCATCCGCTCATCCCGGCACACGATGGCCTGCTCTTTTGAAAGGCGGAACGGGGTTTTAACGTGTGCGCAAGACGTTCTGCGTGCGTTCGCACACGGGACCTCGGTTTACAGTCTCATCCGAATATATATATAAAGGTGGTGGGGTAGCTCAGTGGTCAGAGTGCTCGCTTTCCCCAAGTCAAGTTAAGCAGCGTTGAGCGTGGTTGCCAGTTGGATGGGTGACCGTTAGCGCGCCTTGGCTTTAGTACAGTCCCCCAGTTCAACCAGCTGTAAATGGACACGTGCCCTCTTTAGGGTCAGGGAAGGTAAAGCAGCGAGGGAGAGGAGATGGGCACCGCCCTCGATATGCTGTCCACTAGAGAAGCTGAGGTCTCTGATGCCTCGCTCCCCTACAACCACACAGGTTATGGGACACCTTTACCTTTTATATATATATATATATATATATATATATATATATATATATATATATATATATATACACATATATATATATACATATATATATATATATATATATAGATATATAGATATATAGTGTGTCTGTGTGTGATTTGACTTGCCAGTCACATTTTCAGAGCAGTGCCCAACCGACTCATCAATCACAGAGTTAAAGTTATGTGAACCACACACACACACACACACACACACACACACACACACACACACACACACACACACACACACACACACACATTGCAACACCACAGCCCCAAAACCATAACACCAACAATTGTTGAGGTTTTTAATTGGGCATTATAATATGGTCAGTTCTGTCTCCAATCAGGAGAACCAAAAAAAAAAAAAACCCAGACAAACCAAGATCAACCCTCATCGAACCTTTCAGGAAAACCCTCCCTCACTGAACTCTCACTGTATGTCAGTCTACACAAAGAAACACATATTGCAGAATACTTCAAAACTCCATGCCACACCATACACACAAAAGTATTGTATCCTTGCAAGGGCTAAGTTAAACTAGAGATGAGAAGTTTTACATGCACAAAACCTCTCTAGTGGGTTTTGTTTTAAAACTTTCAACCCTTTAAGCTAAATACACATCATCACCGTCGACAGCTTCAGCTATTCAACGTCAGATTCATGACTATGTCCTGACAAATAACAAAGAAAAAAATCCAGCATCAAAAGGACCTACGAATATTACCTTTCACTCACTCCTATAACGGAATTAATCTTTTCACTGACAGGAAATCACTTGGATGTTAAGTAATATGCATGCCAGAGACTGCGGAACACTGGGGCACTATAATACCCCTATTCAAGAACATGACCAGCCACAAATTCTGCTTGTCAATGTTTAGAGGTTCAGGCCTATTCTATCAACGACAATCCAACAGTGAAATTTATGTACTGTTCACTATCATGCAGTTTCCTTTGTTCAGTGTGCAAGTGTTGTAATGGACCCTGTTTCACAAACACACACACACACACACACACACACACACACACACACACACACACACACACACAAAGAAAGCTTCAGTTCTGGGAACATCTGGATCTGTTCAAACAACTCTTGACACATCACACACTTAAAACTTCTCTTCCCTTCTATTTCTTGAAAAGTATGTTTGATATCAAGTGTTCAGTACCAGAACTTTCATTCTAAATAGTGATCGGTAGCACGTGTCAGCTTTTGTGACAAAACAAACTTGTGACTCTTTTGTTTCTTCTGCATGATCATGACTATCATCTGAACAAAGCGTGTTGAAAATTAGTCTCCAATTATCAACACATTAAAAAAAACTTACAATAATGCTCTAGACTTCAACTTTTCTCTTCTGAAACTTCAAACTTTTGTTTGTGACCAGTGGTCTACAAAAGCTGGATAGACATAAAAGAAAGAGAGAGAGAAAAAAAAAAGAAAAACAAAGACATACACTTGTTTCTGTTAATTCACCTTTAAGTATGGATGTTACAGTAATAAACTATCAAAAATCAGATTTTTTTTTTTAGTAAAGATGGTGAAGTGCTAAATGGAATGTTACCCTGCTTGATGCTCAGAATCTTTCAATTGGTATTCTATATCTTACAATGCAGAAATCAGCATGGAAAAATATGCTTATGTTCATTTCGCTACAACAGGCAAACACACACTCCACACACAGAAATTGTTAAAGGTTCACAGATTTATAAACTGGAATTGTACAGGAAAATCTGGTCAATGTTCAAAGAAGCTCTTCTTCCAGCATGCAGTCCTTTGAAGGAATACACATACTCAAAGAACAAGTTGGATCCCACAATATTAATTTTGTCCTCTTCTCCAAGATCACAGATCAAATGGAGAAGAAGCATTAATACCACACTGTTAGTCCACTAATCACTGCACACACATAGACTAATTATATCTCCAATCCTTCTCACCATCTACAGCACTCCAACCACTTTCACAACACCAATTTCATACACCATCTTCTTACTACTCTGTGTACTTTAAAACATCCATTTCACTCAAAATTCCAAACTTTAGCAACATCTTGGGTGTTAAGAAAATCTTAAACTTGTACAAATATGAACTGCACAATTTTCCTTCTATCCCACTTAAGCGCTTTGATTTGTTTTGCAAGATATAGCGCTGTATAAATTCCATTTATCATTATTATCATAAAGTCAGCTTTGCTGCTGTCAAAACCAATGTCCATGCTATAGTACTAACTTCATTGTCATGAGCAGCCATGATCTCAGCATGTGTACAATACACATAAAAACATAATTCCTAAGCTGGCCTTGATACACCTTCACCCACACAATTGATTTCTGTTATTTTGGAATTGGCATTTGCCTGTTACAAGCCATCACTGTAGCCTGCTCTGCCTTTTGAAAGAGTATACCCTTTGTGCTAGGCGGAGCGGATGACAAAATTTACAAAACCGCATGCACAAGAGGACTGAATGTAAACAAAGCACATAAGTACTTATTCAATTATCCCCAAGAAAAAAGAATAAATTAATAAATAAATAGATAAATAAATAAGAATAAATAAATAAATAAAATAAACAGGTAGATAATACATTCATTTGTTCTGCCAAAATTACTGCAAATACCAAATTATCCCACACTATTTTATAAAATTAAAAAATGGGAAAACCAAATGAATAAATAAATAAATAAATGAATGAATGAATGAATAAATAAATAGACAGATAATACATTCATCTGTTCTGTCCAAATTACTGCAAATACCAAATTATCCCTAGCCGCCGCTGTAGTCTAGTGGTTAGGGCGTTGGACTCGTAATCTAAAGGTTGTGGGTTCGATCCCAGCTTTCGGCTTTGGCGTTGTGCCCTTGGAAAAGGCACTTTACGGCTATTTTCTCACCCCACCCAGGTGTAAAAGGGGTACCAACCTTGTGTTGGGGGTTAACCCTGCGATAGACTGGCGTCCTATCCAGGGGGAGTCTATGACTCTCAGTCGCTTAACGCCACAGAAACCGGGATAAGCACCGGCCTGATGAGCCTCTATAGGCTCGGGACAGACTTTAACTTAACTTTAACCAAATTATCCCACACTATTTTGTGCACATTTAAAAATGGAATACCAACACAATCACAATATATCAAATCATTCTTTTTTTCTATTAAGAAAATGTTCAGATGAAATAACACAATCATCCATTTTACCAAGAACAATAAACATTTCTATCTGGAAAATTTCATTTGTTACAGACCGAAAAAGCATTTAAACTGGCTAAAAGGTAAAAGGTAAAGGTGTCCCATAACCTATGTGGTCAAAGGGAAGCAAGGCATCAGAGACCTCAGCTTCTCTAGGGGCCAGCATGTTGAGGGCGGCACCAATCTCCTCTCCCTTGCTGCTTTACCTTCCCTGACCCTAAAGAGGGCAGGTACCCATTTACAGCTGGGTGAATTAGGGGATTGTACTGAAGCCAAGGCACGCAAAAGGTCACCCATCCACTTGCTCAGTACTGCTTAACCTTAGCTTGGGCAGAGCGAGTGCTCTGAACTATCCTGTTCCCATACTATAAAGAGGAAAAAAAGCCCAGTTTACATTGGCCAATCTGTAAGAGGAATTCGGCTTGCTAGGTCAAAGACAGCTAGCTCTCAAAAAGAGTCTTCATCCATTCTGATTGTCGTCAACAGTGGAGTGATGTAAACTGTCTCTAACTGAAATCTGTGAGTCTACAAAGGAAAAACAATTAAAAGAGTCTATAAAGGAGCCACTCCAAGACCTTACAGGAGCCTCAATTCTTCATCCGGTATGTTTGAGAAAGAAACTGCTGTGTGCCTATCACACGTTTCAGGTTAGGAATATTTGAGGGGGAGAGAGAGAGAGAGAGAGAGAGAGAGAGAGAGAGAGAGAGAGAGAGAGAGAGAGAGTGTGTGTGTGTGTGTGTGTGTGTGTGTGTGTGTGTGTGTGTGTGTGTGTGTGTGTGTGTGTGTGTGTGTGTGTGTTAAATATACAACATGGAAAATCTGGCAAAGCCAACAGAGCATTTTTATACATACATTTTCCTTTCTTTAGCAAACAAGCCAAGAACGATGCTTGGGGTAAGGTCTTACCAGTGTGAGACATTCATGACATAAGTCAACATACAAAAAATATTGTACATAATACTGACAAAATAAATATGGATAAAAGAAGCAAATCCCTACAAAAATCACAAACCAGAAACTTGTTTTTATTTTCTGGCAACAGAAACAGCAAAAAAATTTGTAACATCAGATCTGTAAAACAAAGTTTAAAGAAAATACTGGTAGAGGGGCAAAGATTTAGACCAAAAAAATTGAAATGAGAAGAAAGAAATCAAACACAAAGAAAACAACCATGTGTAATTATAATCTTTAAAAACTGTGGACAAGGCATGTCTAGCACACCATTTTCAGCAGAGGAGGACATTACTTATTTGTAGAGTCCTCTGGTACCCTGTCAGGCAGCCTCACAGTCATTCATTTCTCATTAACTCCTATCAACATCTTTCTGTTATCCATCAATCCATATACTTTATCTTGGAACAGATATACGTATATATATGAAAAGGGGGTAAAAGAAAGCGGTAGTCCTCTTATTTCTACATTAATTCCCTCACTGCAGTTGACGAGATTTTTCACTCCAGGAGTTTCATATAATGTTGAAAATTATTTTTCAATATTATTTTCACGAATGACTGACTCATACATGCCTTTCTTCTTGCATTAGAAACTCTTGATAAAAACTGTGAATGATTTAACATTATGATTTAATTCCCCATTACACAAATTCTCCCAACATACCATTTCGCTTTTCAGTTACATTATTTATCAACACCTCTTGGTACACAAGTCACACTCTTTTTCACTGATATTCACAATGTCCTGCCTCACTTTCAGTCTTAAACTCAATAATTGGAACAATAATATCCTTTGTGCTTAGCAGCATTCAGGAATGGAAGGAAAGTAAATTGTCACGCATGTGTCAAAAAAAAAAAAAAAAAAAAATTTTTTTTTTTTAACCCCCCCAAAATGACCAATCAAATACAAAACAAAAGAAGAAAAAAACCCCACTGAAAGAGTACCCTTTTGTTCTTCTCAGGTGGTTCTTCCTCATCAATTTTGTTTCCTCCTTCAAATACCATTCATACTGCATGTACTGTCGCTCTCTACTCATACAAAGAAGCATTTTACATCCCAGCCTCAACAAACTTTGTCAACGTTTTATCCATTCAATCCACATCATATAGTCATCCTTCAGTGTTCCCATACATCACACAGTACTAGTATCCCCCCCCCCTCCCCACACACACACACAGTCAAACTTATTCCCTTTCTTTTCCTTCTTTCTTCATGATCAAAATGTGTGGTTCAAGTCACTGATACTAATTCATGGGGGAAAAAAAGAAGAAAAAAAAGCAGCATTAAAGTTCGCTTCTGTCTTTCTTTCTGCCTTTTACCCACCCAAACATAAATGCCAACTTGCGAGATGATAAAACAACAGCGACAGGACAGATGGCAGTTGTCATAGTACCTATCAGCGGATACACAGAGCACCAACACACCAAATGGTTTGGTCATATGACAAGAATGCCCACCAGTCAGCCGGCTGTGAGCCTCTACACCACCAAGCACTCAGGTTTTACAGTCAGTGGCTTACTCTACTGAGAAGAGTAGGCCATTGTGTGCCCGTGGGAATGGATGACAAAATTTACAAAACTGCATACTCACAGGGACTCGATGCCAAAAAAAAGCACACGAGCACTTATTCCATTATCCTCGAAATAATTTTTTTTTTAATAAAGTGCGTCTACACCACCAAACACTCAGGTTTTAGTCAGTGGCTTCCAGCGTCCCATCTTGCCTGAGATCATCAAAGCCATCTCCTGCAGCATAGTCCCGTAGAAGCAGCTGACACAGAGAAAACAGTGACTACAAAAACCATACCAACACTACCTACACAAGGTAGCCAGAATCATGCAGCCCAAAGCATGTGCCAACATCAGCAACAGACTCTTCACCAATAGCAAAAAATGCTTAGAACACAAAAATCCTTATAATATTTGAAATATCATATGCACAGAACCAAACATCAAAATAATTCTCATAAGCCTCAGTGACATGGCTAAGTACTTGTCTTTGGTGTTCAGGCAACACAAACAATCAAGGAAAAAAAGGTCCTAATCATCTCTCCTCTAAAAAGAAAGAAAAAGAAAAAAAAACAAACAAACAAAAAAAAAAAACACTGAATTCTACCGAACTGAAGATGTGCCTCTTCCAACAATGGAACATTCTTCAGTCAAACAGCCTTCAGTCTCGGACAACTATGGAGTTGCGATCTAGCTGTTAATTCTGGTACAGCGTCGGTTGTGGCTGGACAGTCCGACACAAGAATGACAGTCCCTCTTACAACATTCTCCCATAAACTTACAAAATCGCTTACAAACTATGTGACAATGTAACAGAAGTATGAGGGCCAAAGGTAACACAGTGTTGTGCATTATTCACTTTCTGATTGGAGATTCAACAAATAAGAAATGTTGAAGGTATTTTACAGGCTCCAGGAAAAATCAGGGCTAAATGCGTAGTCTGACAAAACAATGTAGCTAAATAAGTGTGGACAGTCAAGTTGTAGGGTTTTTTTTTTATCTTTCTGTCTGCTGACTATTGCCATCTTTACTATCAGCTAAGTGTTATTTATTTTCAGGCAGTGTTTTGTTTCAAGGCTGATAGGTCTGACCGTACAGCATAACCAAAGTTTCCTTGCTGATGTGGATGAAAGCGTTCAGCAGTGTATCTCAGTTTCAGTGATCTGTGAATGCAAGGTCTTTCATTACATAAGCGGAGTTCTTTCATACTAACAGCATTTACAACCAACCCTGTGCTTTCTTTCATCTATCTACCTTTTGGGTTATAAACAGAGGGTTTCATCACAGCAACAGAAATTTTGTCATAGTATCTATTCAACTCAGCAATCCACTGACAAGTCCACAATCGCTCTATCGAACGTAAATGTAAAAAAAGGTAGCAAACTAACAAAAATACCCGATCACGAATAGACAAAACCCACATGCAAACAACAAAAACACAAAAACTGCAAACAAACAAACAGAATTTTACACCTTTTTTTCAGAGTTCCCAGAAGCATATTTCACCATAGACATGTTGCAATACTTTTCACATAAAATAGCATTAAATTAGGTGGTTTCACAAAAGCAAACGCTCAAAATCAAAACTTTTTTTTCATTATGTTCGACAAGAGAAGCAACCCTTTTTTTTCAGTAGCAAAGAAACCCTGAAATAAACGTTTACAGAAATATTACCACACAAAAAAAAACCCATAAGCAACCCACTAGCAAATAACACACCAACTAACTTACATCAAACCCGATTTGTACAAACACAGTGTTCAAGCAATCAGAAAAAAAACTCACTCACAGGAACTATTCCACACTAACATACACACACACTCTCTCTCTTCACTGGTTTCTTTCTCCTACATACGTCCTTCAGCGCGTCACGTTGCACACGTTTTTCACTGTCCAATGACTAACAAAGACGAAGACTTAGAGTACAAGGGGAGGGGGGCTCAAGAGATGGTGGCCATTGTCTTCACGAGCTGACTGCACACTTCCCGCAGCTCGTACGGTCCTTCTGAGGTGAGGGGCGTCAACGCCTGCGTCAGTTCTGTCCGCACACTGGCAGAGATGGTGCTGAGCTGGTTCACTTCTGCAAACAAACACAGACATAATCTTTTTATTTATTTATTTATTTTGTTTATTCTTTTATATTGAGGGTAATGGAGTAAGCTCTTGTATGCTTTTTTACATCCAGTCCCTGTGTGCATGCAGTTTTGTCAATCGTGTCATCTGTTTCCACTGGCACACAATGGCCTACTCTTACGAAAAGCGGAACAGGATTTAACATGTGCACAAGATGTTCTGTGTGCATTCGCACATGGGGCCTCAGTTTATAGTCTCATCCGAAGGACTTTTTGGGGAGAGTGGAGTCAGCACTGATGTTAACTTCAGAGGAAAAATCCCCTCGAACAGGAATCAAACATAATGTTTTTTAAGAAAGGTTTCATATCATCCTTTATATGAATAAAGAAAAAAAGGAAACTCTAATTACACTTTGATGGTTCTTACAAGTCTTCTTCTTCATCAGGCTCTCAGACATTAATTGTTGTCAGTCATATGAGCAAAAATGTGTTGCTCAGCCATTGAGCACCTGACAAGTTAGGCCCACCTCATCCAACTTCAGCATGGTTCCTAATAGTATACCTAAGGATTTGCTTTATCTCATAATCATAGATATTGTGTCAGACTTTGTGTTGATGTGATTTGTTTCATTTCCTCTCTCAATCCATCCATCGATCACTATCTTCACAACTGCCTGCCTGACCATGGCACCATATCTGAAAGATTGAACCTTAAATTGCAAATCAAAATATAAGAGCCATTTACATATCAAAATAAAGTAAAACCTTTCTTGATGTTAGCTGTAGTTCAGCCAACCACGTGAATCATACTAGGACTGATGCCATGTTATCAAAAAAACCAATAAACATTTTTCATCTATTCACAAGGAAACAGACAAGTACAATACCACACTGAAAGAAGAAAAAAACAACAACTGACAAACAACAACAAAAAATACAACCTAACAAACTGAAAAAACCTGTAGCCTAATGAAAAACTGAAGAAGGGGTCTCATAAACAGATATGCAAATGTGCCAGGTCATCTCTCTTGCATGTAAAGTTCAACTCTTACCAATGATATTGTAAGCAGAATCTATTCTCAAGGAGTCTGCCAAAAATGAACAATGTCTCTAATGGGAACCAAAATCCTGTCCTCCCTCCCTCCCTCCCTGTCAACACTCCACTGTGATGACCACAAAACTACAATGACTGCTGTGTCTCAAACAGTTATTACTTCATATGTACTACTAGCAATCATCACTTGAACACACTCTCTCATTTTAATTAGTTTCTATGATAAATGTGTTACAGAGTGCACTTAATGCACTATACCATTTGAACTACAACCCCCTTTACCCAATTTGTTCTAGACGACGTCATGTTTGAAGGAAGAAAAGAACATAAATCAAGACTTGGGGTGATCTCACGACCTACCTGCCAGTCTTGAGACCATGAGCTGAATGACTGAAGCACTTTCCGTTCTGATCACAGCGTATTTCAGGTTTCCTGCCCAACACACCAACAACACACATCAGTCAACTGCTTGGTAACACTTGGGGGGCGGATAGCCTAGTGGTCAGAACATTGCGCTGGCAATTTGAAGACCCGGGTTCGAGTCCGGTCGAGGAAATTTTCTTCCTGGAGTTAACATCAGTGCTGACTCCACTCTCCCCAAAAGTCCTTCGGATGAGACTTTAAACCGAGGCCCCGTGTGCGAACGCACGCAGAACATCTTGTGCACACGTTAAATCCTGTTCCGCTTTTCGTAAGAGTAGGCCATCGTGTGCCGGTGGGAACAGATGACATGATTTACAAAACTGCATACACACGGGGACCCGATGAAAAAAAGCATATGATTGCTTATTCTGTTATCCTCAATATAAAAGAATAAATAAATAAATAAATAAATAAATAAATAAATTCACAGGTATTTCACTTACTGACACTGTGTCATAGCTATGAATACAATATTAAAAAAAAATTTTAACACTACATTGATTGAGTTCAATCCCTGGGAAATTACTCAAGCTGCTGGCTGAATTAGTCTTCTTTTAAATGAGCTACTTCCCTTTAACTCTTTCTACCCCATTTACGAATAAACTTGTAAAACTTTGTCCAAGCTTATCACCCCATTCATGAGTATACTCATAATAGAGCACTAAGCCAGAATAGAGTGTTCTTATTTGGTCATTTCCAAGAATAACTCAGTCTCATAGCTTAAACTCATTCTCAAATGGTTTATTTATATGCCAAGCTGGCACTTTCTGTTCTGGGTGGAGTTTTCATTGATCTATCACCTATCAATCAGTCCACTGCTAAAATTAATGCGCCCTTTCCTTGTACCCCCACACCCCTCCCTTTTTTAACCACCAAGTCACAGCAGATTTCTCTGCATGAAATTTGGGCTGCTCTCCCTGGGGAGAGCAAGTCGCCACAAGAGCAAAGCTACCCTTTTTTGGGGTCTTTTTCCTATCTGCAGCTGTATTTGTTTTTCTACCAGAGTGGCTTTTTTTCTGCAAAATTTTGCCAGGGACAACTCACTTGTTGCCATGAGTTCTTTTACGAGCACTAAATAATTATATGTAACACATGGGACACCAGTTTATTGTCTCATCTGAAAGACTAGCACCTAGACCACCACTCATGGTCTGGTAGATGGGGGGGGGAAAAGTTTCTGGCCCAAATGGGGATCAAGCCTGGACTTTTCGCTTTCTAGGCAGGTGCATTACCTCCAGTCCACCAATCCACCCTATCAACTTGCCCACAACACACAGCCTGACAAACTCAGAGTAGCTCCAATGATTTCTCATGGAGTTGTGGAAGGCATCAAGTTAATCCAGTAAACACCTGAAAGATGGCAATCCTGACAAAGCTCTGACCCACGATATGGAAACCCTTTCCAATAGTACTCCTTTATTCTGTCTGGTTCTTTGTTTTTCTAAGGTTTTGTTTTGGCGTGGATCTGAAGAAAAGGATGGCGCACACTGACCTAAACAGGGCAGAACAGCAGAGAAGACCTTGTGCATTGTGGGTGAAAACTTCTCTGGGCTGGAAGACAGATGATCCTTGTCAAATTCTGTCAGTCTGGAGAAAAACAGAAAAACAACAGAAATACAGTTCAACATTAAACGCTCTTATCTGTTCACATATTCCTTATATTCATGATAGGTATATTTAAGTATGTAGAAAAAAAAGTATGCAGGAGCACACAAAAAACTCATGAGAGGGTATGTTGGCCTGGGGATTAGTGCATCCATCTAGAAAGAATGAGAGATCTCTGATTTACATCTTCAGTGACAGTAAGATTACCTTTTCCTATCCATAACACCATGAGATACCGTCTTTGCTCCAGTCTTTCAGAGAAGACCTAACACCTTGTGTGCAACACAAAATTTAGCACATGTAAGAGCACCCAAAGCAACACATACATTTTCTCTGCCAAAATTTTGCAAGAAAATTTGTCCCCTCACATGAGCCGTGTCACACACAGACTTGATAAACCCCCCCTCCCCTCCAATCAAACACCAGTATTTCAAACAAACAACAGGCAATTTCCAAAATACACAGAAATGCCCACACATCTACATAAAGGAAAAAAGGTGAACACCGCAAGCCTGCTTTCTGAATCATCATTGTACTCACCTGTCGACATATTTGTGCAAGGCCTGTAACACCACCACCTGTACTTTCCAGGTGCTTAGAGGAAGAGCAGACACCAGTTTGTCCAAAAACACCTCTTGGAATTGCTCTGCAGGACACACACATACACACAAGTAACAGTCAACAATTCCACTACAAGACAAGGAATATTATATTTACTGCAAAGTTAAGTAATGTACTGTGTTGTGCTGGCTTGCACTGTATTGCATTGTATTTTACAGTATCGCATTATCGCATTATCTTGTCTTACGTTGCCTAATCAAATATATCATTATATCGCACAGCATATCATATGCTATTATATCACATCACAATCATAATCTTAACATTTCTTATCATACAGTATTGCATATTGAATCTTTTGTACTGCATTATAAACATGTTACAGTCTTGGCACATTCCTCTTCGCGTCACTTGCATTGCTCTCTGTGGAAAGAGTGTGTCACTGTCACAATACAAGCAGGCCAGCCATTTTTTCTTTCTGTCTGCAGGTCCTGTCACAGTTCTAAAGACACACATACACAAGACTGCAGTTACAAGTCATTTTCAGGTCACAGTTTTGAAGTTACAAATTAATGCACTTGCAAGTAAGCCTTTTGAGCTCCTTTGGCAAAAAGCAACAAAATATGTGCTTTCTTTAAAAATCTTGAATCACAACATACCACACACAATTTGATGACCAGGGTTTGATTCCCATTTGAGGGGATTTTCCCCCTGGAATTAACATCAATGCTGCCTCCACTCTCCCCAAAAGTCCTTCAGATGAGACTATAAACTGAGAACCTGTGTGTGAACCCATGCAGAACATCTTGCACACAGGTTAAATCCTGTTCCGTTTTTCGTAAGGGTAGGCCATTGTGTGCCAGTGGGAACAGATGACAAGATTGACAAAACTGCTAACACGTGGGACTGGATGTAAAAAAGCACATGACTGCTTATTCCATTATCCTCAGTATTAAAGAACAAAAATAAACACACGTATGTACACACACACTACACACAGACACACACACGTTTACAACACACACACACACACACACACACACACACACACACACACACACACACACACACACACACTCACACACACACACACACTTACAACACACGCACACATACACACACATACACACACACACACACACACACACACACACACACACACACACACACACACACACACACACACAGGAAGAAGAAGCAGCAGTAATAAGATGTACCCTGTGTGCTGTGGTTACGTGGCCAGGCCTGACCCAGAGTGAGGTAACACACTTTGGTCAGCTCTTCCTCCTGCACTGGACTTCTGTCCTCCTCTTTCTCTTTCGTTGACTGCAACATCAGTATCATTTTCATCGATAATATCATTATTATCATCATCATCATCATCATCATCATCATCATTATCATCATTATGATTACTATCATTCTGTTGTCGTCCTTCTCTCTTGGTGACTGCAACATCAGTATCGTTATCATCATCATCATCATCATCACCATCCCTATCATTCTTGTCCTCCTCTTTCGTTTACTCCAACATCAGTATCATCATCATCATCACTATCATTCTTCTTCTCCTCCTCTTCGGTCGACTGCATCATCAACATCATTATTATCAATACTATTATTATTATTATTATTATTATCATTATCATCATTATCCCTTCTAGGCCACTATGACAGGGAAACATATACAGTTGCTGACCAAAAAAAAAGAAGAAAAAAAATGGGTAGAAGCTGCACTTGTGGCGACACTCTCCCCAGGGAAGGAGAGCAGCCCGAATTTCACGCAGAGAAATCTGCTGTGACATAAAGTGAAATAAAAATTAATAAAAAATAAAACAAATATACAGTTTCATGCTGCGTGTGGTGACTGACCTACCTGTGAGAGGTGGGGGGTGACGATGTTCCACACCTGGCTGAAGAGGTCGTGGTGGAAGGTGTCCAGGATGCTGCCCATGCAGGCCAGGGCCGACAGTCTGTACACGGGCTGGTCCTTCCCACTCTCCCTCACTGCTGTGTCCAGGATCTGCTCACCCATCAATCAACCACAGTGTTACTGCATCAACATCACAACCACAGTGTTACAAACATCAACATCACAACCACAGTGTTACTACATCTACATCATACTTCATCTTTTTCTGATCATTAAAGGGTTTTAATTGTATGGTTTCTTTTCACTCTTAACCCTTTCGCTGCTGTCATATTTTGCTCAGGCACATGCTAGATGAATCACAGAGAGAGCCTTGAATCGTGATGAACAGCGATTGTCAACTGAGCATTACTGGTGACGGTTTCTATGATGAACGCTGTTCTTCAACAGCGCAGTAAAGAGGTTAAATTCACACAGTGTTGTTATCCAACATTCAATCAGTGCAGTAGTGAGCAGTAACATCATATGCTACTTTTAGAAGCCTAGCTAAAGCTAATAACATCTTTTCCCATCACGATGGACACTCAACACCTCACATGAGTCTGTGTCAAATGGCTGCTGATGGCAAAATTGTTCTTAAGTTCAGTTAATCAAGTTTTTCACTAGGATATTTTGTGATCTACTTTTTCCTCAATATGGTCAAAGCTGCCTTTGATAGGTATGTCAGTTTTGGAAAGTATTTAATCAAACATAGTGAAAGAGAAGCACTATGATTAGGGGAAGATCACTGGAGTTATTGAACTGGGTGACCAGTGCACTCTAACAGCTTTGAATTTTAACAAATTTTTTAAAAGTTGGACTTGTCAGCCTGGGTCCAATGACAAAGGCTGTTTCAGCAGATGCTGTATGGTCTGAAAAGTCTGAGTTTTGTCTTTGTGATGTAACAGCACTCTGTGGATTTTTTTTTCTATGATAACATACTTTTCTTGATTCTAACACTCTGGCCTACAATTACAGCTGGATTACAGAGGTGAAAATAAAGAAGAAAAAAAAAAATAAGCGTCAGTCAATCCAATTTTATACCACTTTCATAGAATAACATTGAATAGAAGAAAAGTCAAGCCTACCTTCTTAACCAAGGCTTCATCTTGCAGAACTGAATCTCTGCAACAAAAACACTCACAGTCAGCAATGACAGAACATTTACCAAGTGAAAAAACTTTCAAGTTTGCTAGACACTAATCTGTTCAGTTAAAAACTCTAATGTCTCCATCGCTACTGTCATCAGTAAGAGCTCCAGGCTATGCCACCAGGGTTCACCATCTCTCTATGTCCGCAGGGTTCTACAATCTCCTGAAGCCCTCCCAAACCACTTATCTCAGTGATGTTAGTTAATGTAGGATGATGGTGGTCTGCCTCTTTTCCATAACTAACTTTTTAAGTAGCACATCATAAAACTTCCACAGTGACACATATGTCAGTCACAATATAGGTTTTAGGATTAACTACAGATTAAAATTTCAACCCAAGACTGACTGAACTTCTTCATCAACTTCTCCAGCAGTCACTGAGGTATTGCACTGAATTCTTCAGACAGTGAATTATGGGCAAGCTGAACCTAGCAGAGCCCATCCCTCTCTTTTTACAGGATTTATACTGATTTATTCAGTCACAAGATTTACACAGACTTGTTTACCCAGCTATTTTTGAGTCATAAAGAAGTTGGGTTTTTTTTTACATAACAATCAATAGTCACCAATGGAACATATACAATTTTTTTCTTCAAAAAGAACAAGCAGATCTACAAAAAATAAATATGACAAATAGTTGTTTCTCCATTGACTACATGGTTGCTATAATGCTTGAGTGTCACAGAACTCTCTCTCTCTCTCTCTCTCTCTCTCTCTCTCTCTCTCTCTCTCTCTCTCTCACACACACACACACACACACACACACACACACACACACACACACACACACACACACACACACACACACACACACACACACACACACACACACACACACAAACACACACACACGAATATCTTACTTGCATGAAACGCAGATTGTTGACAAAGTGTTGAGTAACGCTTCCTGGAGAAAAAAAAAGTTCATATTAAGGCTGAAAGCATCTTGACAAGATACTGAGTTATACACACTACATTAAGTTAAAAAAAAAAGTTAAAGTCTGTCCCAAGCCTAAGGTTCATCAGGCCGGTGCTTATCCCGGTTTCTGTGGCGTTAAGCGACTGAGAGTCATAGACTCCCCCCTGGATAGGACACCAGTCTATCGCAGGGTGAACCCCCAACACAAGGTTGGTACCCCTTTTACACCTGGGTGGGGTGAGAAAATAGCCGTCAAGTGCCTTTTCCAAGGGCACAACGCCATAGCGGAAAGCTGGGATCGAACCCGCAACCTTTAGATTACGAGTCCAACGCCCTAACCACTAGACTACAGCGGTGGCTACACTACAGTAAGGCAAAACACGAAGAACTGAGAGATCTGCGGACATGTGTCTTTGTAAACCCAACAAGTATTTCAACTAAACTGTATACTGATAAATAATATGTTTAGTTTTATCAACCTGTGAGTGATAAATAATTTTTTTTAATATTGCCAAAAAAGCAGGTCAGTTTTGTCAAGATGTGAAATAGACTGCTACTCCATTGACTTAAACAGATATAGAACAGCTAAATATTTTTCTCTTATTCCCAACAGAAACTCACAAAAATGTTTGGCTTATTTCTGACTCTTTCCAAACACACAGTTCAAATGCAAAAAAAAACCCACAAAAACCCCACATAGTAAGGGTAAAGGTGTCTCACTACCTATGTAGTAGGGGAGCGAGGCATCAGAGACCTCAGCTTCTCTAGGGCCAGCATATTGAGGGCGGCGCCCATCTCCTCTCCCTCGCTGCTTTACCTTCCCTGACCCTAAAGAGGGCAGGTACCCATTTACAGCTGGGTGAACTGGGGGGACGGTGCTGAAGCCAAAAGCGCGCAAACAGTCACCCATCCAACTGGCAACTACACTCCATACTGCTTAACTTCGACTTGGGGGAAAGCAAGCACTCTGACCACTTAGCTATCCTGTCCCACAAAACCTTAAAAAAAAACCACAACAAAACCCTACATAACAAAAAACCCACAAAACAACCCCACATAACAACAAAAAACCCACACAACAAAAAAACACCACACAACAACAACAAACCCCCACATAACAACAACAACAAAAAACCCCACATAACACCAACAAAAAACCCACACAAAAAAACCCTCACATAGCACCAACAACCCCCCCCCCCCCCCCCCCCACAACAAAACCCCCACTTAACAACAACAAAACCCTCAATTAACAACAACAAAACCCCACAACACCAACAAAACCCCCACACAACAAAAAAATCCACACAACAACCCACACAACAACAACCCCCCCCCCACACACACACACACATCTGACCTTGCCAGTCCAGGTCCTGCTGAGCAGAGCGGCCAGCAGAGCCTCCAGGATCTGGCCCAGGTGAGGTGACCCCAGCTGTGACCCCAGGCGCTCGGCAACAGTCGCCATGGCGCGGGCAGCCTGGGCCTTGGTGGTCCACGCTGAGGCGTCAATCAGCTCCACCAGCAAGGTGGTGATCTCCGACAGGTAGAGGCGGATACCCCCTTCCATACCTGAGAGAGGAGCTGGTAATGATCACGGTCAGGTTATGGAGTAAAGACTTCTTACGTACACCTGGGCTTCTGATGACAATTTTTTTTTTTTATCACAGGTAGAATTGGATACCTCCTTCTGTACCTGACTAAAGAGCTGGTAATGATCACGGTCAGGTAATGGAGAAAAAGACTTCTTACGTACACCTGGCTTGTGATTACAAGTTTTTTTAAAAATCAGTTCCACTAACAAGGTGGTGATCTCTGATAGGTAGAATCAGATATCTCCTTCCATACCTGAGAGAAGAACTGCCATGATTATGGTCAGGTAATGGAGTAAAGATTTCTTACATACACCTGGCTACTAATGATATTTTTTATTAGTTCCACCAACAAAGTGGGGATCTCCAACACGTAGAGGCGGATACCCCCTTCCATACCTGAGAGAGGAACTGGTGATGATCACGGTCAGGTAATGAGGAAAAGACTTCTTACCTATACCTGGCTACTGATGACAATTTTTTTCTTAAATCAGTTCCACCAACAAGGTGGTGATCTCAGACAGGTAGAGGTGGATACCTACCCCTTTCCATACTTGAGAGAAGAACTGGCCATGATAACGGTCAGCCAATGGAGAAATGACTCCTTTCCGGGTTGTCAGATTGCGAGCATAATGTTCTTATCACTAGGCTATTCCATTCCCTCCTGTTCTAGATAGCTGTGTTACTATTCAACGACTGATCTGCCCAAAGAGTAATCAGTGTACAAGGGTTTTGTTAGATATGTCCTCGCCATACTGGACTGATCAGTTCATGTTTCGTGATAACACCAAGCCTTCAGTGTCAAGTTTGATTGCCAGGTTTAGTCCCTTTTTAGACAAGGTGTTTCACTATTTCATTAATTCATAAAACTAATGCACACACACACACACACACACACACACACACACACACACACACACACACACACACACACACGCACACACACAGAGCAGTTCACCAGAAACAAGACATACCCGGAGTGATCTCATTCCAGACATCTTCCCATTCGGTGGACTCTCTGCTCTTCTTTTCCTCTGCACATTCCAAGACCAAGCTTTAGTTTACAAAACATATGCCTATATATAACACAAAAATAAAACAAGAACATAAATTTGACATAAGACACACACACCCATACCCACACCTACTCACATCCCCCCCCCCGACACACTCACACCCCCCAACACCCCCACAATACATCCCCACAATACACACCCCCACAATACACACCCCCACACATACACAACCCCCCCCCCCCCCCCCCCCCCCCCCCCCCCCGAATCCTCCTACCTTCAGTCTTTTCCTGGTGCAGGGCGAAGAAGGCCAGAGGCATGGCCAGACTGGCGTGACGACGCAGATGGTCCGGCGCTGTCTGACTGATGGCATGCAGCGTCACCCCACACGCCTGCTGGGCACTCACGTCTGTGTGCCGGTGAAAACACATGACAAGATTTATAAAACTGCATACACATGGGGACTGGATGTAAAAAAAAAAAAAAACCCACATGAAAGCTTAGACCATTCTCCTCGATTAACAAGAATAAATAATAATGAATAATGACTCTACCACACACAGCCAATCATAATGAATCTGCAAAGACCAGCATCAAGCCTCGATAAGGCCTGTGTGGTCGGTAGGGCTATAAATAACATGACTGGATTGATTGGGACCAGCATCAAGGCTGAACAGCACAAGTGGATACAACAACATCCACACTTCAACAACGCAGACCCCTACTACCCACTGACACAAAGGGAGTAGGTCTGAATAATTCAGACTTAGGACAGGCCATAACTGCCTAAACCACTACACAAAACTCCACATAGGCCATACAGAGGAGTCCCCGTGGAAGACTGACAGCCAGACAATAGAACGTAAGCTGCAGTCCTGCCCGCTACATGAGGCACACTGAAAAAGGATCTGGTCTGACCCCACCCCAGTGGCCAAGAAGCTCTAATGAGACTAGGAGGACCTGCAGCAGTACAGCTGCCTTTGTTACAGAGACTGAACAATCCATCTGACAAACACAAAAAAAAGGATTATAATCACTCATACACATACAAAAAATCATTCTATATATACAACCAAAATGATTTACACAGACCCATAATTTTTCTACTTGCAAAACCAAAATGATTCATAACTGTGATGAATACACACACACACACACACACACACACACACACACACACACACACACACACACACACACACACACACACACACACCATTAATTATTCCACCCATACAGCCATGAATAACACATAACCATAATTATTTCACACACAAATTCAAAATGATTCACAACCATTCATAATGATTCCACACACAGCCAAGCATGATTCCAAACGACTTTTTAAAAAAATTAGGAAATGGGGGCAAGAGAACTGGCAGAATTCTTCATTAAAAAACTGACAAAAATGACATCTACAAAATTGTCCCACAATATGCAGTAGCACATAACACAAAACCTAATAAAATTCCTCTTACTTTCATGGTCGAGGTACCAGGACTTCAGTTTGGTGATCAGTTTTTCTGTACTGCTGTCTTTGCCAACCTGAATACACATGCAGACATACAAATATATATATACTTTGGTCACAAATGTTCTGATACCAAATACAAATGTTTTGATACACACAACCACACACACACACACACACACACACACACACACACACACTCACACTCACACACACACACACACACACACACACACACACACACACACACAAACCTGCGTACACCAATGACAGATAACAAATGACAGTATGAACATTGACCTTTTCATTTCATAATGTTCCATCACCTCAATGTACCCTACAGTCCCAAGTTTTCCTAGAAAACTCTTCCCTGTAGAATCACATACAAAATTCACATCATAAGTTGTTACTCCTGACCCCAACCTCTTCCTCCAGAGTACAGTACTCTGCCTCCCTTGTTTGGCAGATGCTGGAAGTTCCTAACTTCTCTCTCCATTAAAAGATTGATCTCTTTGGGGTTTTTTTTCAACAAATCTCTGATAGTTCTCCTGGAATTGTTAGAATTTAATATTTTCCAAAGATATCTTGACCTGTGCTCAAAATTTGCACACTTTTTGCTTCAAGTTTTCTGAGTGTTTTCACCACAGCTCGTAGTCTTAATCTATTCCTTATCAGAGGAGTGATTTTTTTTGCCACCAATACATAGAAATAAGTGCCTACAAATATGAGTATATAGTTCATTTTTTTGTTTTGCTTTTGTTTTTGTTTCTTGTTGGTTTTTCTTTTATTTTTGGAGGGGGTGTCAATCAGTTTAAAATCCAATTCCCTGTTACTTTTGAACCAGTCTGTGTTAATTTTTGAGGACACCCTCTATAACAAACAATTTTAAAGAAGGTAAAACAGTGTGGTACCCACCTTGACAAGATGGGCCAGAGCAGAGGCGTAGTTCTTTCTCACAGAGCTGTTTCTGTCATTCAGACCCTGGAGAAATGCCCCCATCAGCTTTCCTGCAACAAGTTTCATTACTTACTCCTTTCTGAATGATTGATTACTTAAAGGTAAAGTTGTTTCCATAGCCTATGTGGTCGTAGGGGAATGAGGCATCAGAGACCTCAGCTTCTCTAGGGGCCAGCATATTAAGGGCAGTGCCCATCTCCTCTCCCTCGCTGCTTTACCTTCCCTGACCCTAAAGAGGGCAGGTACCCATTTACAGCTGGGTGAACTGGGAGACTGAACTGAAGCTAAGGCGTGCAAACGGTCACCCATCCAATTGGTAACCACGCTCAATGCCGCTTAACCTTCGCTGGGGAAAGCGTATGCTCTGACCACTGAGCTGTCCCATCTCCAATGATTAATTACTTCTGCTAATATGTACTAAAAAAAAAAAAAGGAAAAAACATCTTTTGTTGATGTAAAAACTAAATCCACTTCTACTGACGGTTGAACACCTCCTGCTGATATATATGATTGAAAACAAACCAACCAATCCAAAAAAAGTTATATACTGATTTAATAACAAATACTTATACCAATACAAAACAATGCTGACATAAAACTTACCAAAAAAAGTTCTAATACAGGCAAAAACCCACCTCTACTGATTTACAAAAAAAACCCAGTTTCTACTGATATGCAAATGAAATGACATAAAAAAGAAACACTACTGCAGACATAAAACAAAACACAATGACAATATTCTTCACACTATTCTATAGCAGGAATCTACTCTCATCTGCAAACAGGAAAAAATAAACACAATTATATCAAGAAAGTACCCTGTTTTGGAAAAGCAGCCTAAATTCCAACACATAATCTGGTGTGATTTCTATACAGTACTATACAATACACTATAATACATTGCATTACACTATACTACGATACTCTACACTTCACAACACTATATAACACAACAAACTATGACAGGCATAACAGCAAAATATTAAAAGACAATTTTTTCCATAACACTCAAAACCTCTTTTCTCTTTCTCACCTGCATGGGGAGCTAAGTCTTGAGGACAATGCAGCACAAGGGAGACAACAAAGCTGGAGCAGGCTGCCTTGGTTCCTACGCCAATACTGCGTTTGATCAGGTCTGTGAGACGGGGCACCAGCTCCGTCAGGACTGATTCATCCACGTACTGTACACACTGCAAGACAATGTACATTGTCCACTTACTGATGAGGCAACATCTGGAGGCAGGATCAACATGTTTGTAAATTTAACCCTAGTAGCGCAGTTCCCAGAATATTCTGTTAATTCAGCACTACCAGGGTTAATGAGAAAACACAGGAGTGCATATTTCAACCGTCTGAAATTTTCTATTGATATCTTGATCCTGAACAATTTTCAGTTCTCTTCTACAAAAAAAAATAACAGGATATTTTGCTTGAATTAGTGTATACCTGAAAACAATTCTCAATATTTTTGTGGTTTTATGTGGATGCACTGCATTCCACAAGTTGACAGGAAGACAAAGGGTTGGGCAGGGGGAGGGAGGGGGTCAAAAAGAAGAAACTATTCTTTTTCTCCTCCTTCGACCTTTGTGATAAGTATTTCAAACAGCTATACATGATTTCATAAACATTTCACATCATTTTGGTCCCTGAAAAACTTTCAACCAACAGATTGTATACAATTACACTACAGCTTCATGAGCTATTATGCAGTTTAATTCTTTTTTTGAAAGTACCACCAAAAATAAAGGACTCCACCCCCCCAACCCCACCCCAAATTCTGCCCTGCAAGAAATATGTAAGGGTAATAGTGAATGATTGTAGCAAGTAAACAAATCCTTGTCAATCAAACATGAAACAATCCTGGACAATAACACCATAACACTGACAATCAACATACACAAACAAATAACGATAAAAATGTTCTTACTCTGTTCACAGTCTCCATCATCGGTGATGACTTGGAAGCAGCAATGCGAGCCTTGTCCAACTGAAAGAAAAGTTATAAAGTTTTTCCATGTTTGTTATGGATCGAAATATAAATACAGCTGTAACAGTTTAATTTGTTCTTTTAGACTTGGTACAACAGCAACAGCTTTTAAACCCCTTATTTTATCTTCAGGCTACTGACAAGACTACCATCCTCCAACATGTTCCTTCGGATGAGACTTTAAACCGAGGCCCCGTGTGCGAACGCACGCAGAACATCTTGCGCACATGTTAAATCCTGTTCCGCTTTTCGTAAGAGTAGGCCATCGTGTGCCGGTGGGAACAGATGACAATATTTACAAAACTGCATACACACGGGGACCGGATGAAAAAAAGCACATGATTGCTTATCGATATAAAAGAATAAATAAATAAATAAATAAATAAATAAAAATGTTCCCATGTTCACTTCTTGCTGCTATCAGATGTGATACAAAATTAGACTTCCTTACCTTTAGTTTTATCATGTTTATAATTCAAACAAATAAGTTGCAATTGTTTCTTCTTCACCTAACTTACTAGCTCAATACACTGAGACTTATACAAAATCTCATTATCCCAAAGGAGAACAATCTTACAGAGAAATGAAGGCTTATATCTTTTAGCGGTTAGCATGCTAGGCTTATGATCCCAGCATTTGCTGAAGAACATGAATTCACATTACTACCAAATCATCCAGCTGAGACCTCACATTGGTTTACATACCACTATGCTGCAAGCCTTTCAGAGGAGACTTTAAACTGAGACCCAGTATTCAAATACACATATCTTGCACACATGTAGACAACTGTATGAAAGTGCTGCTAAGATGTAGTCATTAACCGCTTTCAATAAAAAAGATGTACATGAGAAACCCGTAAAATAAGGAAGCAAAACTATCTGCACCAAGCAGCAGACGAGACAAACGGATGAATGCTCACCTTGTCCTGGGTGGCCTGGCTGCTGGTGTGGAAGCTGAGGTAGTTGAGGACCTGGGGTTCCAGTCCACTGACGGCCTCCAGCAGGGCCACCACCAGAGCAGGGATGTGAGGCTTCAGCAGCTCTCCCGCCTTCTTGCTGATCTCCAGAATCGTCGACAGTCTGCAACAACAACACACACATACAAAATATTGTCGTTTGGTTAAAGCTGTCAGTTTGTTTTGTTTTTGAGGGTGATAGAGTTAGCAACACCACATACAAAATATTGTCCTTTGATTAAAGCTGTCAGTTTGTTTTATTTTGAGGGTGATAGAGTTAGCAACACCACATGCAAAATATTGTCCTTTGATTAAAAGCTGTCAGTTTGTTTTATTTTTGAGGGTGATGAGTTAGCAACACCACATGCAAAATATTGTCCTTTGATTAAAGCTGTCAGTTTGTTTTGTTTTTGAGGTGATAGAGTTAGCAACACCACACACTAAACATTGTCCTTTGATTAAAGCTGTCAGTTTGTTTTATTTTTGAGGTGATAGAGTTAGCAACGCCACACACAAAACATTGTCCTTCAGTTAAATCCTTCTGTTTGTTTTATTTCTGAGGGTGATAGAGTTAGCAACGCCACACACAAAACAATTTATTTGTTTATTTTTGAGGGTGACTGAGTTAGCAACACCACACACTAAACATCATCCTTTGATTAGAGCTGTCTGTCTGTTTTATTTCTGAGGGTGACAGAGTAAGCAGAACATGCTTTCGTTTTTGTTTGAAAATGCTTCATGATTTTACATAAAGACAAGATTTTACAACACATGCACGCCGCGCCGCGCCGCGCCGTGCCGCCGGCCCCCGCCACGCCACGCCACGCACGCCACGCCAGCCAGCCACACACACACACACACACACACACACACACACACACACACACACCACACACACACACACACACACAGGGGAGCGATCATTCACCTATAACAAATCAACATCTCAAACTGAACACACATTTATGATAACTGTAAACCAAATATTAAAAAAGGCATATATCAAATCCACAAAAGCAAACACAGGAACTATTTAATAGAATTCATTACAACTCACCCGATGGCTCTCACTTCTTTGACGTTGGTGTTGAGGGTGATGTTCAGCAGACAGGGCAACACAGCTCTGGTGGCCCGCCCCCCTGCCTGCCCGTTCTCTGGGTCACAGATCCGGATAGACACCTGCACAGGATACACCGTAATGGTGTTTATTTTATTTATTTATTTATTCTTTCTTTTATATAGAGGATAATACAAGCACACAAGTAAAGACACAACACCCAAGTGTCTGGCAGAGTAAATTTTGAGTTTATTCAAAACCTTCTTCAGGCTAAAAGATTGGCCAACACAATATCGAGGATAATGAAATAGTACTCATGTGCTTTTTTTTTTTTTTTTTTTTTTTTAATTCTTTTATATCGAGATAATGGAATAAGCACTCTTGTGCTTTTATACGTCCAGTCCCCATGTGTATGTTTTGTAAATCTTGTCACCTGTTCCCACCAGCACATGATGGCCTACTCCTACAAAAAGCAGAACAGATTTAACATGTGCACAAGATGATTCTGCGTGCGTTCGCACATGGGGCCTTGGTATATAGTCTCATCCGAAAGACCTATGCCAACTTTCTTCAC
This sequence comes from Stramonita haemastoma, assembly GCA_030674155.1. NCBI lineage: Eukaryota > Metazoa > Mollusca > Gastropoda > Neogastropoda > Muricidae > Stramonita > Stramonita haemastoma. Next base: position 49,602,958 of record CM060322.1, on the reverse strand, counting down.
TCCTCTTCTATCATGTAACTCCTTGAGGAGTCGTTGAAGGTAAAAGTAGGTAAAGGTGTCCCATAACCTATGTAAAATAGCACTAGCTGGCCCCATCTGGACTGGGATGGATGGATTAATTACCAGCTGAGAGGAGCTGAAAGTGAAGGAAACTAACAGCTGTGGTACATGGTAGCCATAAATACTTCTGTAGACTGTTTCAACAATTTTTTATATATTCTTTCTCAGAGATGGACAAAGAAGACACTTTCTTTTGCGATCCGCTATGAAATGAAAAATGGGTAATTTTACCAACACTATAACTGCAAACAAAAAAAAAACCACCTGAAAGATCCACTTGCATACTTGACTTTTCGTTCCCGAGCTCACAGAAAAGATTACAAGAAAATCAAGACTTAAGGTGATGTTATCTAGAAAGTAGAGAAATTCTGAAGAAGGCAGTAATGGCCTTAAACAGAACAGTCAAGTATCGCAATAAAATAATAATCATAATGCTACAGCATTAGCAATTGAATAACTATACAACATAACAACCTTTCATCCAATATCAAAAACAGGAAGGAAATAAATTCAATAAATATATTCAAATAATTATTTTTTAATGGTTTTGATTTCAATGCATTTCATGAACTGAGCAAGATATTGACAACTAGCAACAAATTCTCTCTCTCTCTCTCTCTCTCTCTCTCTCTCTCTCTCTCTCTCTCTCTCTCTCTCCCGTCTCACACACACACACACACACACACAACACACACACACACACACAACACACACACACACACACACACACACACACACACACACACACACCCTCCCTCTCCCACCCCTGTCTCCCCCTCTCCCTTAATCTCAGTATCCACTGAAAAATTTTCCTCACCTTGCTCAAAGTTTTGCAGGACTGATCAGCTGCAGTGCGCACTGATTCCTGTGGAAACAAAGCATCAATGATGATAAGACACATCCACCACTTTCAAAATTGCACACAGCATGAACACAGGTCACTTTTCACCCTGAAAACTTACTTTTATGTCATAGATTTTGATGTTTATGGTGTACAATGTGAGGTGTGTGTGTGTGTTGTGTTGTGTGTGGTGTGTGTGTGTGTGTGTGTGTGTGTTGTGTGTGTGTGTGTGTGTGTTTGTGTGTGTGTGTGTGCATGTAAATGTGTGATATGTGTACAAAATGTGAACACCCATCTATATGTAAGGTCATGTATTCATACATAAGCTAGCAGAATGTATATATTTCACAGCGTAAATTTCCCCCACTTTCACTCCTCTCACGCTTATTACCCATCCCATCCCAGCCCAGCCCAGCTTGGCCAGATGTGCTATTTATAGCAAGTTGACCACACATGGGCTAGGTAAAAGGAAGGAGCACGCTAAATTTTTAAGTCTTGAATAGGCCTTACTGATGATGGGATTTGTGCACTGTATTTCACTCACATTAGACACCTCTACAAAGTATTCTCCTACCAGTACTATCATAAGTACATCATTTAACATGGAAAAAAACTATAACAATTTAAGCAAAAAAATCTAAAACAACATAAGACACAACATGCTGCCCTGTTACCTTGAGTCATCACGGACACGAAGACACTGTTCCCACAACTCGGCAGATCGTCCACTACACTGTCCAGCTGTCGGCCCTGAGCAAGTCTGTGACCGCGTTACAGCTGGACTCCCTCACCCTCCACTGGTTGCTGTCAGGTTCTTCAGCAGTCGTTCAGGATCTGCTTCAGGTACTGGTCCACCTGAGGAGATGTACACATACAATTTATTATTTTATTATGTAACAGAGTGCAGATATTTGATCTGCCGCGACTCTGTACAACTTCTCGGCGACGACAGCACGGTCAGACAGTGGGAATGTGGCCTCTAAAAAGAGGCTGCATAAATACTGCATTTTACCGCTACAGGCAAAGTGCATGCAGAGGACGGTTTTCAACCACCCCCCAACGATACAGAACGTTTCACAATTCACAGGAGTGGATCTAAATTTAGATCCACGATGCTGCGATTGGCAGTTCCGATCGCATGGGAAGTAATTTAATTACCACCCCATCACAATTATTTTATTTGATACCACTTTATGTCACAGCAGATTTCTCTGCATGAAATTCGGGCTGCTCTCTCTCCCTGGGGTGAGTGTGTTGTCACAAGTGCAGCACCTGCCCATTTTTTTCTTTTCTTTTTCCTGTCTGCAAGTGTATTTGTTTCCCTATCCGAGTGGCTTTTTTCTACACAATTTTGCCAGGGGCAACTCCCTTGCTGCCATGGGTTCTTTTACGTGTGCAAAACAATGATGTGTAACACACCAGACCTCGGTTTATCGTCTCATCTGAAAGACTAACACCCAGACCACCACTCATGGTCTAATGGATGGGGGAAAAGTTTTGGGCTGAAACAGGATTCAAACCACTGCACACTCCAACCCAGAATTTTTGCTCTCTAGACAGGTGCGTAACCTCTAGACCACCGATCCAATTCCCTATTGTTAACACACAAAACAGACACAAGCTATAAAAGCCATCCAAACTCATGCACACAAAACGCATGATTGGGTGACAATTTTCAAACAACAAACAAAAGATCTTTCCCATTCAATCAAAATTCATTAACCCTTTCGCTGCTATAATATTTTGCTCAGGCACATGCTGGACGAAACAGAGAGTCGTGACGAAAAAAACTTTTAAACTCAAAAAGAAAACAAAAAGCCCCAACAAGACCTCCACAGTAAACACACACACACACACACACACACACACACACACACACACACACACACACAACACACACACAAACACGCATTCCACACACACACACACACACACACACACACACACACACACACACACACACACACACACACACACACGCACACACACAACACACACACGCACATACACACACACACACACCCACACAAACCCCCCCAACACACACACACAAACCACACACACACACACACAAACCCCCCCCCACACACACACACTCACACACCCACCCCCACACACACACACACACAATACCCCACACACATACACAAACACAGAACACCCCCCCCCCCCCCCCCCCCCCCCCCCCCCCCACACACACACAAACACCACCACCACCACCCCACCACCCCCCCAACACACACACACACAGCAACTGACCGTTTTCTTGTTGTCCTTCACCAGGGCATTCCAGATGCCGGCCATGGCCTGTTGGATGCGGGGGTTGGGGTCAAACTGGTAGCGGTACAGGCGAGGCACGATCTGACCCATGTACGGAGCCAGCTGTTCCCCTGCCTGGGTAGCGATGGTGGAAAACCCAAACGCCGCACCCTGTATAACATTAACAGTTTTCATCACTGGGTAGTATGAAGTGGTATGGGCACCTCGCAAGATCAACAGGGCTTGCCAAGACGATTCTGCAAGGAACTGTGCAAGGCGGGAGAAGGAGAGGCAGGCAGAGAAAGAGATGGGAGAACAACGTCCGAGAGTGGACAGGCCTCAGGCTGAGTGACACCCTGAGAAAGGTCGAGGACAGAGGGAAATGGAGAGAGCTGGTTGAGAGGTCTTCTGTGGCGCCCCTACGGTCTAAATAGACTACGGGATAGAAGAAGATGAAGTAGAAAAACTATGGGGGATGGGGTGGTTAGAGTATCAAACTTCTTATCTATGCACTTTGATTTGTTCGTTTTTCAAGATTCTGTGTTATGCAAGTTCTCGTAGTAGTAGTAATAGTAGTAGTAGTAGTGGTAGTGGTAGTAGTAGTAGTAGTAGTAGTAGTAGTAGTAGTAGTAGTAGTAGGAAGGAGGAGGAGGAGGAGGAGGAGGAAGAGGAGGGAAAAAAGTAGTAGTAGTAGTAGTAGTAGTAGTAGTAGTAGTAGTAGTATGTAGTAGTAGTACTGTACTACTACTACTACACTACTACTACTAACTACTACTACTACTACTTTTACTACTACTAGAAGTAGTAGTCTGACAGTAACTAAAGGTATGAGTTTACTGTCTGTTGCGTACATTTTGCCGAAAATGTTTTTAAAAAAAAAAATAGACATCCCTTTCAGCTTCAGATATCTCAAGCAATATATTTAACATTTTCATTTTTACAGTGCTTTTCTTGCTTGCTGTAAGTTTTATTCTTATACTATGCTTTCCGCTCTCTCCTCTTTACCATCTTCACTGCACACACACACACACCACACACACACACACACACACACACACACACACACACACACACACACACACACACACACACACCACACCACACCACACCACACCACACCACACCACACCACAACACAACACACACACACCACACACACACACACAAACAAACAAAACACACACACACACACACACACACATTCACAACCGGTCTGACTGACCTTGCGAGTGTTCCAGGTGGCATTATGATTGGCCAGGTGCATGAACTTGTAGATAAGGTCAGGCTGGTTCAGGTCATTAGCAATGGCACACAGTTCTTTGTAGGTGGACAGGCCCCCTCTGCAATAAATGACATGATAATTAATGTTAATTAGACAACAGCAACAACAAAAATTGGAATAATGGTACATACAATAATACCATCGATGATACTGAAAAAGAGGATGAGAAAAATCTACAAACAAAGAGCAAAACAAGTAAGATCACAACACCCAAGGGTGTGGCAATCAGATTTTCAGTTTAATCAAAAACTTCCTCAGGCTCAAAATCTGACAGTAGAAGTTAAATAAGAATAGGAAGATAGAAAAATATACATATTAACATTTTGGGGTTAAATGCTGAAAGTGTCATATGTCAATAAACAGTAATTTTTTCACACTTTTTTTCATTTCTGTTAACTTTGTTTGTGTGTATCATGTGCGCAGGTGTTTTTTTTTCTGTTTGTTTGTTTGTTTGTGTATATTTAGAGTGTAGGTGGGGTTTTGTTGGTTTTGTTGTTGTTGTTTTTTTGGGGGGGTGTTTCATGTGTGCAGATGGGATTATTCTGTTCAATTGTTTGGGTTGGGGTTTTTCCTTTTTTTTTTTACAGTCCTCTTGTTTGGTTAGGGACCAACAATGAAAGTCTCCAGACTAAAAACAATCATAAATGTGTGTTTTTTTCCTCTCTTACCCATCAGGAGTCTTGCCCAGGGTGTCATCTTCAAACAGCTTGGTGTCCTCATTCACCGTCTGCTTTGCTCTGAAACGATCAATGTCAGTTTTGTTAATCAACAGCAAATCTCCCTCAACAACAGTTCATCATTTTCAAGAACCTACCAATCTAATACTGAGCTGTATATCACTGCCCAAACAAGGTAGCAAAATGAATGTGAATTATGCATGGTTCATATGTATCAAGATTTTTGGGAATATTCTATATTAGGTGACATCTCTAACAGAAACGAACTGAAACTGAAGCGATGAAAAAAAAAAAAAAAAAGGTCTCATGAAACACTGTAAAAAGCTGTGTTATGTGTAGTAACACAGTGATGTTTACCTCTTTAGTAAGACATTTGTGTTTTATATTCGCTTACACAAACAAACATTAGTGACGGCAAAGCAGTGTCTCACAGACCCACCTTTTCCCAGTGAGCAGGGTGTCCACCAGTTCGGAGACCAGCAAGTCTTTCTGCTGGGGCGTGCAGATCTCATAGCCATGGCCCAGACCTTTGGAGGCGATGTCCTGGGTTACCTCTGTCACACATACAGCACTCAGTCAGTCAGTCAGTTAATCTTCATGAACAAAATCAAGAAAATCTATCTTATCAAGCAATTCTTCCAGAGACAGAGCATAATCTCACAAAAAAAACCCAAACTCATAATCAGACATAATAACCTTAACTGAGGATCATGTCTGCAATAAATCTCCACTCCATTTCTACTAACTATGTAAGGACATATATTTTGTATTTAATTTATTCATTTATTTATTCTTTTATTTCGAGGATAATGGAATAAGCACTGATGTGCTTTTTTACAACCAGTCCCAGTGTGTATGCAGCTTTGCAAAATTTTGTCATTCATTCCTAGTTATATTTGTGTGTGCACATGTGTGTGTGTAAGCATGTGCACGTATGAGCATGAATGTATAGTGCATGTGTCATTCTTATTCCTACTCCCCCTTTCCTCCTCCCTTTTAATATTTTTTTACCCAGTCCTACCTATACATTCCGGTTTTCGTACCACTATGTATCCACTCAACTGAATGAATTTCTCTGTTTGAGAGATAATAAAAGTGTCTGAGCTGACTGAACCACACAAAGCCTCCTCTTAAAAACTGCTGACAAATTTGAAACATCTTCTTCAGTTTGTCATTAATGAACCATTTTTTAACCCTCTTGCATTCGGATTCTCTAAACAAAAATTGTCTCTAGATTTCACATTCCATCACAAAATCAGGTCAGGCACACATGCTTGCTTGCCTTTTCCTCCTTCTAAGTTCACACCAGCAGCTATAACTACTTACAGACTCACAGCAGGCTCTGTGCCACTTGCCTGATAGAGCTTCAGCATATGGTAGTGATCAGTGGAGGTCACTGCATGATGGAAAAATACTGTGTGTAAATCCCTTTTCCCGGTTCGGGATTCAGGGGAGGGAATGATTAATCCTGGCACATCCCAGTTCGGGACTAAGAGGGTTAATTAAACCTTTTGCTTCATTCAACTAGGTCAGTTACCAGTGACCAGAGTGAGGAGCACTGACCGTCAGAATCGGAGAGCAGGCGGATGAACCCTCGCTGGATGTCCAGCAGGTGAGACTGCACGGCCTTGTGGCGGCCACACTGCTTCACCAGGGTCAACAGCCAGATGCACGCCGCCTGCCACAGTCATTTATGATACGCCTGTTACTCTGTGTGTGTGGGTGGGGGGGGGGGGGGGGGGGACTGTGTGTGGGTGTGTCTGTGGGTGTGTGTGGGTGTGTCTGTGGGTGTGTCTGTGGGTGTGTGTGGGTGTGTCTGTGGGTGTGTGTGGGTGTGTCTGTGGGTGTGTGTGGGTGTGTCTGTGGGTGTGTGTGGGTGTGTCTGTGGGTGTGTGTGGAGTGTCTGTGGGTGTGTGTGGGTGTGTCTGTGGGTGTGTGTGGGTGTGTCTGTGGGTGTGTGTGGGTGTGTCTGTGGGTGTGTGTGGGTGTGTCTGTGGGTGTGTGTGGGTGTGTCTGTGGGTGTGGGTGGGTGTGTGTATGTAGTGGGTGGGTGTTTGTGTGGGTGTAGTGTGGTCGGTGGGTGAGTATGTACTGTGTTGTGTGTGTGTGTGTGTGTGTGTGTGTACACGCATGCATGCATAAGCGGGTGCGTGTGTGCATGCATGCATGAGCGTGAGCATGTGTATTTCTGTGTGCATGAAACCAAACAACAGAGTAAACGAAAAGCAAAAGCCAGAGCAGACGGATCGTTCTGACTTCTTTTTTTTAAGTAGCTTTTTTAAAAGTTAGAACACTCAATCTGCTCTGGCTTTTGCTTTTCATTTACTGTTGTTTATCTATCAATATGATAGGTATGCATATGAAGCATAAATCTATATCAAAGTAATTCATATGGTACATTAGCCTATCTCTATCAAAGGTATGCATATGGTACATTAGCCTATCTCTATCAAAGGTATGCATATGGTACATTAGCCTATCTCTATCAAAGTAATGCATATGGTACATTAGCCTATCTCTATCAAAGGTATGCGTATGGTACATTAGCCTATCTCTATCAAAGGTACGCATATGGTACATTAGCTTATCTCTATCAAAGTAATGCATATGAAGCATTAGCATATCTGAATCAAAGGTATGCATAGAGAGCGGAAGTATACAAAACTACTTCTGCCATGATTATTAGCTTCCAAGGTAAATGAGTTCACACACACCAAGACAGCTTGCCAAGATGCTTGCCCCACCATTTACCTACTGAAGATACAAGTCTGAATACAGACCTCACACCAGTCTGCAAAATTACCAAAGCTATGTTTATCAATTTTCATCTGAAATATATGCAATGCATGTCAAAACATGGGGATGGGATAGCTTAGTAATCAGAGCACTCACTCTCCCCCAGCCAGGGTTAAGCAGCATCAAGCATGGTTACCCATTGGATGGGTGACCGATTGTGCGCCTTGGCTTCAGTACAGTCCCCCCAGTTCACCCAGCTGTAAATGGGTACCTGCCCTCTTTAGGGTCAGGGCAGGTAAAGCAGCGAGGGAGAGAAGATGGGCGCTGCCCTCAATATGCTGGCCCCTGGAGAAGCTGAAGTTTCTGATGCTTTGCTCCCCTACGACCACACAGGCTATGGGACACCTTTACCTTTACCTGTTACATGTCAAAACAGCTTGCCTAGGTGCAGCCTTTACCTGTCGAAGATGAGGGTTGGCATGTGGCACATACTTCTGGAGAAGCTGAGTCAGGTACCAATCCACCTCATCCGGAAGCTCCGATACTTTTGCCTGGCGAGATAAGAAAATACATAGCTGAGCTCATAACAAACTTCTTTTTTTTTCCTAACATGGAAACAGATGTGAAGAAACAGAGCTATGAAGACAGTCTGCCTTAAAAAAAAAGTTTAATCAGATAAGAAGGAGGAATAACAACAGATTAGTGAAACAATAATTCTTTTTTTTTTTAATAATTTGTAAAATGTATTACCTGTAAACAAATGACACATCCACAACCGAGAAATATGTACACACACACACACACACACACACACACACACACACACGCGCACCCCTACACCTACCCTCCCCACACACCCCCACACATACCCCCCCCCCACACACACACACACACACACTCCCCACACGCACTCCTCACACCTACTCTCCCCCCACCCACCCACACATACCACCCCCCCCCCCCCCCCACACACACACACATTTTCACCTCAAAATCTGCCTCAGTCTGGGACCAAGCATCCCTGGCAACAGGAGCCTTACGACCCAAAGCCGCCCACACCAAGGCAACAGCCATGCTGAACTGAAGCTCCACCTGTTTGCTCTGAAAACACACAACACAATCACAGGTCACATGAGGATGATCAGTCTTGGGTCTGCATCCACTGAGATATAGGTTTCTTTGTTTGTTTTGTTCCCCAGCCATTTTTGCTTTTACAACTATTTGTGCTGTAGTGTATTACTATTCTAAGTCACAGCAGAGTTCTGCAAAAACACAGGTCACATGAGGATGATCACAGTCTCGGGTCTGCATCCACTGAGATATATGTGTCTTTGTTTCTTTCTTTGTTTTAGACATACAAAGACACACATAGACAGACACACAGACAGACACAGAGAGACACAGACACACACAGACACACACACACGCACGCATGCACGCACACACACACACTACACATACACACGCACACATATAGAGACACACACACATACACACACACACAAACACACAAACACACACACAAACACACACACAAACACACACACAAACACACACACACCTGAAAAATACTCACACCTACCTACACACACTCCACAACACTCCTATACATTTCACATTCCTATGAGACAAACATTCTGACATTCCACAAAAATCCTATACACTTCACATTCCTAACGAGCCAAACATTCTAAAACTCTGCAACACTCCTATATCTCTCACACTCACGATACGAACCAAACATACCAACGCTTTGAAGCCAAGAGAAGCCACACACAGCCTACCTGTACAGCGGTGAACAGATCTTCCATCACCTTCCGTCTGTGTGGGAATTCAGCCTCCCCGACACACAGACATCCCAGACACAGAGCAGCCCTCTCCTTTGTCTGTTTACAACAACAACAACAACAATGTAGTCAGCCTTGCAATAACGACAACAAAAACTGCATAATAGTTGCACCCTCACCAATACCCTCTAATGAGTAGTTAGTTACAGGCAGAGCTTTACTTCCACCCAATTTTTTTTTTTTAATATATATTTTTTCAGTATTTTTTCCAATACCCTCTCATAAACAGTTACAGGCAGGGCTTTACTTCCAAAAAAATTTTTTTTTCAATAAATATTTTTTCCTTTTCTTTTTTTCAATAGGTCCATGTTTGAGTGAAGGTTCAATGTGTTTTTCCACAGAAAAATTTACCTGCAGTTTGGTAAATATTTCAATAAATCCACATTTTTTCACACACAAACAAAAAACTTTTCACATACATGCATGAGTAGGTTCAATTCTGCATCAGCTGTGCTTGACTTTAGGCAGAAAAGAATACTGATTCTGATTTTCACACACACCTATGTAACTTTCAATCTAAATATTACACATACATATGGCCATTAATTACACATATAATTTACACACACACACACACAACTCCCACCCCACCCCCACCTCCACCCCCCCCAACCCCCACCCCACACACACACACACACGCGTCACAACCACCCACCCACACTAACCCTACCCACCTTGTTGGTTTCTTTGGCAGTCTTGACCATGCCCACCAGCTTGGTGAGGAGGGAGAGCTTGGTGACCTCCCCCTCTGGATCCCCCTCCCCCCCTGCAGACAGCGGCAGTGCTGTGCTCTTGGCGATTTCCCCCAGGGCTATGCAGGTGGCGCCTTTCAGGCCTGCGTTGTCCGATTCCAGGAAAGAAACTGCAAAAACACAATTAATTGTCTTAACCCTCTTGCATTCAGATTCTCTGAACACTAGTTGCCCTAGATTTTGGATTCCATCACGAAATCAGGTCAGGCACACTTGTTCACTGGACTTTTCCTCCTTCTCAGTAGCTACCAGCAGCTATGATTACTTCCAGACACTCACCACAGGATTTGAGCATGTGGCTGATAGAGCTTTGGCATATGGTAGCACTCAGTGAAGTCACTGTGTGATGGAAAACTACTAGGCCTATGTGTAATTCCAGCAAATCCCGGTTCGGGATTCAAGGGGGGGGGGGGGGGGGGGGGGGGGGGGAAGAGAGAGAGAATTATTCAATCCCTGCAAATCCCGGTTCAAGACTAAGAGGATTAAGTCAGTTCCTTGAAATTTTGTCCAGACTACTGTTTTGTATGAAATTTTGTTCTAATTTGAGAAGGTTTTGTATCACAACATTGTGTTAAATGTCCTTTTGGGGTATTTCTTACTTTTTTTTAAACAGAAAAATTTACGAAATGTTACAATTATAAGTCACAACAGATTTTTTCTCTGTAAAATTCAAGCTTCACTGCCTAGACAAAATGTGTTTATCTATCTTATTATCCTAAATTTTCTTTCTTATTGTGAGTACTTCTTTCACAAAAACGTGGCTTTTATATACAGAACTTTCCCAGGGTAAGCTCTTACATTGCTATATGTTCTTCCCTCTATAGATCAGAGGTTTTCAATGCACCCAGTGACAAGTCTGCTTAGAGTACACAAAAGTAGCAATATTCAGACACAGTCTACATATTGATGTTTATTTATTATTACCCCAAAATCTACTTGGTAAATATAGCTGTCAGTGAGAATGGACTGGTTGTGTCAGCAAAGGGGTTAAGCAGAGAAACACAGCATACACATCCAGCATAACTCAGTCAAGGCTCCAAGGTTCAGTGCTAAACTTAGCCCCTTCCTTTTACCATGTCCAAGTGCAGTCAGTTTCTGCTATAATAAGCACCAGCTGTGATGGGGATGGATGGATAGCAGCTCAGAGGAGCTGAAAGTGGGGGAGGAAACTGACAGCTGTGAGAAAAGAGAAAGAGCGAACTAAAAAAAAAAAAAATCAAATCAATTCTCCTTTTTTCTTTCTTTTTTTTTAAAAAGAGGAAGATCAAACTAAAAAAATTTTTTAATTATATAAAAACATTTTTTTTTTTTTTTTTAAGGAGAAAGAGCGAACAGCAAAATGGACTGACAGAGCTGCTTGACACTGGAGAGCAGTGCCGACTGTCGCTCCTTCCTCCAGCCACTCTGGTCCGACACCTCCCCGTCATGCTCCATGTCCTCCACCTGCCCGCTGTCATGGCAACCAGGTGTGCACCAACGCCCCAGCACATAGCCCAGGGTCAGTATCGTCCCCTGCTGCACCTCCACGTTCTGTTCAGGGAAAAATGTGTGTGTGTATGTATGTATCAATAATGCCAAGGCATTATTTATTCATCTATTTATTTATTTATTTATTTATTTATTTATTTATTTATTTATTTATTTATACCACTTTATGTCACAGCAGATTACTCTGCATGAAATTCGGGCTGCTCTCCCTAGAGAGAGCATGTCGCCACAAGTGCAGCGCCTACCTTTTTTTTTTTTTTTTTTTACCTGTCTGCAATTGTATTTGTTAAAATAAGAATACATCATATTTCTTAGTACTTTCTTTGTATACAATCTGCTGAATAAAGGCACGCACTTGACACAAATTGAACTCTTTTGTAGTCATACATGTTGCTGAAAAAGTCTTCACCCATATTCAAAATTTATGAACATTTTCACAAGAAGAGAATGCTGTATATATATATATATATACACAAGTCATGAATGAGTTTTGAACAAATTTTTGCTTTTTTTAAGGTTGATTTTGGGACAGTGTAAAAAAAAAGTGTATGTCCTCAAAGAAGCTAAAAACTAATCATTAACAAAAACCTACCCAAAAAATTCATTAATTTTTTTCCCTACGAAAATATAGTCATTTTCTTCACTGCAGTAATCAAAAAACCCATAAAA
>CM060322.1:49569839-49572339 GCA_030674155.1 Stramonita haemastoma | reverse complement strand
CAAAAGTAAACGTTAAACATATCATTCCAGTTGAGCACACAATAATATGTGAGCTTGTTTGTTCTGGGTTTTTTTTTTTTGCATATGTGAATATGCATGACTTTTTGAAGATAATTTTGTTTCAACAAAAGCATGCTGTTTGGTAAATCAGTACCGGAGAGACAAAATGCGATGGAAGGCCAATTTGATTTATTCGGTGGGGAAACAGGGACAGCATCCACCTCTCTAAGTGCCTGTCTCACTGTTATATGGCCGACTTGTCGGTGTAGTCAACAATGGCACAACGATCGATAGACGATGAGAGCATTTGGAAAACCACACGTTATTACATCGAGCCAAAAAATTAGGTTCATGGAACCGAATCTCTGTCTGCCAGTGTCTGTCTGTCTGTCTCTCAGTCTGTCTGTCTGCCAGTCTGTCTGTCAGTCTGTCCGTCTGTCTGTCTGTCTGTCTGTCTGTCTGTCTGTCTGTCTGTCTGTCTATCTGTCTATCTGTCTATCTATCTGTCTATCTGTCTATCTGTCTGCCTGTCTGTCTGTCTGTCTGTCTGTCTGTCTGTCTGTCTGGTCTGTCTGTCTGTCTGTCTATCTATCTATCTCTTTATGTGTGTGTGTGTGTGTGTGTGTTTGTGTGTGTGTGTGTGTGTGTGTGTGTTGTGCGTGCGTGCGTGCGTGCGCGCAGGCACACGCGTGCACGAAAAAGAGTGAGAAAGACAATTTTGATGACAACCTTGTGTGTGTGTGTGTGAGTGTGTGTGTGTGTGTGTGTGTGTGTGAGAGAGAGAGAGAGAGAGAGAGAGAGAGAGAGAGAGAGAGAGAGAGAGAAGAGAGAGAGAGAGAGAGAGAGAGAGAGAGACAGAGAGAGAGACACACACACGCAGAGACAGACAGACAGACAGACAGAGAATTCAGACATTTTTGACCAGAGAGATAAAAAATAAACTCCTTCAACTTTGGTCTACCTCCCCTCGGGTGTATTTCCAGGTTCAAAGCACAAAAATGAATATACCCCCCATCCCCCCTCTTTTTTTAAGCTGCAATATAATTTTGTAGTTCTGTAAGATTGCACAGACTACGGCAGCACTGACAAAGCCGGAGACCATGTGGAATGACAGGAATATCACGCTCGGCTCAACAATAGGGTAGATGATGCACTCCTTGGTCATCTCAACTCTTATGCGATTGTGAGTCGTGGATCTTAAGAGCAGACCTAGAGAAGAGGTTGCACGCCTTGGAGATGCCATTGCTAAATCAAACTGATCAAACATCTTTTACAAGGATCACATTTCCAATCTAGAAGTGCAGAGTACTAGGCAAGCTATCGGGCTGTATGAAGACTTCTTGACTGACCACATGGAAGAGACAAAAACCAAAGAGGGCACGTCTCATATTCGAAAGTGCTTGCCAAAGACAGTCTTGCAAGGCACAGTGCGTTAGGTCTCGGATGAGACTATAAACCGAGGTCCTGTGTGCAAACGCACGCAGAACATCATGCTTACACGTTAAAAACCCGTTCTGCTTTTCCGGAGAGCAGGCGATTGTGTGCCGGTGAGAACGGATGACAAAATTTACAAAACAGCATACACACGGGACTTGGTGTGAAAAAAGCACATGACTGCATATTCCACTATCCTCGAAATGAAAAAAATAATGAATAGATAGATAAAATAAATAAAGAGAGTATGAGAGAAAGACAGAGAAAGAGATGAGAAGACAGAATCTGAGACTGGACAGACTTAAGAATGAGTGAAAAAACAGTGCAAAAGGCGGATCGAGGACAAAAACTCAGAGGGCTGGTTGTGTCACAACAGATTTGGCAGTAGAGAATCCAAACTACTTTCTCAGAGGACAGTCATACGTGGATGTTTCTATCACGATCTGCTTGTGTCTCTGCGCACCTATGATAAATGTTTTTGCATTTTCTCTTTTCGGGATTTCCCAAAATGTTCTTGTATGGTTTCACAAGCACACAAACTATATTTCGGAAAAAGTCTCGGTTATCACTTTAGTTATAACACTGGTGTGGAAGTCACTGCTGCTTTAAGTGAGGGAAAGGAACAGAATGGCCGAAGGATGAAGATGGAGACTAGCTTTAGAATAGAATAAAGTGATGGAGTGGAATTTTTTTATTTTATTATTTTTTTTTTTTATAGATATCTGACACAAAAGCTTTTGCGCTAGTAATTGTCTTAACTCCCACATCATGGGTGTCCCGTAAGTGTGGTCTCACGGCAAATCAGAGCTGTCGTGTATGTGTGTCAGTTGGTCATTGATCTTTAAGCTTTCAAGCGAAACTATAAAGCAGAAGCGCCAAAGCTCATTTCTTTTCTTTTTTCTTTCTTTCTTTTTTTGGCAAAGCGTGGGCCCAGGTCACCGGATGTGGTTGTAAAAAAAAACATCTTTGGGTTGCTGTTGTTGATTTTTGTCCTTGTTTGCTCTGAGAGGTGGGATGTTTATGCTTTCTGTGCACTTTCTCTCAACTCTGTGCGTGGCACATTATG
>CM060322.1:49542671-49561952 GCA_030674155.1 Stramonita haemastoma | reverse complement strand
CCAACTGGTAATTACGCTCGATGCTGCTTAACCTTAGCTTGGGGGAAAGCAAGTGCTCTAACCACTGAGCTATCCCGTCCCCACTTAAAATAATGATAATAATAGGAATTTATATAGCGCTATATCTTACAAAAACAAATCAAAGCGCTTGCATTTGACCTATACAACACACAAGCAATCAATGCAAACTAATGGGTTTAGATAATTTAAATGTTACTCACACACACGCAAGCAACACACACACACACACACACAACCCACAATAACATAACACAAAACCACCAAGAAACCCATCCTCCCCCCCCACCCCCACCCCACCCCTACCCCTCTCTTCTCTCTCTCCTCACCAGACACAGCAGTGAGAAGTTGGCGCAGCATGACGACATAGGACTGGACAGGGCCGTCCTGAGAGGGGCACTGGGAGAGGAGGGAGGACACGAAGCTGGCCACAGCGGGGGCCTGGTCCTGCAGCTCCGACAGCTGGGGGGTGGGGGGCTGCCCCGCGTCCTGAGCCAGGCACATCCTCAGGTACAGCACCACCTGGACACAGGTGACAGGTGACAGGTGACAGGATCCAATCCAATCCAATCCTATTGTTTATAGCCCCGCCGACCACACAGGCCATATTCAAGGCTGTTACCTCTCGTCACATTTAAAACTGAAGATTAAAACTGTGCAATTGCCTGCATATGTTAGATCAGAACAGGCACCACTGAACACCATCAAAGTGACTCAGCAGAAGTGCAGGGCCCGTCTGGCTGGTGGCCCTATGGCGGCCTAATATTGATGGGCTCCTGTGGACTGCCGATCCCAAGAATGAGACACAACAAATCTGGGTATGGCTGTGGCGGAGAGATTGAAATGCGTGGGAACAGCAGTATGGGGACGTCACAGAAGACGAGGCAGCAAAAAAACAAAAAAAAAACCTGTGCAATTGTGACAGGATAACACAGCCCGGGGCCATGAACACATTTGTGGACAACGGGTTTACAGTTTCTGGTATGTTTGTTCATGTTTATGCAGCTTAAATTACTAGGGGGGGGGGGGGGGGGGAAGGAGGGATGGAGAAGGGTGGTTGATCAGCTTTAAAATTTGAGTGCCCAGCCAGACACCTTCACTTCAATGAGACAGATTCTGGACATATTTCATGCTGTTTTGGGGGGTATGTTTGCTATCATTAATGTTGCTCTGACATCTAAAGAAAGGGATTGGGGAGGGGTTAACTCATGATTTTTGTTTTTAACTCATCACTGAAGTATTTTGTATTTTTTTTGTACCACTTTATGTCACGCAGATTTCTCTGCGTGAAATTCGGACTGCTCTCCCGGGGAGAGCGCGTCGCCACATGTGCAGCGCCTACCCTTTTTTTTTTTTTCCTGCATGCAAGTGTATTTGTTTCCCTATCAGAGTGGCTTCTCTCTACATAATTTTGCCAGGGACAACCCCCTTGTTGCCGTGGGTTCTTTTACGTGCGCTAAATAGTGATGTGTAACACACGGGACCTCGGTTTATCGTCTCATCCGAAAGACTAGCGCCCAGACCACCACTCAGGGTCTAATGGATGGGGAAAAAGTTTTGGGTCCAACGGGGTACGAACCCCGCACATTCCGACCCGGACTTTTTGCTTTCTAGGCAAGGCGCGTGACCACCTAGACCACCGATCCACCGTCGGAATGTGTCTACCTCAAAGGTGGGAAAAATGGTCGCATACACACAAATCTCACCATGGGTGAACCTCGGAGCTCTGGCCAAGGAACAAAAAATAAAATCCCGCCAAATAGACATAACTTTACATTAACATTACCAAATTACAGACCAAAACATGAGAGAACAGTCACATACACAAAAATTTCATCATGGATGAACCTCAGAGCTCTAGCCAAGAAACAAAAGAATTCCCATCAAATAGATAACTTCACATTAACATTACAAAATTACAGACAAAAACATGAACACAAAAGTGAACAGCTGGACTCATATATCTTCCATACTGAAGGATTTTTCCTGATAGCTCACCTCGGTGTAGGTCAAAGGGTTGAATGGCATCACCACATTTCCCACCACATACTTGTGCTGACTCTTCTCTCGTAGGGCAGCCTGCACATACAACAAAAAAAGGACAGTAGTTAAAAAACATGATTGAGCTGTGACTTTTCTTTTAAATGGGGATCTTAAATCCTCTCTCTGACACTCACTCAAATACACACACACACACACACACACACACACACACACACACACACACACACACACACACACTATACACTGAGGCTCTGTGTGCGAACACATTAAAACCTATTCCGCTTTTCATGAGAGTAGGTCACTGTGTGCTGGTGCGAACAGCTGACAAGATTTACAAAACAACAAACACACAGGGACTGGATGTAAAAAAGCACATGAGTGCTTATTCCATTATCCTCAATATAAAAGAATAAATAAAAAATAAATAAATGATAAATACACACACGCACACACGCACGCACACACACACTACACACACACTAACACACTCACTAACACACACACTACACACACACACGCACACAGACACCACCACCACTTCCACCTTGCTAAAAACACAGTTTATCATCTCAAACGGTGTACACAACAACCCCCAAAGTCCTGACCTTTTCTTTGATGAAGGTGATCATGCTGACAAAATCTGGCAGTCTGTCGCTGTCCTTTCGGGGTGACCTCTCTCTGGGGTCATCGTCACTGGCCACGCCTCGCAGTGCTCTGACCGACTCCAGACGAATGTCGTCTTTTCTGTTGGCAAAAACGAAAGGACTTTTGAAATCTTTGTCTAAAATTTCATATTTAAGGTTCTGAAAAATCAGAAAAATTTTTTTAGATTTTATTTGATACTTTTACCCAGAACCTAGGTCCAATGATTCTTCCAAGATTTCCTTTATATGTTTCATGTAGTTTTCTTTAGTTCTCTTTTTCTCTTTAGCATATTGGTGCCAGCAGATTTAGGACTGAAATCAACATTTTGTTGAGTTTGTCTTTGTGTTTACTTCTTGCTTGAGCTTCTGGTGAGACTTTACATATGTAGCCATTTTTATCCACCATTAAGTAGCAGCATTAGACTTCAGGGGATAGATGAATGTAAAAGCCTATCCTTTTCACAGAAAAGTAACCAGTAACGGAGAGGCATGGATACCTACACATACCCAGAAGCATTCCTATCTGGAGAAGGATGGGTCCGTCCACATGACGGGTTCAAATTTAGTTCTGTCAAGATAGTACAACCATTGGGATGAGCTCAGTGGTCAGAGCACTCGCTTTCCCCAAGCTAGGTTGAAGCAGCATCAAGCTGTTGTTACCAAGTGGATGGTGTGACTATTTACACGCCTTGGCTTCAGCTACAGTCCCCCAGTTCACCCAGCTGTAATGGGTACCTGCCCTCTTGAGGGTCAGGGAAGGTAAAGCAGCAGGAAGAAGAGATGGGTGCCGCCTTAAAATGCTGGCCCTGAGAAGCTGAGGTCTGTGATGCCTTGCCCTCGCCCTTATGGACCTTACCTTTTACCTGTATTGGACCATCCTCTTCAAGTTTACTTATCAGACTAGTCTGTAACATCAGATGTTAAGGAAAAGGCAACTCACACATCGCCAGCGCCCAGCATCAGGATGTATCTGGAGGGACGTGGTTGGGGGGGAACACTGCCGCTGCATACTGCACTGCCACCACACGTGCCTGAGGCTCCACCTGACACCACAACAACAAATGTCAGTTAACTTCATGTTTATCATGCACACCTGACAGCACAAAAAATGTAATGTTTATCATGCACACCTGACATCACAACAATAATGTCAGTTAACTAAATTTTTGTCATGCAGCCTTCCTTCTACACTTTTGCTGCTGTGTGCACATAGAGAATAATGGGGTATCAGTGATGTAACCGAGTGGAGATATTTGATGTCCCATCACTGCACAAACCCAAGGAACACGGCACAGCTAGACAATTAATATGACCTCTAAAAAGAGGTTGCATAAAATCTACATTCTCCCCTGAAGGCGAAGTGTGTGCAACAGGGGGGTTTTGACCACCACCCAAGGAAACAGAGCATCGCACAATTCGCAGGTGTGTCCTGATTTAGTAACACAATGCTGCGACAGGGCTCTGATCACATGGGAGGTAATCTACTTACCATCCTATCACAATGATATGGGGCTCTTTCTCTGGTGAGGCATTGTTCCCCTTTTACTTTCTGTACCTATCATTTACCCATGTGCAAGCTGGTCAGTAGTACAGGTCACTCACTGGCTTGCAAGATGTATGCTCTGCAGAAAAACTGAAAGTTCTCTTTCTTGCTCATTATCAAAACATACAAAAGACACAAAAAGGAAAAAAAATGCTTAAAAATTCAAAACTGCATAAAAAATAAGACATATAGTGAATTATGTAAAACCACTGATTTCTATATAATGTTTGCAACTAAAATGGGGGGTTTGGGGGGGATTTTTATGTATAAAAATTCTAGACAAAGTAAAAAGCAGTGAGACTGAGATGAATAACCAGCACACACAAAAAAATAATAATACATCAAATCTACCAACCAAGTCAAACACCAAACCTAACCAGATGTAAAGAAAAAAAAAACCCAACGAAAACAGTACAGAAAGGCAACTAGGACAAAGCAACACATCTGCATTGCCCACCTTGTCAATGTTCTGCATGAGAAGGGCCCTTTCCCGAACTGAAGGTTGGTGTCGATCAATCTGCCGGAATGACCCTGACATCATGGACAGAGCCTCCTGGACAGCCAGACGAGTCTCTGTGTCCTCCTGAACACATCAAGTTTGTTTGGTTTTTCAATCACAATCTCTTGTTTTTATCACTGTTGTCATCATAATTATTGTAAATAAGGTAAGGTAAAGGTGTTCCATAATTGTGTCGTAGGGAGGCAGGCATCAAGACCTCAGCTTCTCTAGGGGCCAGCATGTTGAGGGTGGTGCCCTCTCCTCTACTTTGCTTTTACCTTCCCTGACCCTAAAGAGGGCAGGAACCCATTTACAGCTGGGTGAACTGGGGGACTGTACTGAAGCTGGGGAAAAGCGAGTGCTCTGACCATCAGTTATTCCTTCCCCCATAATTACAGTACCATCATACAATTCAACAGACTAGAATAACTTATAAATGTATTATTCATGCTGATTAAAACATCATAGTTCCATATCATCATAAATTCGAATTCAAAGCATACTTATTTAACATCAGGCCTTTCTTTTCAGACCAATATTTTCTATGATTTCTAATGATTTCTTCATTTTTGTTTTCTCTCCAGTGTTGTTGCTATCTCACAATTACTTCACCATTGATCCAAAACATCCATAAACTGACAGATCTTAATCACAATTCTGATTCTTGATTCTGCCTATCTTTCATCAAGTTCTGATCTTACAGTTTGAATGTCTATCCCTTTAGTCATAAACTGCTAGTGCTTTACCATGAGCCATTGTAGGCGCTTGTGTGCTGGAGGGAGGGAAAGATGACAAAATTTACACAACCATGTACACACAGGGACTGAATGTTAAAAAAAAAAAAAACCATATGAGTGCTTATTCTGTTGTTAAAATAAAATATAACAAAAAAGTTAATAAATGAGCCACATATATATAGCTCTCAGCAATCCCCACCGACACAGGCTGAGACAAAGTAATCAAACTTTTATTTTCAACGTACATTGTATTAGCAGTGCATGCTTTTTTTCATCAAGCCACCATCTAGAGAAAAAATTCATATTTTACAATGCAATTTGAGAAGAAAACCTAAAAATAAATAATAATAATAATAGAATCAATTTTCTTTAAAAATAACAACCATACATACATAATAACTAAATGATCAATTAATAACCATTCTTTTTTCTTGAAGACACCCTCTATAACCATTCCCACCTGGACACAGGCACAATCGAATGAACCCATTCCCTCCTGACACAGGCACAATCTATGAACCCATTCCCACCTGACACAGGCACAATCTATGAACCCATTCCCACCTGACACAGGCACAATCTATGAACCCATTCCCACCTGGCACATGGCCTCGAAGAAGCGCTGGATGAGGGCAATGTCCTTGGCGACCCGATGAGGCGAGCGTCGGGCAATCTTCCCCACCGCTACATACGCCAGGCTGCGAAGCTTCGGGTCCTGAACACACAGTTACTCATCCTTTACCTTCAAGACATCCAGTGTTGTATGTCTAGGTTATACTGTTTTTGCCACTGGTGGATAACCATGAGCTGACTGATGAATCTACATGCAATGATGGAAAAAGATCTGAAAAGTTCATCAAAAGAACTGAAAAGTTCATCAAAATAACTGAAAAGTTCATCAATGTTCATGAAAAAAAAAAGTTTCAACATCAGTCTCAACATGGGGAAAGGTCAGCGCTAAGAGTGCTGAACTTGGGATCTGAAGAAATCAGTAGGCACAGATCCGAGTCATTACTGAGCTATCTATTCAAGGGAACCTTTTTCACCCAAGGATAACATTGCTTCCAACCTCATCCCCCTACGAGTCCTATGGATGCATAGGTCCTGTCTGTGAACACATGAATAACATGTTCTGCACACACTGAAAAATCCATCACTCTTTCACAGAAGTGTTGGCAAGTTATGGCTGTTCATCAGAAAAAATAATTTTTTTAAAATTTACATGACTGTTGATCAGGATGACAGGAACATACCCAGCATACCCCCAGAGCCTTAGAGAGGGATGGGCTCCAGTGTCTCCTCTGTGAGTTAAGGGGAGAAGAGAGGGAGACAGAAGACGAACATCAATCCCACAACAAACAATGAAATAAGCTAATACTGTCACTAGTAGGGAGAATAGTAGGTGGTGTCCTGTGTATGTTAGCTCAAAACAGGCACCGTTGAACACCACCAAAGCAACCCAACAGAAGTGCAGGGCCCCCCTGGCTGGTAGCCCCATGGCGGCCTAATATTGATGGGCCCCTGTGGACTCCTGACTCGGAGGATAAGACATAACATATCTAGGTGTGGCTGTGGCAGGGATATTGAAATGAGTGGCATGGGAACAGCAGGATGGGGGCATTACAGAAGACAGGGCAGCAAAAAAAAACCAAAAAAACCCCAACCAAACAAACAAAAACCCTATGAAATAGGCTAGATGATATATTCAGACACACAAGATCTCCAATAACTCACACTCCACACACTGGGCAAACTATAAAAAGGGCTAGATAATAAATTCATAGACACTACAGACAAGAGGGCCGCCGCTGTGGCCTAGTGGTTAGGGTGTTGTACTCGTAATCTAAAGGTTGCGGGTTCGATCCCAGCTATTCCGCTATGGCGTTGTGCCCTTGGAAAAGGCACTTTACGGCTATTTTCTCACCCCACCCAGGTGTAAAAGGGGTACCAACCTTGTGTTGGGGGTTAATCCTGCGATAGACTGGCGTCCTATCCAGGGGGGAGTCTATGACTCTCAGTCGCTTAACGCCACAGAAACCGGATAAGCACCGGCCTGATGAGCCTTATGGCTCGGGACAGACTTTAACTTAACTTTTTAAGACAAGAGGAGATCTCCAATAACTCACACTACACTCACAGGGCAAAACCATTACTACAGAAAAGAAAAGACAAACAAATACTAATAAATCAAAATAAAACCAACATTCTTTGTTTCTTACACATGCATGAAAATAAAACTGAGTCTTCTATGTTTTGTAAACATGTTTCAAACACACCAAATTAAAAAGCACACCAAAGCACACTGGACCAAAAAACAAAAGAAAAGTGAAATAAATAATAATGGTGGTAAGATTCAGTTGATAAAAAACAATATTAAAAAGTTCCTCCCCCTCAACACACACACACACACACACACACACACACACACACACACACACACACACACACACACACACACACACACATTTTATATTTCAAGGCTGTTGAAATCATGGTAAATAATTTTGGTGTTGCTTTTTTTCCTTAGATAGATGGCTTAATCAAAAAAAGCAAATCAATGCTTAATCAATGTACCATCTGGAAATAAAATTGACTTTGACTTTGACTTTGACACACTAACCTGTTCAATAATTTGAACATTTTTTAACACAAATGAGCAGACAAGAGAAGCAAACTCAATTATTTGTCCGACTTTAAGCAAACACAAAAGACAAAAAACGGAAAAGAAAAAATAATATTATAAAACAGCTCAATTAATCAAAAGGATGACAGGAAAACCACTTCCATCAAAATAACTTTTTTTTTTTAATGAATTCCATCCACTGACCAGCAATTAATCATAACAACCACTCAATCAAATTACGAAACTATTCCACAAGTAAAACTTCATGCACACAAAAGCAACAACAGATATACCAGCCCACATCATCATCAGGCTTCAGCCTATTGCATCTTTCACAGACTTGTTCTAAACCTTGACACATTCCACAAGCAAGACTAGACAACAAGGCATTGTTTGCCATGAACTATACATAACATATCCATAACTGGGACTGATCTAACCATACTGAAAAAAAACAAATCAAAATTCACACAGGCAATGAACACATGAACAATCACTAAAAGGTTGACCAGTGTCACAAAAGGCATTGCTGCATTTACACAAATACAAAATCACACAAGCAATGAACACATGTACACAATCACTAAAAGGTTGACCAGTGTCACAAAAGGCATTGCTGCATTCACACAAATGCGGCAGTTTTCCACGGGGCCAGCAAAAGTCTCTCTCAGCACATACTGAAGCTGCAATGTCAAATGACAGATGAATCACAGGACTAGGTTTTTGACTGATTATATAGAGGAATATCTTCACCGAGGCAACCGGAGAAGAAAGAGGGGGGTTCTGAGGCTACAGGAAAAGAAAGAGAGGGGTTCCTTGCCCTTCACTAAGGCTACAGGAGAACAAAGAGAGGGGTTCTTTGTCCTTTACTGAGGGTACAGAAGATGAAAGAGGTTCCTTGTCCTTTACTGACACTTTATGAACACTAGTGACAAATAATATATGCTCCTAAAATCCAAAGTTGCCTGAAGTAATATATACCTTGGTTACAACACATTGATCCACAAACTAAGACACACACAATACCACAGAAACAAGCTATCACACACACACAGATCACAGACACAAGGAGCTAACTTTATAACATTTAGATAAATCAAATGTTGAAGGAGTTTATCAATCAAAATAGGTTAAAACTACAGAGTCATAGCAACAGTAAAGCAAACAAAATATTCAGAAAAATTCAAATTGTTCACATCACTGAAGTCCAGGTCAAAGTTCTCACAGGAAAGAACTGCAATACTTATTGAAATATATAGACCTACCCTCTAAGACAAAAACACTTGAGATTAAAGTACAAAGAATAGCTACAATAAAAACTTCATTCTATAGAACTATTAGACACATACCAATACACAACTCCAGTAAAAAAAAAAAAAAAATAAAAATCAGTTACTCTTGAAAAAGAAAAGTTGTCAGACCACTGCAGTTTTTGAGTAATTTATTTCAATAACACTAGACAGTTATTTCTACTTTTTGTGAAAAAAAAAAGAAAATTATATAACTTTGCTCTGACAACATTTTTAAATATTCGTGAAATGAGTGTCAAGTTAGCAAGCAGCTGTATTGGTATAGTAGTTTTCTAAAATTCATAGTGATGATTTCGTTATGTTCAGTCTTTCACTTGTTCATATCTCTCTCTTCTCTCTCTCTCTCTCTCTCTCTCTCTCTCTCTCTCTCCTCTCTTTCTCACATTCACTCACTCACTCACTCACTCACGCAGAACATCTTGCGCACACGTTAAAATCCTGTTCCGCTTTTTGTAAGAGTAGGCCATCGTGTGCCGGTGGGAACAGATGACAATATTTACAAAACTGCATACACACGGGGACCGGATGAAAAAAAAGCACATGATTGCTTATTCTGTTATCCTCGATATAAAAGAATAAATAAATAAATAAATAGATAAATAAATAAATAAATAAATAAACTCACTCAATTTTTCTCCTGGAGTTAACATCAGTGCTGACTCCACTCTCCCCAAAAGTCCTTCGGATGAGACTTTAAACCGAGGCCCCGTGTGCGAACGCACGCAGAACATCTTGCTACACGTTAAATCCTGTTCCGCTTTTCGTACGAGTAGGCCATCGTGTGCCGGTGGGAACAGATGACAATATTTACAAAACTGCATACACACGGGGACCGGATGAAAAAAAGCACATGATTGCTTATTCTGTTATCCTCGATATAAAAGAATAAATAAATAAATAAATAAAAATAAATAAAAATCACTATCTCTCCTCTCTCCTCTCTCTCACTCTCTCTCTCTCTCTCTCTCTCTCTCTCTCTCTCTCTCTCTTCTCTCTCTCTCTCCTCTCTCTCTCTCTCCTCTCTCACTCACTCACTCCTCATCCTCACTCACTCACTCACTCACTCACTCACTCACTCACTCACTCACTCACTACTCACTCACTCACTCACTATCTCTCACTCCCACATCACTCACCACACACACACAACACACACACACACACACACACACACACACACACACACACACACACACACACACCACACACACACAAACCGAAGAGGGAAATTTGGTCAGTCTTTTTATAAAAGAGACAAAACTGAAAAGGAAAACAGGCATAAAAACTTGAAATTGTTTTGGAACTAAAGACTATTTATGGTACAAATGGAAGAGGTAATGGCACAAACTACTTCACTCATCTGTGAGATTCTCTGTGTGTGTGTGTTGTGTGTGTGTGTGTGTGTGTGTGTGTGTGTGTGTGTGTGTGTGTTGTGTGTGGGTGTGGTGTGGGTGTGTGTGTGTGTGTGGTGTGTGTGGTGTGGTGTGTGTGTGGTGTGGTGTGTGTGTGTGTGTGTGTAGTGAGTGAGTGATTGCACACACATTTCATGTCTTGGCAGATGCCAAATTACATGTATCTTTGTGTAAATACTTGTAAGCACACATCCCTATTCATAAATGTTTATGTCTGTGCATGTTTGCTAACATACACCCAAAAGTGAACACTGCACTACCAAACACAAATTATAACTTTCACAAAGACTTTATAACAGCAATAAATCTTTTCTGACAAACAAAAAAAACGCAAGGACAGAACTCAAAATACATAACACACCCAAAACACACCAAACACAAAAACACACACACACACCAACTAAAATTTCGTTCAGGTAATATAGTATTACAGGAGTCTCCAGTATAGGGGGCATGGAGGAGGAGAGAAGATGGAGAACAAAACCTAAGGAGGACAGAACAAAACCTAACAGGGGACAGAACAAAACCTAAATGGAGGACAGAACAAAACCTAACACAGGACAGAACAAAACCTAACACAGGACAGAACAAACCCTAACACAGGGACAGAACAAAACCTAACAAGGACAGAACAAAACTTAAGGAGGATACGAGGACAGAACAAAACCTAACACAGGACAGAACAAAACCTAACACAGGACAGACCAAAACCTAACAGAAGACAGAACAAAACCTAACAGAACAAAACCTAACGGAGGACAGACCAAAACCTAAGGAGGACAGAACAAAACCTAAGGAGACAGAACAAAACCTAATGGAAGACAGACAAAACCTTACAGAGGACAGAACAAAATCTAACAGAGGACAGAACAAAACCTAACAGGACAGACAACCAAAAAACAACTAGCGGAGGAGGACAGAACAAAACCTAACGGAGGACAAGAAAATGCACTTCGTCATCCTAGTGGGCACTAGAAAATGAGATAGATAATGGATGGAGGTGGATGAGGTGGGGGAGGTGGGGGGGGGAGGAATGAAGCCCACAGGCCTGGGCAGGCGAGGCGCACACTGCGTCGGTGGGTCAGTCATGCACCACTTGCCTGTATTCGGGCCGCCATACGGCGCCACCTGCCCCCACCACCACTCGCTGAAAACACCATCAGCAACGGCACTGATGTACTACTGTCAACAAACCTCCATCGCACAAGCACACACATGGTCAGTGATGTGATTTTGATGGGGGAAGTTATGATGCTGACACTTCAGGGTTTGCTTTTAAATTTTTCATGGCTATATATGTTTCTATCTACTGTGATTTTTTTTTTCCTTTACTTGACATTGTCAATACAAGGAAACAACTAAATTGTTGGGATTTTTTAAGTTATGGGTGTGTTTTTTTGTTTTGGGGGGGTCCCGCTCCTTGGCTAGAGTTCTGAGGTTCTGTAACAGTTTGCTTATTTGTTTTTCCTTTATTTAAAATTTGGATGAGAACAAAAATTCGTTTGGCACTCTGCCATGATAGCGATTGCATTGAAACAAAGGTTGCTCTCTGTTGGCTTTTTATCAATTTTCTAATGGGTATAGGTCCAGCAGCCACAAAAGATTTGTATACATGTAAATCTTTTTTCTGATGGTGGGAGAGGCAAATGAGTTTTCTGCTTAATATTTTTGTAATTATAAGGTGAGTGTACATGTGTGCATTTGCGTGAGTGTGCATGGGTGTGTGTGTTTTCATTTTTTTTTTTTGTTCTTTGCTTTGCTTATTTGGTGGGAGTGGGGGTTTTCATTTGATTTTTGTTTAGATTTGTTGCCTTTTTCCCTGGGAGGGAAGGGGGAGAGGGGTTCTAGCTTTTTCCAAAACAAAATTCTTTTTAGGCAGGTAGACCCACAAAATTAACAAATGATCCAGTACACGGAAAAGCTCTATCAAATATATAATGTGGACAAACATACAACAACAGCTGGCACATACATGTGCCACAACACATAAACACCATCTTTAAAACTTACAAAATCAAGAAAAATTACAACCTTGTTTCACTGGTAATATACTATCTATAGAAGTCAGTGTGGGGTGGGGAGGGTTCCATATTATTTCTTAACCTCTTCTACCATAGGACCAAACATTTTTAAAGGCTTGTTCCTCTTCCCCATCACATTCCCTCCTTCCCCCTTCATTCATTCATGAATTTCATAAAACTCTTTCAGCAAAAAAGTAGAACAATCAAAGCAAAAACACAAACAAACAAAAAGAGGGAGACAGTGATGGGAAAAAAGCACAGCAACATCTCATAAAGTTATTTGAAACCTCTCCATCGTCATCATGATCATTGTCATCATCATCATATCATATGCATCATCACCATCATTTACATGCATCATCGTCATCATTCATATACATCATCATATACCTTTTACCTCCCTGTTTAACGGGGAATCTGCAATCCACATGATGAATGAATGAATAATGAAAGGAAAGATGAATGATGAAATGATTGAAAAGATTATGAATTGTCTGATTGATTGAATAATGATTGATTGCTGATGATTGATGATTTATTGATTGATGAATGATTGATTGATTGATTAATTGAATAAATGAAAGAATGAACAATGAAAAGATGAATGATGGAATGATGAATGAATGAAAAGATGAATGAATGAATGAATGAATGAATGAATGAATGAATGAATGAATGAATGAATCAACATCAATCAATCAATCAATCATCAATCAATCAATATGAAAGAAATAATGAAAATAGATGAATGAATGATAATGAATGAACAATGAGACAATGATGATAAGAACAAACAAACGAACAAATATGTACAGGTGCAACAGTCCTCACAGCACAGACGTAGGCCTCACCTCCTTGGCTTCTCCAATCACCTTGACCATTCCCGAAAGCAGGACAGCGTCAAACATAGCGAACTTGGCGTCCTCACAGCTGTCAACAAGAACCACCACACCCCACAGGACTCTTTCAATATTACAACACTTATGTCAGTTTTTATACTGAACAGTTTCACAAAGGTTTGATGTTTAAGAGTTTTATGCAGTTTCATCATTATGTATTTCGATATTAAACAGTTTCATGTTTCAAGGGTTTAACAATTTCATGTTTCAATGTTAAACAGTTTCATTTTTCATGTCACTATTGCAACTCAAGTAAATATTCAACATTTGTATTTAAAACAGTATCAACACGTTTTCATGTTAAACTGATTTTAACGTTTCATGTGCATATAGAAACTATTAACTAATTTTAGTATACAACAGACATGTCAATGAAACAGCACCAAATGTGAAACAGATTCAGGGCCTCATGTTGGCACCCAGGCGGCTTCAAATTGAATGGGTTCACCATGGACTCTCGTCCCACAGGGTGAACACAATAATTGGGTAAGCTAGATAAATGATGGCGTGAAGCATCCTTTTGTGAACGTTCACAGACAGAAACACAAAAACAATATATTTGTTAAAATTAAATACTAATTATTTAGTTACAAATAAAAAAATTATAAAAAGAAAAAATTATAAAACAATTTTTTTTAATCCAGCTGTGATTACATGAAGACAACTGACCTGAGACACATGTGGTGAACAAACTGCACCAGCCATAGAACGCAGCTTGGCATTCAGGTTGACACCAAACAGACAGTCAAACACCACCTGCAATGGACACATAAATGCTTCTAAAGTAACTGCCAAATTTCCTATATACCATATGCATAAAGTATCTAAGTAACTCCAACAATCAACATACATGGACATCAAAATAATACTAAGTAAATGCAAAATATTCCCTTATATACATGTTTAATTTTAAAACTTACATCCTAAGTAACTGAAACCTAATTACATAGTCTTACATCAAATTTCTTATCAAATTTTTACAATCCTAGGTCATAGCTGATAAATAATGACTCCTTATACCATACTGTCTTATCATAAGCCTTTACAACCATAAGGCACAGCTGAAAACCTAACCAATACTCTCCTTCCATCTATCCCTCCCCAACCCTCCCCACTGGTTTGTTGCTAAATGAGGTATAGGACGATACAATGGTGGATCAGTGGTCTTCAAGTCTGAAAGTTAGATGTTATGAGTTTGATTCCTGTTTGCTGATGTAATTCCCTTTATCACTTGATCATGAGTGGATGGTATGGGTGCTGATCCTCTGGGTAAATGATAAATGGAAAGTCTTTTTTTGCAATATGCATTTATTACACATAAAAGAACCTGGTTCTTTGATGTGAACTTTATCATGTACAAGCACATAGACTTAAAAAAAAAAAAACTCATCCTTTAATTCTAATTCCCAAGACTGTCCAGACTTGATTGACATTTGTCACATATCGTTTAGCCAACATCTGCTGAGAGTAGTAGAGTAGTTAGCTAGGTGTATAATATACACACGGCCTCAAAGAAATCAGTATAGTGCCCTAACAATACAAATCACCTTTGATACTTCAGATCATTACCCCTACACTACAAATCACCTGTGACACTTCACGACAGGTATAACCATCCACAGACAGACATGTGTCAGCACCACTGACCTGGATGCAGGAGGGGAACATGTTGACAGCCTCCCTGGCCCGCAGAAAGAAGGGAAAGATCTTCAGGCGTATTCTGGTGCACACGGGACCGTCTCTCTCTCGGCCTTCACCTGCGGCTGCAATAAAAAAATATATATAAAAAATAAAATAATCACTCAGACTGTCACCTAGCAAAATAATAATTATAATGAATAAATAAATAATAAATGATATTAATAATAAATAAAATAATCAACTCAGACTGTCACTAGAAAAAATAATAAAATGATTAAATAAATATAATAAATAAGTAAATGAATTATAAGATAAAAACTATAAATCTGTTTTTTGTGAATAGGTAGTAGTGGGAGTGGTAGCATGTGCAATATAGGAGAAGTAGAGAAGCGTAGGTGAGTTTGATGTAGTGAAATGTGGTTAATGTGTTGAGGTGCGCTGGTGAGTTGGTGGGGTGGGTGTGGCGTGGTGCAGGCATGGGATGCGTAGCATATTATGGGTATGTATTAGTGTAGTGTAGAGTTGGTAGTGGACGAGCAAGCAAGAGCATACTTCAGTGTGGGTCAGCACTGGGCATGCAGTACTGTGGAGTGGAGTTTCTAAAAAAAAAAAGGCTTACCTGTCCTTTCACTGCCACAGTTCCTTGGAAAATGGAGAACAGCTTGGTCAGAATCTCTGTTGAGTTCCAGTCCACACTTCTGCATCATGAAGTCAGGGCACCGGAAAAACAAGAAAAAAGAAAAGAATACAGACTTGGTACCAACATAAACTTCACAATACGTTTTTCGCTAATCATTAATCTATTCCTTCATTATTTTATTCTTTCTCATCTTACAGCAAGATTAACATGCATATGTTACCCAAAGTTGGAATGCAGCTGACTTTAATGGTGAACAAACGGTCCTATAGGCAAATTTCACCATGGGTGAACCTTCAAGCTTAAGTTAAGAAATGAGGAGGGGAAATCCACATGTAATTTGTGCATTAACTGCACACTGAAAACAGGCATCTTCAGCCTCATTCTCAGAGCTGTATCTTTTTTTATTTTAAGGGTAATGGAAGTAGCACTCATGTGCTCTTTTCCATCCAGACCCCATGTGCATGCTTTTTTTGTGTAAATTTTGTCATCTGCTCCCATGGCACATAATCGCCTACTCTTCTGAAAGGCGAAACATGTTTTAATGTGTGCACAACATGTTCAACATGCATTCCCACATGGGACCTCAGTTTATAGTCTCGTCTCAAGAACTTTTGGGAGGGGGGAGTGGAGTCAGCACTAATATCCCCATGAAGTGGATTTGAACCCAGTGTGTGTGTGTGTGTGTGTGTGTGTGTGTGTGTGTGTGTGTGTGTGTGTGTGTTGTGTGTCTGTGTGTCTGTGTGTCTGTGTCTGTGTGTCTGTGTCTGTGTCTGTGTTTCAACAGAACTTTTGATAAAAAAAAGAATTTCTTACCCAGAAATTTTTTTCAATTCCATGTCTGCCGATGTTGCCACACTGAAATAAAAAACAAAACAAAAGCAATCACAACTGCAATGGGTAAAATCCACAAATACATATATGCAAAACAGGCATGCACATAGGCAAAAACATGCACGTAAGCAGATAGGAACATACACACAACATGTTGATGTGCCATCTGGAAATAAAGATTTGTCTAAGACTTTCAGACACGCACACAAAGAAAAGAAAAGCACAAAAGCATACTGAA
This sequence comes from Stramonita haemastoma, assembly GCA_030674155.1. Lineage (NCBI taxonomy): Eukaryota > Metazoa > Mollusca > Gastropoda > Neogastropoda > Muricidae > Stramonita > Stramonita haemastoma. The sequence continues at coordinate 49,544,892 of CM060322.1, read as the reverse complement.
AAAAAACATAAAATACCCATAAAACACAGAATATCAAACTGATAAAATACATTTAAGTCGACACAGTAATTAATATTCCATGTGTACAGAAACTACTACAAAAATTTTTAGACTGCTTTTACATAAACTTGTTTGTTTCTTGTAAAAACAAAAAAAAATAACAAACTTATGTAAAAGCAATCTAAATTTTTTTTCTTTCTGTATGTTGAATTTAAACACTTGAAACAGTTTTGGCAAAAGAAAACTTTGTTCTGAACCTGCTCAAAACAGCCGAAAAAGGAACAAGCACAGAAAAACAAGAAAGCAATACAACAGTAACATTCTAAGCTCTGGAAAAACTGAAAATCTGATCTCAAAAAAAAAAAACAACAACAAAAACTTCTAAGTCTTGCTTCCCTTGCCGGTATCAAAGAGCGACATAGTGACACACCACCTCTGCTCGTAAGATTCGTGCTGAGGAACTGGACCCATTGGCTTTCCAGGTTCTCCGGTCAAGGTGACTCTCGAGCACTCTTCAGGCCTTCTCGCTGAGCCGGTGAGTGGTGGGGAGGGCCCTCTCCGCATGCACGTTGTGTAGCTGAAGCATTGGAGTAAGGTTCATGAGGCTTTATTCACTTTTCTTCTTGAAATTCAGCGTAAGGAATAACCCCATGTGTTATTGAGGGATTTTTCCCTCAGTTACACAGGAGTTGAAAGGATTGCAAAACCGTACTGCAAAGCACTGCTCAGGGGGAAGAAAAAGAGGAGACCAGGAAGATGGGGGGATAACCAGGGAAGGACAGGCCTAGACTCAACAAACCCTGGGGAAAGACAGAACAGAGGAGGAATGGGGGGTTGGTTGTCAAGTCTTCGATGCCCACGGTGGCCAATTGAGGGATAGATAATAAGATAGTAATAGTGATTATATTAATAGATAGTATAGATGATATTATTATTATTTTAGATATAGATAATAGAGATAATAGATAGTGCGTTTTTTACATCCAGTCCCAAGTGTACGTAGTTTTCTAAATTTTGTCATCTGTTCCCACAGCACACAATGGCCTACTCTTTCAAAAAGCGGAACAGGATTTAACTTGTGTCGCAAGATGCTCTATGTGTGTTCACACATGGGGCCTTGGTTTATAGTCTATCGAAGGACTTTTGGGGAGAGTGTGTTGTTGGCACTGATGTTAACCCCAAAGGGAAAAATCCCCTCAAACGGGATTCGAACCCAGGTCGTCAGATTGCGAGTGCAATGTTCTAACCACTAGCTATCCCATCCCCGAGAGATAAAGGGAGACAGAAACATTCACAGACAGACAGCGAAACTGAATTTATTGTTAGTTACTTTTCTTTACTTTCAACGTTTCAGGATACATTCATCAACACACAAACATACCTAAATCTGCATGCTGACAATTGTGGACACACATTTATAGATAAGTGCAAGGTGAAACGCCTGTAGATTTTTTCTTACAGTGTTAATACATTAATATAACTATTTAAAAAATTTTCTACCAGAAGGATTAGGAGGCAAAACAGCAGACCTGTACGGTAAGAGCAGGAGATCCATCATGTAGTCTAGCAGCAGCTGTCGTGTCACTGGTTTGTCACCCAACTGAAACTGCTCTTTCCGCTCTTCCACTGTGCGAGGCATTTTGATGTGCTGCAGTGCTGGTATCATCAGCTGCAGTAGTCTGCACACACACACACACACATGGATAATGCATTCACACAGATATGAATGTGCACACACACCAAACACACCACACCACACCACACACCACACCACAACAACAAACCACACAACAAACACAACACACACACACACACACACACACCACACACACACAACCACACTACCATATGCACTTCCTTTTTTTTTTAGGGGAGGGGGGTAGGGGGAGGGGTCAGTGTTATGTCCTTTGAATGAAAAAAATACTGTTTAAGAGTTTATAGAATATTTTATGTTAAACTCAGAACAGTTTTGTATTGAAAGTTCCTGAATATGTGGATTGGTGGCCTAGGGTAACGCACCTGCCTAGAAAGCGAAAAGTCCGGGTTTCAAGTGTGTGGGGTTTCAATCCTGTTTGGGCCAGAAACTTTTCCCCCATCCACTAGATCGTGACTGGTGGTCTGGATGCTAGTCTTTCAAATGAGATAATAAGCCAAGGTCCTGTGTACAATACTCAGTGCATGTAAAAGAACCAATGGCAACATGAAAGCTGTCCCTGCCAAC